>JBBDGP010000222.1:2500-317500 GCA_037952835.1 Lithobates septentrionalis | reverse complement strand
TGCACAAGAGATTAGATCATCCACCAGGTAGGCCAATCATCTCTGGTAATGGCTCAATTACGGAAGGCATTAGCCAAATAATAGATTACCATCTTAGACCCCACGTGATGGATTTACCTTCTTACACCAGAGACACAATCCATCTACTGCAAATCTTAGACAACTTAGTTATCCCCGATTCCGCTTTGCAGGTCACCATCGATGTGGAGTCTCTTTATAACAGCATTCCACACGATGCAGGAGTAGCAGCCGTTGAACGGGTTTTGAGGCAATGAGCAACCACTGATTAGAAGTTCAATGCCTTTATACTCCAAATGCTGAAATTTATTTTGAAGCATAATACCTTTATGTTCGGAGGCTCCCACTACCTCCAGGTGCAGGGGGTGGCTATGGGGACGTGCTGCGCACCCTCATACGCCAACCTGTACCTTGGGGAGTGGGAGAAGAACTTCTTACTGGGAGAGGGATCATCTGTGTACTCTGACCACATTTGTATGTGGCAGAGGTACATAGACAATATTTTCATTGTCTGGGACGGTCCTGCAGATGCACTCAGGGACTGCCTGAGTGCTATGAACCAAAACGGCTTTAACATCTTCTTCACCATGACTTACGACCCCAGGGAGGTCAATTTCTTGGATATTACTATTCTCAAAAATCTGACTGGAGGACTCTTGAGTAAATTATACAGGAAAGAGACAGCGGGGAACACTCTGCTACATGCAGACAGCTTTCATCCGGAGCCCCTAAAAAAATCCATCCCCTTCAGTCAATTTCTAAGACTTAAAAGGAATTGCAGTACTCATGAGGACTTCCAACAGGAATCCAATGAATTGACAGCCAGACTGATGGAGAGAAGATATACCAAAACAACCCTCAAGAAAGCGTTTAATCGTGTAAAAAACATGGATAGACAGAAAATAATCTTCAAGAAGAAAGCCCATAAGAAAGAGGACAACACAACTAGAATCATTATGAGATTCTCAAACGAACATAAAGAAATAAGAAAGATTATCTCCAAATACTGGTCAATTCTCATAGAAGACCCGATTTTAGGGAGCCTAGTTACTCTTAGACCCCAAATTACTTATAAAAAATCGGGCGGCATAGGAAATATGCTCACCCAAAGTGAGTATAAAGGCAGTATAAGAGGAGACCCCTGTAAGACCTGGGGCACATATCCATGTGGAGCATGCTCACAGTGTGGAGTTATAGGCAAGAGAACCACAAATACTCTACCTAGTGGAGAAGACTTTCAACTTCGACATTTTGCAAACTGCAGAACACGGGGAGTCATCTATTTAATGCAATGCCAATGCGGAGCGTTCTATGTCGGGAAAACCCGACAGGAATTTACCAAGAGAGTGGAAAAGCATATACATAGTATGAGCATTGGCAATCTATATTTACCATTAGGCAGACATGTAGCCAAACAACATAATTATAGAATGCCAAGGGTCAACTTCACAGTGTTAGACAGACTTCACATACCCACCAGGGGGGAGACTGGAACAAGATCTTGCTCCAACGCGAAATGCGCTGGATCCGGCATCTTAGGGCCACCACCCCCCCGGGTCTAAATGAAGTAGAGAGTTTCAGGCCCTTTTTGGAGGGCTTAGGATCCGGCAAATCCGACTAGGGCACTTCCTTCACTCTCTTGGCTAGACATATTATTCTTCCACGTAGCACCATGGGCAGGATATATCTCATTCTCCCCGTGGGGCATCCTTGATTTTCCCCTTATGTGCACCTAGGTACAAGGTGGAGATTGTTTCACCCTGGGGGGTTTCAAATGTATGTGTATTGTTTATCTTTGATAATTACTGTTTGTCATGTAAAATTTGTAATTCTGACTATTCTGATCCTCCAGTTTGGGCAAGTATCTCTAGGCCCCTGTAGGATCCAAATTTGTGATGTAATTTTACAAGATTTTTGTTGGACGATTTCCACAAAGATCTTTTCAGTATTTGCTTCTCATGGCCTCCCGCCACACCTCGCGCTAGTGTCCTATACCTACCCGACACAGGGGGGCCCCACTGTACACGTGTGGTGGGGCCACTCCCTTTCCCGAGCCTTTTACTAGGCAGGGATCTCTGTGTCGGTGGTTACTAGTCCAAAAAAAAAAACCCTCCCCCCCACCTTATTCTCTCCTAGTGGGGATAGGGGACTATATGTGGTTCATTTTATATTATAGGTTATAACAATGTAGTCCAATTTAGTCCAACTTGATTTTCCCCTCCTTTTATCCCTTTACCCCCCCTTTCATTCCCCCCCCTTCTTCCCTTCCCTTTCTTTTCCCCCCCAATTTTCTCTCCCCCTCTGTTCAAATTTGTTTGGAATCAGGGGGCGTACCTTGAGGAGAATTGGTAGGGGGACTTTTCCAGGATGGACCCATTGGCTTAGCATCTAATTTATTTCATTTTATTTTAGTCCAGGTTTGGCTAGCTACGCGGATAATTCCGTGTTTTTTTTTGAGTATGGGCTATCCCGGCCGTGGCTACACACGGACTCCCTGGGCTCCAGGACAAGCAACTGGTACTTCTAAAATGTGAGTCCTTTGTTCAAGATGTGTTGCTCCCAACAGGGAAACAAACTTTTTTTGCTTGACTTATTTAATTTATGGGCGTTGTGTGGGGTGTGGATGTGGGGGTGGGAGATTTCTGCCACTTTCTCTCTCTCTTTCTCTTTTTTTTCTCTTTCTCTTTCTCCTTTTCTCTCTTTCTCTCTCTCTTTCTCTCTCTCTCTTTCTCTTTCTCTCTCTCTTTCTCTTTCTCTCTCTCTCTTTCTCTCTCTCTCTCTCTCTCTTTCTCTTTCTCTCTCTCTTTTTTCTCTTTCTCTCTCTCTCTTTTTTCTCTCTCTCTCTCTCTTTCTCTTTTCTCTCTCTCTCTTTCTCTTTTTTCTCTCTCTCTCTCTCTTTCTCTCCGTCTTTCTTTCTCTCTCTCCTTCTCTATCTCCTTTTTCTTTTTTCTTTCTCCCTCCTTTTTTTCCTTTTTCTTTTCTTTTTTCCCTTTTTTTTTCTTCTTTTCTTCCCCCTCCCACCACCTACATTCCCCCCCTTTTTTCTTTCACGGCTGTTCCATGGATATCTATTATGCAATTTGCCCTATTTTTTCAGACAGCTATTTGATGCTGCAAAACGCCTAATACTGGGATCTTTTTAGTATCCAGTCGTCTTGTAGAGCTATAGGACAATATCAACACCCTGAGGCGTGGGACCCCCTATCCTGACATGAGTGATCGCACTAATTTTTGAGATGCTCTGGGAGGACATGAGTACTTGTGATAGTCTTACTCTAGCGAAGGATATACACATCTACTATTATTAATTGTAACATTATGATTTTTGGTTTCCTAGACTGTGATGTATTTCCCTGAAGAAGACTTATGAAATATGCATGTTGAAACGCGTTGGAATTCAACTACTCCACACCACGGCTGTCATCTGTGGTGACCCCAATTGGTAGTGAGATACATCACCTCCTTTCCTATTCTTTCAAATGGAATTATTGTCATTTTGTACAGATAATATTTTGATTACAGAAATTTGAACTGTTACTATTTATTTATGTGTTACTAGTGTAATGATTTTGTATTTTCTTAAATGTGGATTTATTTCAATAAATTGATTTTTTAATTTTCAATCTATATTTCATTGCCTTAAAAATCCTTTTCCTATTCTAAACCATATCAAACAAATGCACAGTAAACATGTTGGGGCATGCTTCAGAAGTCCAAACAAATGAGGAAGAAAGGCTGAACATTTACACTGGTCATTTTTTGTCAAATAAACAGGAAACATGTGTATAGCAAGCAGTGAGGGACACTGCAAAAGTGTACAGCTAAAAAGGGGTCTAAACATGAAAAAATGAGGAATCTAATACAGAAGAAACATGTGCCCCATGCACGGTAGACACCAGAAATTAGGCAGATAAACCAGATAAAACATATGCCACAAGCAGGGTGTGCACCAGCAATCAGGCATCTAATTCAGAAGAAACGTGTCCCAATCATGGTAGGTAGGGATGAGCCTAACACCCCCCTGTTCGGTTCGCACCAGAACATGCGAACAGGAAAAAAGTTTGTTCGAACACGCGGAACACCGTTAAAGTCTCCGTTAAATGGGACACGAACATGAATAATCAAAAGTGCTAATTTTAAAGGCTTATATGCAAGTTATTGTCATAAAAAGTGTTTGGGGACCTGGGTCCTGCCCCAGGGGACATGGATCAATGCAAAAAAAAGTTTTTAAAAAGGCAGTTTTTTCAGGAGCAGTGATTTTAATAATGCTTAAAGTCAAACAATAAAAGTGTAATATCACTTTAAATTTCGTAGCTGGGGGGTGTCTATAGTATGCCTGTAAAGGGGCGCATGTTTCCTGTGTTTAGAACAGTCTGACAGCAAAATGACATTTCGAAGGAAAAAACCCATTTAAAACTACTCGTGGCTATTGCATTGAGGGCCCGACAATACACATAGAAGTTCATTGATAAAAATGGCATGGGAATCCCCCACAGGGGAACCCCGAACCAAAATTAAAAAAAAAATGCAGTGGGGGTCCCCCTAAATTCCATACCAGGCCCTTCAGGTCTGGTATGGATATTAAAGGGAACCCCGGCCAAATTTTTTTTTTTAAAAATGACGTGGGGGTCCCCCAGATTCCATACCAGACCCTTCAGGTCTGGTACAGATTTTAAGGGGAACCCCGCGCCAAGAAAAAAAAAACGGCGTGGGGTCCCCCCAAAAATCCATACCAGACCCTTATCCGAGCACGCAACCTGGCAGGCCGCAGGAAAAGAGGGGGGACGAGAGTGCACCGCCCCCCCTCCTGAACCGTACCAGGCCACATGCCCTCAACATTGGGAGGGTGCTTTGGGGTAGCCCCCCAAAACACATTGTCCCCATGTTGATGAGGACAAGGGCCTCATCCCCACAATCCTGGCCGGTGGTTGTGGGGGTCTGTGGGCGGGGGGCTTATCGGAATCTGGAAGCCCCCTTTAACAAGGGGACCCCAGATCCTGGCCCCCCTGTGTGAAATGGTAAGGGGGTACTTACCCCTACCATTTCACTAAAAAAAACTGTCAAAAATTTTAAAAATCACAAGACAGTTTTTGACAATTCCTTTATTTAAATGCTTCTTTCTTCTATCTTCCTTCTTCTTCTGGTTCTTATGGCTCTTCTGGTTCTTTCTTCGGCGTTCTCGTCCAGCATCTCCTCCGCTGCGTCTTCTATCTTCTTCTCCTCGGGCCGCTCCGCACCCATGGCATGGGGGAGGCTCCCGCTCTTCTCTTCATCTTCTTCTTCTCTTCTTCTTTTCTTCTCTTCTTCTCTTCTTCATTTTCTTCTCCGGGCCGCTCCGCATCCATGCTGGCATGGAGGGAGGCTCCCGCTGTGTGACGGCGTCTCCTCTTCTGACAGTTCTTAAAAAACGGGGGGGTGGGGCCACCCGGTGACCCCGCCCCCCTCTGACGCACGGGACATGACGGGACTTCCCTGTGGCATTCCCCGTGACATCACAGGGAAGTCCCGTCAAGTCACCGTGCGTCAGCCCCTGCCCCCCGTTATTTAAGAACTGTCAGACGAGGAGATGCCATCACACAGCAGGAACCTCCCTCCATGCCAGCATGGATGCGGAGCGGCCCACAGAAGAAAATGAAGAAGAGAAAGTACCCCCTTACCATTTCACTCAAGGGGGGGCTGGGATCTGGGGGTCCCCTTGTTAAAGGGGGCTTCCAGATTCCGATAAGCCCCCTGCCCGCAGACCCCCACAACCACCGGCCAGGGTTGTGGGGATGAGGCCCTTGTCCTCATCAACATGGGGACAAGGTGTTTTGGGGGCTACCCCAAAGCACCCTCCCAATGTTGAGGGCATGTGGCCTTGTACGGTTCAGGAGGGGGGGCGCACTCTCGTCCCCCCCTCTTTTCCTGCGGCCTGCCAGGTTGTGTGCTCGGATAAGGGTCTGGTATGGATTTTTGGGGGGACCCCACGGCGTTTTTTTTTTTTTGGCGCGGGGTTCCCCTTAAAAGCCATACCAGACCTGAAGGGTCTGGTATGGAATTTAGGGGGACCCCCACGTCATTTTTTTTTTTAATTTTAGCCGGGGTTCCCCTTAATATCCATACCAGACCTGAAGGGCCTGGTATGGAATTTAGGGGGACCCCCACGTCATTTTTTTTTTAAATTTTGGTTCGGGGTTCCCCTGTGGGGAATTCCCATGCCGTTTTTATCAATGAACTTTTATGTGTATTGTCGGACGGCAATGCAATAGCCGCGAGTAGTTTTAAATGGGTTTTTTCCTTTGAAATGTCATTTTGCTGTCAGACTGTTCTAAACACAGGAAACATGCGCCCCTTTACAGGCATACTATAGACACCCCCAGCTACGAAATTTAAAGGGATATTACACTTTTATTGTTTGACTTTAAGCATTATTAAAATCACTGCTCCTGAAAAAACGGCCGTTTTTAAAACTTTTTTTGCATTGATCCATGTCCCCTGGGGCAGGACCCAGGTCCCCAAACACTTTTTATGACAATAACTTGCATATAAGCCTTTAAAATTAGCACTTTTGATTTCTCCCATAGACTTTTAAAGGGTGTTCCGCGGCATTCGAATTTGCTGCGAACATCCCAAATTGTTCGCTGTTCGGCGAACTTGCGAACAGCCAATGTTCGAGTCGAACATGAGTTCGACTCGAACTCGAAGCTCATCCCTAATGGTAGGCACTAGAAATGAAGCAGATAAAACAGATAAAAGCATATGCCACAAGTCAAACATATAAGTGCATCAAATGAGGCTGTTGAAAGACTTACCGTGTGCTCCCAAATCCAAAATGTTTGGCTTCTCTTCTGTTGAGCTGTCCTCCGCCATCACTCACTTCTGCCAGAGCCCTGAGAAGTGTGCACTGGAAAAGAAGTGCCACCCGCTGGATAAAATTACACCTGTGGTAAATGACTGCACACGTGTGATAAATAATCGTACTGTTCCATGCAGAAAATACAACAAAAAACAGCCAAATACTGCATGCAGTATTTTAGAAGCGTTTTTTTCAGAATGCCAAAAAACATTTTGAAAGATGCTGAGCAGTATTTTACCTGCATTTCCTAAGGTGCTTAATATGGCTTTGTGAATGGAGACAATAATGTCATGTTACCAGATGTATGACACAATGAAATATGCTATGTACAAAATGTTTTTCTGTAATAAGGATGCAGGGGATGCTCCAAGGTGGGAAGGGGTGCAGAAAACAGGGTAAGAGGTAAGGCTGTAGTTTGGCTTTAAGGGGAATCTCAGATTATTTTGTGGTGTTCTCTATAAGTCTGAAGTTGTCAACACTATCAATCTGTAATGTATTTGTGTCAAGTATAAGTTACACAACAGTGCCCAATTAGTCATTATCTGTATCATTGATGCCATGTACAGCCAGCCCTTACATTAGCTATTTTAAAAATACAACCCCTGGCAAAAATTATGCAATCACCAGTCCCTGAGGATGTTCCCTCAGTTGTTTATTGTTGTAGAAAAAAGCAGATCACAGACATGGCCAAAAACTAAAGGCATTTCAAATGGCAACTTTCTGGCTTTAAGAAACACTAAACAAAATCAAGAAAAATAATTGTGGTGGCCAGTAACAGTTAGATTTATAGAACAAGCACAGGGAATAAATTATGGAATCACTCAACTCTGAGGAAAAAATTATGGAATCATGAAAAACAAACAAACAAAATAACACTCCAACACATCACTAGTACTTTGTTGCACCACCTCTGGCTTTTATAACTGCTTGCAGTCTCTGAGGTAGGGATGAGCTTCGTGTTCGAGTCGAACCCATGTTCGACTCGAACATCGGCTGTTCGGTTGTTCGCCGAATTGCGAACGATATGGGCCGTTCGCGCCAAATTTGTGTGGCGCGTCACGGCCCATAATTCACTGCGGCATCGCAGTGCATTGCTGGCTGATGATTGGCCAAGCATGCACTATGACCCGCATGCTTGGCCAATCACAGCGCCGCCTGAACAGAGAGCCGTAATTGGCCAAAGCCAAGGAGGCTTTGGCCAATTATGGCTCAGGGGATTTAGTACACGCCCCACATTATATAAGGCCGCCTGCACGGCGGCCCTGTGCAGTGTGTTCCGGTGTGCTGAGAGATAGAGAGAGAGAGAGAGACAGTGTCATTTCATTTGAGTTAGCTAGATTAGGCAGGACAGTCAGTCAGTTAGCTGCACTTACAGTGTATTGTGTATATATATGCATCCCAGGTGTTGCATATATATATATACACTGTATTCAGTTTAGCTAGATCCATTCCTGTTATCTTCCTACTGACAGGCAGGCTTGTCTTGTTACAGTATTTACAGCTGCCTGAAGAAAATTACTGGTGTTCTTTTGATCCTATTAGTACCGCAGTCAGGCAGCTAGACTATTTACAGTTAGTGCAGTGCGTCCTGCTCACAGTGTTCAGCTAGATCCGTTCCTGTTATCTTCTTACTGACAGGCAGGCTTGTCTTGTTACAGTATATAAAGCTACCTGAAGAAAATTACTGGTGTTCTTTTGATCCTATTAGTACCACAGTCAGGCAGCTAGACTATTTACAGTTTGTGCAGTGCGTCCTGCTCACAGTGTTCAGCTATATCCGTTCCTGTTATCTTCTTACTGACAGGCAGGCTTGTCTTGTTACAGTATTTACAGCTACCTGAAGAAAATTACTGGTGTTCTTTTGATCCTATTAGTACCACAGTCAGGCAGCTAGACTATTTACAGTTAGTGCAGTGCGTCCTGCTCACAGTGTTCAGCTACATCCGTTCCTGTTATCTTCTTACTGACAGGCAGGCTTGTCTTGTTACAGTATATAAAGCTACCTGAAGAAAATTACTGGCGTTCTTTTGATCCTATTAGTACCACAGTCAGGCAGCTAGACTTTTTACAGTTAGTGCAGTGCGTCCTGCTCACAGTGTTCAGCTAGATCCGTTCCTGTTATCTTCTTACTGACAGGCAGGCTTGTCCTGTTACAGTATTTACAGCTACCTGAAGAAAATTACTGGTGTTCTTTTGATCCTATTAGTACCACAGTCAGGCAGCTAGACTATTTACAGTTAGTGCAGTGCGTCCTGCTCACAGTGTTCAGCTAGATCCATTCCTACTGACAGGCAGGCTTGTCTTGTTACAGTATATAAAGCTACCTGAAGAAAATTGCTGGTGTTCTTTTGATCCTATTAGTACCACAGTCAGGCAGCTAGACTATTTACAGTTAGTGCAGTGCGTCCTGCTCACAGTGTTCAGCTAGATCCGTTCCTGTTATCTTCTTACTGACAGGCAGGCTTGTCTTGTTACAGTATATACAGCTACCTGAAGAAAATTACTGGTGTTCTTTTGATCCTATTAGTACCACAGTCAGGCAGCTAGACTATTTACAGTTAGTGCAGTGCGTCCTGCTCACAGTGTTCAGCTAAACCTACAAGTTAGTGGGGTGCGTCCTGCTCACAGTGTTCAGCTAAAGCTACCTGTAGAAGGTTGGTGGTGTTCTCATACTACAGGCAGGCAGTTGATTTTGCTAGCTGCAGTATCAGTACATATATATATATATATATATATATATATATATATATATATATATATATCCCAGCTTAGTGTAGCTACAGGCCATTAGTATGTCTGGAAGGCCAAGAAGGAGAGGCAGACAGTCACAAGCCAATAAGAGAGGGCAAGCAGGCTCTGTGTCTAATGCTGGTTGTGGAGACGGTGCATCCTCATCAGCACGTGGCCGTGGGACACGTTTGGCCTTTTTTCGGCAGCTGGCCGTGTTGAGCCGCAACATGCGGAAGACTTGGTCGAGTGGATGACCAAGCCGTCCTCATCCTCCTCATCCTCTCTCACCCATGCCCAGGGTACTTTGTCTGGCAAAGCAGCGGCCTCTTCCCTCGGCTCAATGTCATCAGTGACTCCTTCCCTAGCCCCACCATGTCCTCCTGAGGAGTCCCTCGAACTGTTTGACCACAGTGTTCGGTACATGCTCCAGGAGGATGCCCAGCGTTTGGAAGGCTCTGATGATGATACTGAGCTTGATGAAGGCAGTAACATGAGCACGGACAGAGGGGGTGCCCAAGAAGGACAGCAATCTGGCAGTCATGCTCCCCCTGCTGCAGCATACTGCCAGGTTTGCTCCAGTGATGAGGAGGGAGGGGATGATGAGGTCACTGACTCAACGTGAGTGCCTGATAGGAGAGAGGAGGAGGAGGAGGAGGCGGCACATCACCAACGAGGCAGGATGCCCTCCAGGGGCCAGCCTAAGGGCAGCACATTGACTGCATCACACCCCAAAGCTCCACATGTGCAGGGCACTGCAGTCTCTGTGCGTTATTCAAAAAGTTCTTTGGTGTGGGCCTTTTTTGAGACAAGTGCATCAGATCCCACCGCTGCTATTTGCAACATATGTCTCAAGCGTATCTCGCATGGCCAAAACATCACCCGCTTGGGCACCACATGCTTGAGCAGACATATGTTGACCTGCCATGCAGTTCGTTGGCAAGCGTATCTAAAAGACCCACCAAAGAACAAAGAGGACCTCTCCTTGCTCCTCATCAGCTGAGATTTCCAACCCCACTAGACCTTCAGTCCTCTCTGAGACCTGCACTGAGAGGAATGAAGGTGTAGAATTAGGTGTGTCACAGCCAAGTACTTGTGGGCAATCTGCTTTTGGTACACCGACGTCAGATTGCACCAGGCAAATTTCCCTGCCCCAGCTGCTGCACCGCCGAAAGAAGTTTGCTCCCAGCCATCCACATGCCCAGCGGTTGAATGCTAGCTTGGCAAAATTGCTAGCACTTCAACTGCTGCCTTTTCAGTTGGTAGACTCTGCCCCCTTCCGTGAGTTTGTGGAATGTGCGGTTCCTCAGTGGCAGGTACCCAAATGCCACTTTTTCGCCCGGAAGGCGATTCCGGCTCTCTACCGGCATGTGGAAGGCAATGTCAATGCCTCGCTGGACAGGGCGGTCAGCGGTAAGGTGCATATTACCGCTGACTCATGGTCCAGCAGGCATGGACAGGGACGTTACCTAAGTTTCATGGCCATTGGGTGACTCTGCTGGCAGCTGGGAAGGATGCAGGACAAGGTGCAGTAGTGTTGGAGGTTGTTCCGCCACCATGCCTCCAAAATGCTAATGATTGTGACACACCTCTCTCCTCCACCCCCTCCTCTTCTTCTTCCTCCATGGCCTCTTCCTGTGCTTTGTCCTCGGAACCAGCGGTGCTCCGTAGCTGTTCAAGGGGCTACGCAAGTACGCAGGCCAAAAGATGCCATGCCGTGCTTGAGCTGGTGTGCTTGGGGGACAGGAGCCACACTGTGGCAGAGGTTCTGTCAGCTCTGCAGGGGCAGGTTCAGAGGTGGTTGACGCCATGCCAACTTAAGGCAGGAATGGTGGTTTGTGACAATGGCACCAACCTCCTCTCTGCCCTCCGACAGGGACAAATGACCCATGTGCCCTGTTTGGCTCACGTCCTTAACTTGGTGGTGCAGCAGTTCTTGGGCAGGTACCCGGACTTACAGGATGTCCTGAGGCAGGCCAGGAAAGTGACCCAGAGGACTCCGGACCGAATGCCTCAGCAAACCTACGCTGCATGACCTCCCTGATCCTGCAAAGCCTGCGTAAGGATCCTCGTATTCGTGGTATCAAGGAGAAGGACCAATACTGGCTGGCAACCCTCCTTGATCCATGTTACAAGGGTAAGGTTGCGGACCTTATCTTGCCATCGCAGAGGGAGCAGAGGATGAAACATCTTCGGGAGGCCTTGCAGAAAGGTCTGTGCAACGCGTTCCCAGAGACTGGAAGGTTACAAACTCCTGTTTCTGGACAACGTGTTGCTGAGGCTTCGGTCAGTCAAAGAAGGAGCGGTGGAGAAGGTGGCCGTCTGACCGATGCGTTCAGACAATTTTTTGGTCCGCAGCCCCAAGGTATGATCGGTTCCAGCAACCATCGCCAGCGTCTGTTTTACATGGTGCAGGAATACCTAGGGGCAAGATCAGACTTGGACACCTTTCCCACCGAAAATCCTCTGGGTTACTGGGTCTTGAGGATGGATCACTGGCCAGAGCTTGCACAGTTTGCAATTGAGCTACTGGCCTGTCCTGCATCCATCGTTCTTTCGGAACGCACATTCAGTGCTGCTGGAGGCGTGGTAACCGATCACAGGGTGCGTCTGTCCACCGACTCGGTCGATCGACTGACCTTCATAAAAATGAATCAGTCTTGGATCACCACCAGCTACCAAGCACCTGATGCTGATGTAACCGAATAATTTTTTTTGAAATCTCAGATCCCTTCAAAGACTGCCTATGCTGATGCTGAGTGACTATCCCTGAGTAATTATCCTCTTCCTCCTCAATCATCACGCTGATAGCTTGTAAGAACATTTTTGGTTCTGGACGCCACCACCAGTGCCTAAGGCACAATTTTTCAGCCCCTGTTTATCAGGGGCGTGTAATTACAATTTTTGATGCAATACTTTGCAGCAGGGCTCGTTCCTGCGTTCCAACTAGAGTGTCTGTGAGGGGTTGCAGTGTTGTGGCACCAGCACCAGTGCCTAAGGCCCAATTTTTCTGCCCCTGTTTAACAGGGGCGTGTAATTACAATTTTTGATGCAATACTTTGCAGCAGGGCTCGTTCCTGCGTTCCAACTAGAGTGTCTGTGAGGGGTTGCAGTGTTGTGGCACCAGCCCCAGTGCCTAAGGCCCAATTTTTCTGCCCCTGCGTGTAATTACAATTTTTGATGCAATACTTTGCAGCAGGGCTCGTTCCTGCGTTCCAACTAGAGTGTCTGTGAGTGGTTGCAGTGTTGTGGCACCAGCACCACCACCACCACCACCACCAAAGGCCCAATTTTTCTGCCCCTGTTCAACAGGGGCATGTAATTACAATTCTTGGTCTAATATTTCACAGCAGGGCCCATTTCTGCACCCACCAAGAGCGAGTGAGGATTTACAGTGTTGTGGCACCAGCACCACCACCACCACCACCAAAGGCCCAGTTTTTCTGCCCCTGTTCAACAGGGGCATGTAATTACAATTCTTGATCTAATATTTCACAGCAGGGCCCATTTCTGCACCCACCAAGAGCGAGTGAGGATTTACAGTGTTGTGGCACCAGCACCACCACCACCACCACCACCAAAGGCCCAGTTTTTCTGCCCCTGTTCAACAGGGGCATGTAATTACAATTCTTGATCTAATATTTCACAGCAGGGCCCTGTGAGGGCTTACAGTGTTGTGGCCACAACAACACCTAAGGCCCAAATTTCTGCTGAGTATATAGGGCAGGCCCCTACTTTCAAACATCTAACTTACAAACGACTCCTACTTGCAAACGGAAGGAGACAACAGGAAGTGAGATGAAATCTACCCCTAGGAAGGGAAATTCTCTCTTGTAATGCCCCGTACACACGGTCAGATTTTCCGATGGAAAATGTCCGATCAGAGCGTGTTGTCGGAAATTCCGACCGTGTGTGGGCTCCATCGGACATTTTCCATCGGATTTTCCGACACACAAAGTTGGAGAGCAGGAGATAAAATTTTCCGACAACAAAATCCGTTGTCAGAAATTCTGATCGTGTGTACACAAATCCGACGGACAAAGTGCCACGCATGCTCAGAATAAATAAAGAGATGAAAGCTATTGGCCACTGCCCCGTTTATAGTCCCGACTTACGTGTTTTACGTCACCGCGTTTAGAACGATCGGATTTTCCGAAAACTTTGTGCGACCGTGTGTAGACAAAACAAGTTTGAGCCAACATCCGTCGGAAAAAATCCTAGGATTTTGTTGTCAGAATGTCCGAACAAAGTCCGACCGTGTGTACGCCCTATAAGAGTTAATATGGGAAAAACATTTCTCCTTTCCACTGATGCTTTCCAATCCTTGTTCCACAAAAAAAAAACAAATTCTCAAAAAGCATTTGTCATTGGGACAAAAAGTGAGGTGAAATCTTCTAAAGAGGAGGAAAGACAGCAAAACAAATGTCACAGAGGTGATAACCCTTCCCTATGTTTTCCAAAAAGCTTAAAAAAGATTTTTTGGCTGGAGCTAAACACGTTAAAAATGTACCCGTTCAAAATGTCAAACAGATTCTACTTAACAACAAACCTACAGTCCCTGTCTTGTTTGCACCGCCTGTATACTGCTGTTCAGAGTATATAGGGCCTGGTGGCCCCACACCTTTCCTTATTTTAATTTGGGTGCGGGGTTCCCCTTAATATCCATACAAGACCCAAAAGGCCTGGTAATGGACTGGGGGGTACCCATGGTGTTTGTCTTACTGATTTTCATCCATATTGCCAGGACCGGACATTACATTAAACCCGCAAGCAGTTTTAAATGAGATTTTTTCTTTAAAAAATTACATTTGGTGCAGGGACTGTTCTAAACACGGGAAACACATGCCACTTTACAGGCATACTATAGACACCCCCAGGTACGATATTTAAAGGAATATTTCACTTTTTTTTTTTTACTTTAAGCATCATTAAAATCACTGCTCCCGAAAAAACGGCCGTTTTTAAAAGTTATTTTTGCATTGATACATGTCCCCTGGGGTAGGACCCGGGTCCCCAAACCCTTTTTAGGACAATACCATGCAAATTAGCCTTTAAAATGAGTACTTTTGATTTCGAACGTTTGAGTCCCATAGACGTCAATGGGGTTCTAACCTTCATGCGAACTTTCGGTCCGTTCGCAGGTTCTGGTGCGAACCGAACCGGGGGGTGTTCGGCTCATCCCTACTCTGAGGCATTGACTTAATGAGTGATAAACAGTACTCTTCATCAATCTGGCACCAGCCTTCTCTGATTGCTGTGCCAAATCATCTTTGCAGGTTGGAGCCTTGTCATGGACCATTTTCTTTAACTTCCACCACAGATTTTCAATTGGATTGAGATCCGGACTGTTTGCAGACCATGCCATTGACCTTATGTGTCTTTCTTCAAGGAATTTTTTCACAGTTTTTGCTCTATGGCAAGATGCATTATCATCTTGATAAATGATTTCATCATCCCCAAACATCCTTTCAATAGATGGGATAAGAAAAGTGTCCAAAATTTCAATGTAAACCTGTGCATTTATTGAAAATTTAATGACAGCCATCTCCCCAGTGCCTTTACCTGACATGCAGCCCCATATCATAATTGACTGTGGAAATTTGCATGTTTTCTTCAGATAGTCGTCTGCATAAATCTCACTGGAACGGCACCAAACAAAAGTTCCAGCATCATCACCTTGCCCAATGGAGATTCGAGATTCATCCCTAAATATGACTTTCATCCAATCATCCACAGTCCACGATTGCCTTTCCTTAGCCCATTGTAACCTTGTTTTTTTGTGTTTAGGTGTTAGAGATGGCTTTCTTTTAGCTTTTCTGTATGTAAATCTCATTTCCTTTAGGCGGTTTCTTACAGTTCGGTCACAGATGTTGACTCCAGTTTCCTCCCATTTGTTCCTCATTTGTTTTGTTGTACATTTTCTGTTTTCAAGGCATATTGCTTTAAGTTTTCTGTCTTGATGCTTTGATGTCTTCCTTGGTCTACCAGTATGCTTTCCTTTAACCACCTTCCCATGTTGTTTGTATTTAGTCCATGTTTTAGACACAGCCGACTGTGAACAACCAACATCTTGTGCAACACTGCGTGATGATTTACCCTCTTTACCTACATACTAACAAGCAGATTTAATCTGATGCAGGTGTTAGTGTTTGTAATGAAAATTTACAGGGTGATTCCATAATTTTTTCCTCAGAATTGAGTGATTCCATAATTTATTCCCTGTGCTTGTTCTATAAATCTAACTGTTACTGGCCACCACAATTATTTTTCTTGATTTCTTTTAGTGTTTCTTAAAGCCAGAAAGTTGCCATTTGAAATGCCTTTAGTTTTTGGCCATGTCTGTGATTTGCTTTTTTTCTACAACAATAAACAACTGAAGGAACATCCTCAGGGACTGGTGATTCCATAATTTTTGTCAGGGGTTGTATAACATCTTTTTAGGTAAGGCATTTCAGGAAAGAAAGCAGAGGAGACACTACTTTTTTTTTCTATTTGTACCATTTTATACTTTATAATCGCTGTTTCTTTAAACATAAGAATACATTCAAACATGACTATAATATAATATTTTACGCTATACTTTTACTCTTGTGACTAGAAAAGCTAAATATGTACATCTGTTGAGAACAAGTCAGTGATAAATGTAATACAAGGATCTGAAATAGCAAAGAACACATATTTGGATGTAATGGAGGACAAACTTAAAATGCATTGTCCTGAAGAGCTTAACTGTCACGGGACTATATGCAAATACAGAAAACTGTCTATTGCTTAAACTTTTTTTTTGGAATCAACATTCTTCTTTTTTATGATAATTGCTATTGCCACATCTTTTTATTTCTTCTTGTTCTTTTTTCTACATTTATTAAATGTTTCTAAATATTTAATAGTTCACAGTGGAGTCTTCAGCTGCATTTGATTTGGTTAAGTGCACCAAGTGCCCCTTAGTGAATGCCGAGATCAATAAAATGAATCGGCAGACCTTTCCCAAGCTTATGTTTCACAAATAAAACATTGATGCTCCTTTTAAGCTCACCCATCACTCATGCTGCAGCTTTTAAAGACAATAACAGTTCATTTGAATTTTCGGGTGCAGAAGATATATGACGCTGTAAATATTTAAAATCAAATTTGAAAAGAGGACAGAGATAAATGTGGAGAAGAGAACTTAATGCTGTGGGCATTTTTTTTTTCTTCTTAAAGTGACTTATGGCGAGCTGCTATATCTTTATCCTCCTGAAAGTGGCACTGTTGATAAAAGAAAGGAGTGTTAATGGCAATCTGCAGATGCTGTTGGATGATTGTGTTTTGCAGTGGTAAACACAGAGTGTCAGGGATGTTGGGAGTTTTGTAAAGCTCGATGTTTGAAACTATTTTATTTTTGCCCGCTTGTGGAATATTTAATGGCCTAGTTTGTAACAGTGACAAATGGTATTATAAGGATGTTTGTACATCTATACAGCAAGGCAACACCTTTTTTTCAAAGGAAAGGCATATCAAGAATTAAAGCAGAAGCCCTGTCAGGAATAAATTAAAGTCAACCCTAGATCTTTAACCGCTCCCAGGCCAACCGCCGCAGTTATACTGCTGCAGGTCGGCTCCCCTGCGCAAGCCGTCGTAGCTGTGCATCGGCTCTTTAAGACGCCCAGAGTCGATGCAAGTGCCCGACGGGCATGATGACTGCCAGGCACCCGCAATCGCTTGTGACAGAGTGAGAACTGGGATCTGTGTGTGTAAACGATCTCTCTTCTCCTCTAGTCAGCCACATTCCCTCTGACAGTTAGAACACACCTAGGGAACACAGTTAACCCCTTGATCATCCCCCAGTGTTAACCCCTTCACTGCCAGTGACATTTATACAGTAATCAGTGCATTTTTATAGCACTAATCGCTGTATAAATGACACTGGTCCCAAAAAAGTGTCAAAAGTGTCCATTGCAATGTTGCAGTCCCGATAAAAACTGCTGATCACTGCCATTACTAATAAAAAAAATAATAATAAAAATGCCATAAATCTATCTATTATTTTGTAGACACTATAACTTTTGCGCAAACCAATTAATATATGCTTATTGCAATTTTTTTTAAACAAAACTTTGTAGAAGAATATATATTGGCCTAAACTGAGGAAGATTTTTTTTTTTTTAATTGGGATATTTATTATAGCAAAAAGTAAAAAATGTGGTGTTTTTTTTCAAAATTGTCGCATTTTTTTGTTTATAGCGCAAAAAAAAAAACGCAGAGGTGATCAAATACCACCAAAAGAAAGCTCTATTTGTGGGGAAAAAAGGACGTCAATTTTGTTTGGGTACAGCTTTGCACGACCGCGCATTTCAGTTAAAGCGACGCAGTGCCAAAAAATGGCTTAGTCATTAAGCAGGAAAATCTTCTGGGGCTGAAGTGGTTAATGCCATTTTTTCCAGCATGCTTGATTTCATGCCTCAGCTTATACAATTTTTTAAGCAACATTTTTGTGAATTAGTTGCAAAGTTTTTCTTTTTTTTGTTAAGAATAAAGTTTTAATGAAAAGTGTGGCACATTGAAAATGAAAAGACAGCAAAATACTGCAATGACAACAGTACAAGAGATAACAATGGTTATAATCAGCAAAGAATAGCTAACAGCACTAAAAATAATTTTAAAAAACCTTATAGTTTACCTTATATAATTCCACCAGTTGTGGGCTCAAGTCAGTTGTGGGCTCAAGCCTCTATTTTTGTCGGTCCTACTAGTGGAGGCAAACTTAGAAGGAAGAAGGAAGCTGAACTCAATACGAGGGCAGACTCAACAAGCACTGTGGGGAACACATTCTTTTTCAGAAGTTGGGTATTATCAGAAATCCTGAAAAATGGTGTAATAGGTGCCACTTTTTCAGCTTAAGATAAGAGAAAGCCATAAAAGGAAAGAAAAAGGAAGCAAAAAAAGAGGCAACAGAAAGAGAAGAGGGTCAGTCTAGTGCAGTCCAACAAAGCAATGATAATTACCTCATTCATCAGAAGTTTGGGAGAATAAGAAAACTTGATCCAAGGAAACAATATATAAATGAATCCACGCAAAGGGTATAAGTACAGATAAAATAAATGTAGAACTGCTGCCTCTACCAGTACATTTCCACCTAAGTGGAATGTACTGACATGAATGTAAAAACGAATGTAAATGTGGCACTGTTCTGATGGAAGAGAGTTCTCCCAAACTAGGTGTAAAAATTGGAGAGTTTTTTTAAAAGATGTGTATAATAAATAATCAGCAGATGCCTTAAACCTGTGTATTTGCACATCCAACAGGGTGTGGTGCCATAAACTAATGTTGTCCTTTAATGGACAAATCAAATCAAAATGAGAAAATGTGTGTATGGATGTTAAAAGAAATGTATCTGGGTTGTGTTACAGCCTCTGGCAGCTAATTAGCAATATGATACCGGTAGCCAGAAGGGGTATCCCTGCATACTTTCTTTTCTATTTTTAAAGCTGATTGGGTAATTGGAAAAAATGTGTCCAAAAGTGTGTTGCACCCTCTGGATGGAAAATTTGTGATACAAACTAAATATATACTATCCCCCAATAATGTGATTGGGATTTTATGAATTTGACCAATTTAATATTGCATACAAAATTAATATAAGTGAAAAAAGTTTAATAGAGTGTGTTGAATAAAAGTGCTTAGTGCTCAGGATATGTGCAGTGTTAGCAAATAAGCTATTTAACAAAGTGACTTGTGCTCAAGAAAAGAATCCAGTGCTTGCTGAAAAACAATATTGGTTTTAAAGATCTTCTTATTTCACAAAGTGACTTGTGCTCAGAAAAAACAGTCCTTGGTAAAAGACAATATTGTTTTTAAAGATCTTCTTTTTAAGGCACCGGCTAGTGATAGTGCTTCTTATTCGTGCTCCTATTGTGCATGCACTCACCAAATTGCCTCACCCCCACAGGGGATGCCCATAGCATAAAACCATTTTAAAACTTTATTTATTGATTAAGCAAAGATGGTACTCACATTTTATATGAATTGTGTAAGCATGAAAAAACTCAGTGGATGAATGCCATCAGAAAAGCCTGTGTTTGTCTAACCGGAGGTGACGCAAGACGTTCGTAACCCCGGGGTTACGAACGTCTTGCGTCACCTCCGGTTTAGGCCTGAATATTACATAAAACCCCCAAACATTATATATCTTCTCAAAGAAAATAAATATAGAGAGAATAAAATACCTAGAGAATAAAATAGTGGTAGCTAGGGCAACAAAAATACAATAAGCTACCCACATTTTTGGTAAAATATAAAAGACAAGGTTGCACCAAGTAAATAGATACTCAACGTGTCACATCTTAAGTTTAAGCGTGCGCCCGTGAAATGGCGACAAATGTCAGTACCCTATATTTTTTATAGGGGATGCTTCAAAAGCCCCCTATAGCTCATCAGCTTAGTGTTATAGAGGAGGTCTTGTGCTAGAATTATTGCTCTCACTCCAGCATGCACTGAGCTACGTACCATGTTTATTGCAATCAACGTTTTCACACATAGGCACCATGACGCATGTGTTTACATTCATACATGCGTATATGTGGGGGTGGAGGGCTTCAAACTATTTTTTGAGGGGGTTATGCTTGGGTGTAACTTTCTTTTTTTCAGCACATGTGATATTTTTTAGGTGACAGGTTCTCTCTAATAAAACATGCAGAGTCTAAAAGACCCTGCATGTCTCCTCTGGACTCCACTAAATGTATTGCAATGCAGATCCCATTGCAATACATCCCTTCCTGGCTATGCTAGCCAGGGACACTAAGCGGCTGACCTGGAAGAGATGTCATACACATCGATTTCCGTGTCACAGCAAGAAGGGGAGCAGAGCTCAGTTTTTCTCCCTCCACTCCACCCACTGACAACTGCCATGTCGGTCCCGGGCCTGCAGATTGGGAAGCGGAGCCCAGAAAACTTTGGGAGGGATGCACACGTGGGGGGACACCAGTACCAGAGGTTGGATGGAAGCAATCAGGTGGCAGCACAGTCGCCCAAATGTATCCACCGGACAGGCAGGAGTCTGCTTGTCAGTTTTACACACAATCCCTGCAGCCACCAGATTGTGTATAAAACCCCCTTCCCCCCCTGCTGTCAGGTCCATAGGATGTACAGACCTGGCATTTTATGGCAAACATTAGAAGCTTATGCCACACATCACCCACTCTTTATTATCACTATATAAGGCCAGGCCTTTTCTGACACTTATTGTTTACATGTAAAAATCAGGGCTTTTTGTGCTAGAAAATTACTTTGCACCCCAAAATCTTATATATTTTTTTTTAAACAGAGGCCCTAGAGAATAAAAAAGTTGAGTGTTGGATTTTTTTATGTCTCACAGTATTTGCACAGCAATTTTTCAAATTCAAAGTTTTGGTTAAAAATACACTTTTTGATTTTTAATGCACAAAAACACAATATATTGCCCAATTATTTGGTAGAATATAAAAGATGATCCTACGCAAAGTAAATAGGTACCAAACATGGCATGCTTTAAAACTGCATGCTCCTGTGCAATGGTTACAAACTACATCCATTTTTTAAATCCATAGATTTTAAAAACCTTTACAGGTTTCTGCTTTGGATTTACAAAGGCAGTCTAGTGCTAGAATTACTGGCCTTGATCTGACGTTTGCAGTGATACCTCACATGCATGGTGCAATCGCTGTTTACAAACCGACCATAGACCGAAGCTTGTGTTCAACTTTGCGTGCGAGTACAGGGGGATGGGGGTGCTTTCTTTTCTTTTTTATTATTTATTTTGCGTTTTTTTTCCCCTACTGTCTCTTTCATTTATTTATTTTTAGATCAATTTTATTGTTATCACAGTGACAGGTACTCTTTTCTGAAAAATCTGGGGTCTGTTAGACTCTAGATCTCTCCTCTGCCCTTAAAGCATCTGAATTTACAATTGCCGCTTGTTATATTCGACGAAAAAGAAATGATGAAATGCTTTGTAAAGCACAAAGGCATTGTACAGAGCCAATTAAAATAAATATACAGACACTTTCTTGTACCAGCGTCTGACTTTATGGGAACGCTAGTACGAATTCATCACCTGGTCGAAGTCCACCTACGTTAAGGTTATAGTCGTGGACACAGAGGAACTTCTCAACAACACCAGACGCATTACAAATTTGGACTGTCGTGTCTGCGTGAATAGAAGATAGGACAAAAACATCCAATTTGTTCTTCCACTTCACTGGGAGCAATTGATTTATTTATCAAGCAGGCTTTCTTCTCATTTCTAAGTCTGGAGCCTTTGGGGGAAGCCCCAGCAATTAGGCCGCACGGTGCCACATGAGCCAATTCCAATATCAAAAAGGTGTCTAAAAAGAGGCATGCTTGAATAGTAGTTGTCCACGTACAAGTAGTACACCTTACAGAACAAGGGTGACACCAAGTCCCAAACTATCTTGCCACTGTTCCCCATGTGGTTTGGGCATTGAAAATCCGAAAATCACATGTATAGCCTGTTGCCCATAGATTTGACATGCTTGCTGGGTAGAAAAGTTTTTGAATGCAAGGTGGCCAGAAAAATGAAAGAGCTGATCATATTCAGGGTCACCCTGAGGATGACAGCGTGTATTGTTCTTGAAATGCATAAATCGTATTACTGTATATCCTCATATCTATGCCTGGTCATGGCAGCAGAGAACATGGGCATATGCTGAATCTGGCCTGAGGGCCAATATGACCACAACTCATTCTTTTTAGCAATGCCCATGTTGAGGATTAGGCACAAAATAGTTAAACTCAGAAACTGTGATAGGTTTCCATTTGAATTGTCTGGCAAGGAATTAATTTTGGTTGGTGATGATGTACTTCTCAGCATATAAACAGCTAAAAAAAATCAAGGGGAATAGTTAAACTTGCTGTTTCCACCTGAATTCCAGGTTGGGCAGTGAATGGGGGAAGTATGGGTGCTGCAGAATCTATGGGCTGCCAATCAGGACTTGCAAGCATATCGGGGAGGACACTATGGGCTTTACAGGCCTGTGTTTTAATTCTTGGTGACTGCGGGATGCTACTTGTGTTAGCCACTGCACCAGCTTGGACTGCACTTCTGGGACTAGCCATGTTGCCATGAGATACTGCAGTGCTGCTGTGTAAAATGCTAGCATGTACTAAGCCACTGGTGCCTGCCATTTAACCAAACTTGCATATAAGAATCATTGTGCAATGGTAGCACCTCAGCAACCTGAGCATGGGGTCAGGTATGCCTGACCTTAGCAGTGACCTCCTCTTCATTGTCTGAGCTATCTGTCAGGGTGCCGCTGCTCTCTACAGGTTCATATTCTGAATTCTGTCAGTGAAGACTCCCCTTTGCTCTCAGCTGACATACTCAGAATCCTGTAGACCTCTTTACTAGTGTTCTTATGACATTTTGGCTACTAAATTCATAGGTACCTAGTGCGACTCACGGGAAAAAGATAAAATAAAATAAAATTTACCTGCTAGTGCTAGCAGAGATCACGCCTGATCTTGCTGGTGCTGCAGTTTTGTGTGCAATGTATCAGAAGTGACAGGGATCTACTGACACTGCACTTGTTGGGGGGTGGGGGGGGGTAAACTTAGGTGTTGGTAGGTGTCAGTGTGTCTGTGATACTGTTGCTGGCAGTCAAAGGGTTAAATGTTTTATTGGATAAGTGGCAGGCAATCTGCCGCTGTCTGGCATTGATGCTAACTGACGCTAACGCTATCTGGCGTCGCCTGTAACACTAATACAGTGATCAGTGAAAAAAATTCTGAACACTGTACTAAGGACACTGATGACAGGGCACTGAAAGGCTTAACTGAGGGGTTAACAGGGGGTTAAATGTGCCTATGTGTTTGTATCTATCTAAGAGGGACATCTGCCCTAACCAGGAGTGTTTCATAGATGACCAAGCCTTCAAACAGTCAGTATATGAAGGTAGTTCATTTTTTCTATAGTTTATCTTTAAGTTGTGCAGAAAGCTGTATTCCCAGGTATTTGATAGTGTGCTGTGCCCATTGAAATGAGAAATTTTCAGTAAGGAATTTTTGGGTGCCTGTGGACAGCAAAACATGGAGACATTGGAATTTTGAGGCATTTATATTAAAATTTCCAAGGGAACCAAAGTCCCTGTAAAGTGGAAGAGAAGGTGATGCTTGGGTTAGTGACATAAGCAGGAGAACGTCCGTGAAAAGACTCACTTGTAGTGCCTGTCTACAACATCTATACCCAGTATGGAGGTGTTGGCCCCCAAGGCATTAGCCACTAGCTAGGTGCTCCATTGCTATAATATACAACTATGGAGAAAGGGCCTGAGAGCAGGCAATTCACCCTAATGGGAGCCATTGGGCATGTATAAAGCATCATTATCTTCTGTATGAATCCCAGAGGTAAGCCTATTTTTGTTGTCCTCAGAAATAATCAGTCTAGATGATCAAATGCCTTCTCTGAATCAAATGAAAGAAGGCATAAGGGGACCGTGTGGGTTTGCCAGTGGGATATAAGAGACAGGGGTTTGATGTTGTTATCCCACGCTTCTCACGTTGGTACAAAACCCACTTGTTCCCAATCAATTATGAAGGGAATGATGGACTGCAATCTGTCTGCTAATAGTTTGGTATAGATTTTGAGGTCAGCATTGATAAGGGAAATTGGACGGTAACTGAGTTTGCAGGCATTCAGCAGGAGATACTGCATTTGGCTTGTGGCTGGGGTGACTGTGACTTCAATGTGCAAGTTTGATAGATGACACCTCCTGTGAACCTTGACAGGTCTCGGGGGGGGGGGGGGGGGGGGGGCAAGAAAATGTTTGCCATGGTCCAATCAATTTTACCTGGACCTGGAATCTAGGATGGACATTTCCCACCCACCAGACAACTTGTAGGCATCAAAGTTTTGAAGTTAAGCTTCTATCTGATAGACCTGATAGGAAGCCCAATGGCCAACTGATGGAGTGCACATGGCAGACTAACAATGTCGCTGCTTATTTTTATGCAGTGACTTAAGCAGTCCATAGTCCATAGAGTCTGCTGGTTGACTTAAAAATTACGCAATTCTCTTTCTCTGTTAGTTAGGATCCTAATAACTGATCCTTAGGACCCCACTGAGTGGAGAGAGTGGGAGACATTGGACATGCAGACTGAGCTCTGCTGAGTGATTAGAGTGGGAGATACTGAACGCTAGGGATGGGCCGAACACCCCCCAGTTTGGTTTGCACCAGAACATGCGAACAGGCAAAAAATTTGTTTGAACACGCGAACACCGTTAAAGTCTATGGGACACGAACATGAAAAATCAAAATTGCTAATTTTAAAGGCTTATATGCATGGTATTGTCTTAAAAAGTGTTTGGGGACCCGGGCCCAGGGTTGTGTTTTTTTTACCATTTTCACACATTTTTTGTGAAATGGTAGGGGTACATTTGTGCCCCGTTACCATTTCACACAGGGGGCGCGGGATCTGGGGGTCCCTTTGTTAAAGAGGGCTTCCAGATTCTGATAAGCCCCCCGCCCGCAGACCCCCACAGCCACCGGGCAACGGTTGTGGGGATGAGACCCTTCTCCCCATCAACATGGGCTACCCCAATGCACCCTCCAAATGTTGAGGGCATGTGGCCTGGTACAGTTCAGGAGGGGGGGCGCTCTCTCACCCCCCCTCTTTTCCTGCGGCCTGGCAGGTTGCGTGCTCGGATAAGGGTCTGGTATGGATTTTTGGGGGTCACCCACGCCATTTTAAAAAAAAAATTGGTGCAGGGTTCCCTTTAATATCCATACCAGATCTAAAGGGCCTGGTATGGAATTTGAGGGGACCCCCACCCATTTTTTTTTTTGGTTCAGGGTTCCCCTGTGGGGGAATCCCATGCCATTTTTATCAATGAACTTTTATGTGCATTGCCGGCAGTCGGGACCGACAATTCTTTATAGCCGCAAGTACTTTTAAATGACTTTTTTTCCTTTAGAAATGTCATTTTGCTCTCTGACTATTCTAAACACGGGAAACATGCGCCACTTTACAGGCATACTATAGACAGCCCCCAGGTACAAAATTTAAAGGAATATTACACTTTTATTGTTTCACTTTAAGCATTATTAAAATCACTGCTTCCGGAAAAAACGGCAGTTTTTAAAACTTTTTTTTGCATTGATACATGTCCCCTGGGGCAGGACCCAGGTCCCCAAACACTTTTTATGACAATACAATGCATATAAGCCTTTAAAATTAGCACTTTTGATTTCTCCAATAGACTTTTAAAGGGTGTTCCGCGGCTTTCGAATTTGCCGCAAACACCCCAAATTGTTCGCTATTCGGCGAACAGGTGAACACCCGTTTGACTCAAACATTGGGACCATCCCTACTGAATGCTCATGCTGAGTGGGGAGGGTGGGAGATGCTGGAAGCACAGTACTGAGTGGTGGGATAGAAAACAGCTGAGCGGGAGCATGAGGAGCTTTGTGACAGTGGTCTGGGACTCCAGCGGTGAGGTGCTTTAGAAATAGTGCTACTAAGACACTGTGAGTTGCTGGGGTATTGTGAGTGACTGGGATGCTGTGAGCACTTGAGGAATTGTGATTGAGGTGCTGTAAGTACAGAGGTACTGTGACTGGGGTGCTGTGAGTAGGGATGAGCTTCGTGTTTGAGTCGAACCCATGTTCGACTCGAACATCGGCTGTTCGACCGTCCGTCGAATTGCGAACGATATGGGCCGTTCGCGCCAAATTCGTGTGGCGCGTCACGGCCCATAATTCACTGCGGCATCGCAGTGCATTGCTGGCTGATGATTGGCCAAGCATGCACTATGACCCGCATGCTTGGCCAATCACAGCGCCGTCAGTAGAGAGAGCTGTAATTGGCCAAAGCCAGGGTGGCTTTGGCCAATTATGGCTCAGGGGATTTAGTACACGCCCCACACTATATAAGGCCGCCTGCACGGCGGCCCTGTGTAGTGTGTGTTCCGGTGTGCTGAGATATAGAGAGAGAGAGAGACAGTGTCATTTGATTTGAGTTAGATAGATTAGGCAGAACAGTCAGTCAGTTAGCTGCACTTACAGTGTATTGTGTATATATATGCATCCCAGGTGTTGCATATATATATATACACTGTATTCAGTTTAGCTAGATCCGTTCCTGTTATCTTCTATCTAGACTATTTACATTTAGTGCAGTGCGTCCTGCTCACAGTGTTCAGCTAGATCCGTTCCTGTTATCTTCTAGACTATTTACATTTAGTGCAGTGCGTCCTGCTCACAGTGTTCAGCTAGATCCGTTCCTGCTATTTACATTTAGTGCAGTGCGTCCTGCTCACAGTGTTCAGCTAGATCCGTTCCTGCTATTTACATTTAGTGCAGTGCGTCCTGCTCACAGTGTTCAGCTAGATCCGTTCCTGCTATTTACATTTAGTGCAGTGCGTCCTGCTCACAGTGTTCAGCTAGATCCGTTCCTGCTATTTACATTTAGTGCAGTGCGTCCTGCTCACAGTGTTCAGCTAGATCCGTTCCTGTTATTTACATTTAGTGCAGTGCGTCCTGCTCACAGTGTTCAGCTAGATCCGTTCCTGCTATTTACATTTAGTGCAGTGCGTCCTGCTCACAGTGTTCAGCTAGATCCGTTCCTGTTATTTACATTTAGTGCAGTGCGTCCTGCTCACAGTGTTCAGCTAGATCCGTTCCTGCTATTTACATTTAGTGCAGTGCGTCCTGCTCACAGTGTTCAGCTAGATCCGTTCCTGTTATCTTCTAGACTATTTACATTTAGTGCAGTGCGTCCTGCTCACAGTGTTCAGCTAGATCCGTTCCTGTTATTTACATTTAGTGCAGTGCGTCCTGCTCACAGTGTTCAGCTAGATCCGTTCCTGCTATTTACATTTAGTGCAGTGCGTCCTGCTCACAGTGTTCAGCTACATCCGTTCCTGCTATTTACATTTAGTGCAGTGCGTCCTGCTCACAGTGTTCAGCTAGATCCGTTCCTGCTATTTACATTTAGTGCAGTGCGTCCTGCTCACAGTGTTCAGCTAGATCCGTTCCTGTTATCTTCTAGACTATTTACATTTAGTGCAGTGCGTCCTGCTCACAGTGTTCAGCTAGATCCGTTCCTGTTATCTTCTAGACTATTTACATTTAGTGCAGTGCGTCCTGCTCACAGTGTTCAGCTAGATCCGTTCCTGTTATCTTCTAGACTGTTTACATTTAGTGCAGTGCGTCCTGCTCACAGTGTTCAGCTAGATCCATTCCTGTTATCTTCTAGACTATTTACATTGATTGCAGTGCGTCCTGCTCACAGTGTTCAGCTAGATCCGTTCCTGTTATCTTCCTACTGACAGGCAGGCTTGTCTGGTTACAGTATATAAAGCTACCTGAAGAAAATTACAGGTGTTCTATTTGATCCTATTAGTACCACGGTCAGGCAGCTAGACTATTTACATTTAGTACAGTGCGTCCTGCTCACAGTGTTCAGCTAGATCCGTTCCTGTTATCTTCCTACTGACAGGCAGGCTTGTCTGGTTACAGTATATAAAGCTACCTGAAGAAAATTACAGGTGTTCTATTTGATCCTATTAGTACCACGGTCAGGCAGCTAGACTATTTACATTTAGTACAGTGCGTCCTGCTCACAGTGTTCAGCTAGATCCGTTCCTGTTATCTTCCTACTGACAGGCAGGCTTGTCTGGTTACAGTATATAAAGCTACCTGAAGAAAATTACTGGTGTTCTTTTGATCCTATTAGTACCACAGTCAGGCAGCTAGACTATTTACAGTTAGTGCAGTGCATCCTGCTCACAGAGTTCAGCTAAAACTGCAAGTTGGTGTAGTGAGACCTCTGCACAGTGTTCATCCCAAACTACAAGTTAGTGCAGTGCGTCCTGCTCACAGTGTTCTATCCCAGCTTAGTGCAGCTACAGGCCATTAGTATGTCTGGAAGGCCAAGAAGGAGAGGCAGACAGTCACAAGCCAATAAGAGAGGGCAAGCAGGCTCTGTGTCTAGTGCTGGTCGTGGAGACGGTGCATCCTCATCAGCACGTGGCCATGGGACACGCTTGGCCTTTTTTTCGGCAGCTGGCCGTGTTGAGCCGCAACATGCGGAAGACTTGGTCGAGTGGATGACCAAGCCGTCCTCATCCTCCTCATCCTCTCTCACCCATGCCCAGGGTGCTTTGTCTGGCAAAGCAGCGGCCTCTTCCCTCAGCTCAATGTCATCAGTGACTCCTTCCCTAGCTCCACCATGTCCTCCTGAGGATTCCCTCGAACTGTTTGACCACAGTGTTGGAAGGCTCTGATGATGATACTGAGCTCGATGAAGGCAGTAACATGAGCACGGACAGAGGGGGTGCCCAAGAAGGACAGCAATCTGGCAGTCATGCTCCCCCTGCTGCAGCATACTGCCAGGTTTGCTCCAGTGATGAGGAGGGAGGGGATGATGAGGTCACTGACTCAACGTGGGTGCCTGATAGGAGAGAGGAGGAGGAGGAGGAGGAGGCGGCACATCACCAACGAGGCAGGATGCCCTCCAGGGGCCAGCCTAAGGGCAGCACATTGACTGCATCACAACCCAAAGCTCCACATGTGCAGGGCGCTGCAAACTCTGCGCGTTATTCAAAAAGTTCTTTGGTGTGGGCCTTTTTTGAGACGAGTGCATCAGATCGCACCGCTGCTATTTGCAACATATGTCTCAAGCGTATCTCGCGTGGCCAAAACATCTCCCGCTTGGGTACCACATGCTTGACCAGATATATGTTGACCTGCCATGCAGTTCGTTGGCAAGCGTATCTAAAAGACCCACACCAAAGAACAAAGAGGATCTCTCCTTGCTCCTCATCAGCTGAGATTTCCAACCTCACTAGACATTCAGTCCTCTCTGAGACCTGCAGTGAGAGGAATGAAGGTGTAGAATTAGGTGTGTCACAGCCAAGTACTTGTGGGCAATCTGCTTTTGGTACACCGACGTCAGATTGTACCAGGCAAATTTCCCTGCCCCAGCTGCTGCACCGCCGAAAGAAGTTTGCTCCCAGCCATCCACATGCCCAGCGGTTGAATGCTAGCTTGGCAAAATTGCTAGCACTTCAACTGCTGCCTTTTCAGTTGGTAGACTCTGCCCCCTTCCGTGAGTTTGTGGAATGTGCGGTTCCTCAGTGGCAGGTACCCAAACGCCACTTTTTCTCACGAAAGGCGATTCCGGCTCTCTACCGGCATGTGGAAGGCAATGTCCATGCCTCGCTGGACAGGGCGGTCAGCGGTAAGGTGCATATTACCGCTGACTCATGGTCCAGCAGGCATGGACAGGGACGTTACCTAAGTTTCACGGCGCATTGGGTGACTCTGCTGGCAGCTGGGAAGGATGCAGGACAAGGTGCAGTAGTGTTGGAGGTTGTTCCGCCACCACGCCTCCAAAATGCTGATTGTGACACACCTCTCTCCTCCACCCCCTCCTCTTCTTCTTCCTCCATGGCCTCTTCCTCGGAACCAGCGGTGCTCCGTAGGCGTTCAAGGGGCTACGCAAGTACGCAGGCCAAAAGATGCCATGCGGTGCTTGAGCTGGTGTGCTTGGGGGACAGGAGCCACACTGGGGCAGAGGTTCTGTCAGCTCTGCAGGGGCAGGTTCAGAGGTGGTTGACGCCACGCCAACTTAAGGCAGGAATGGTGGTTTGCGACAATGGCACCAACCTCCTCTCTGCCCTCCGACAGGGACAAATGACCCATGTGCCCTGTTTGGCTCACGTCCTTAACTTGGTGGTGCAGCGGTTCTTGGGCAGGTTCCCCGGGCTTACAGGATGTCCTGAGCCAGGCCAGGAAAGTCTGTGTGCATTTCCGCCGGTCATATAATGCCAGTGCTCGGCTGACGGACCTCCAAAAGGAGTTTAACCTGCCCAAGAACCGCCTAATCTGTGACATGCCCACCAGGTGGAACTCAACGTTGGCCATGCTGCAGCGGCTGCACACGCAGCAGAGGGCCATCAATGAGTACCTGTGCGACTATGGCACCAGGACAGGGTCAGGGGAGCTTGGTTTTTTTTCACCAAGGCTAGTGGGCCATGATCAGGGATGCATGCACTGTCCTGTCACCATTCGAGGAGGCCACGAGGATGGTGAGCACTGACAGTGCATGCATCAGTGACACTGTCCCCCTTGTCCACCTGTTGGAGCACACGCTGCGTGGAATAATGGACAGGGCACTTGAGGCAGAACAGAGGCAGGAAGAGGAGGACTTCCTTAGCTCTCAAGGCCCCCTTTATCCAGACAGTGTTCCTGCGTGCCCGCCGATCACACAGGAAGAGGACGAGGAGGAGGAGGAGGAAGATTGTGTCAGTATGGAGGTGGAGCCTGGCACTCAGCATCAGCAGCAGTCTTTAAGGGATCAGTCCCAAGGAACACATGGACTTGTACGTGGCTGGGAGGAGGTGGCTGCGGACGTTGTTGTCCTTAGTGACCCAGAGGACTCCGGACCGAATGCCTCAGCAAACCTACGCTGCATGGCCTCCCTGATCCTGCAAAGCCTGCGTAAGGATCCTCGTATTCGTGGTATCAAGGAGAAGGACCAATACTGGCTGGCAACCCTCCTTGATCCACGTTACAAGGGTAAGGTTGCGGACCTTATCTTGCCATCGCAGAGGGAGCAGAGGATGAAACATATTCGGGAGGCCTTGCAGAAAGGTCTGTGCAACGCGTTCCCAGAGACTGGGAGGTTACAAACTCCTGTTTCTGGACAACGTGTTGCTGAGGCTTCGGTCAGTCAAAGAAGGAGCGGTGGAGAAGGTGGCCATCTGACCGATGCGTTCAGACAATTTTTTGGTCCGCAGCCCCAAGGTATGATCGGTTCCAGCAACCATCGCCAGCGTCTGTTTTACATGGTGCAGGAATACCTAGGGGCAAGATCAGACTTGGACACCTTTCCCACCGAAAATCCTCTGGGTTACTGGGTCTTGAGGATGGATCACTGGCCAGAGCTTGCACAGTATGCAATTGAGCTACTGGCCTGTCCTGCATCCAGCGTTCTTTCGGAACGCACATTCAGTGATGCTGGAGGCGTGGTAACCGATCACAGGGTGCGTCTGTCCACCGACTCGGTCGATCGGCTGACCTTCATAAAAATGAATCAGTCTTGGATCACCACCAGCTACCAAGCACCTGATGCTGATGTAACCGAATAATTTTTTTTTAAATCTCAGATCCCTTCAAAGACTGCCTATGCTGATGCTGAGTGACTATCCCTGAGTAATTATCCTCTTCCTCCTCAATCATCACGCTGATAGCTTGTAAGAACATTTTTGGTTCTGGGCGCCACCACCAGTGCCTAAGGCACAATTTTTCAGCCCCTGTTTAACAGGGGCGTGTAATTACAATTTTTGATGTAATACTTTGCAGCAGGGCTCGTTCCTGCATTCCAACTAGAGTGTCTGTGAGGGGTTGCAGTGTTGTGGCACCAGCACCAGTGCCTAAGGCCCAATTTTTCAGCCCCTGTTTAACAGGGGCGTGTAATTACAATTTTTGATGCAATACTTTGCAGCAGGGCTCGTTCCTGCGTTCCAACTAGAGTGTCTGTGAGGGGTTGCAGTGTTGTGGCACCAGCACCAGTGCCTAAGGCCCAATTTTTCTGCCCCTGTCTAACAGGGGCGTGTAATTACAATTTTTGATGCAATACTTTGCAGCAGGGCTCGTTCCTGCGTTCCAACTAGAGTGTCTGTGAGGGGTTGCAGTGTTGTGGCACCAGCACCAGTGCCTAAGGCCCAATTTTTCTGCCCCTGTCTAACAGGGGCGTGTAATTACAATTTTTGAAGCAATACTTTGCAGCAGGGCTCGTTCCTGCGTTCCAACTAGAGTGTCTGTGAGGGGTTGCAGTGTTGTGGCACCAGCACCAGTGCCTAAGGCCTAATTTTTCAGCTCCTGTTCAACAGGGGCATGTAATTACAATTCTTGATCTAACATTTCACAGCAGGGCCCTGTGAGGGCTTACAGTGTTGTGGCCACAGCAACACCTAAGGCCCAAATTTCTGCTGAGTATATAGGGCAGGACCCTACTTTCAAACATCTAACTTACAAACGACTCCTACTTGCAAACGGAAGGAGACAACAGGAAGTGAGATGAAATCTACCCCTAGGAAGGGAAATTCTCTCCTGTAAGAGTTAATATGGGAAAACAATTTCTCCTTTCCACTGATGCTTTCCAATCCTTGTTCCACAAAAAAACCCAAATTTTCAAAAAACATTTTTCATTGGGACAAAAAAGTGAGGTGAAATCTTCTGAAGAGGAGGAAAGACAGCAAAACAAATGTCACAGGGGTGATAACCCTTCCCTATGTTTTCCAAAAAGCTTAGAAAAGATTTTTTGGCTGGAGCTAAACACGTTAAAAATTTCCCCCCTTCAAAATTACAAACAGATTCTACTTAACAACAAACCTACAGTCCCTGTCTTGTTTGCACCGCCTGTATACTGCTGTTCAGAGTATATAGGGCCTGGTGGCCCCACACCTTTCCTTATTTTAATTTGGGTGCGGGGTTCCCCTTAATATCCATACAAGACCCAAAGGGCCTGGTAATGGACTGGGGGGTACCCATGCCGTTTGTCTCACTGATTTTCATCCATGACTTTTTTTCCTTTAAAAATGACATTTTGTGCAGGGACTGTAAGCACGGGAAACACGCGCCACTTTACAGGTATACTATAGACACCCCCCAGGTACGATATTTAAAGGAATATTTCACTTTTTTTTTTACTTTAAGCATCATTAAAATCACTGCTCCCGAAAAAACGGCCGTTTTTAAAAGGTTTTTTTTGCATTGATACATGTCCCCTGGGCAGGACCCGGGTCCCCAAACCCTTTTTAGGACAATACCATGCAAATTAGCCTTTAAAATTAGCACTTTTGATTTCGAACATTCGAGTCCCATAGACGTCAATGGGGTTCTAACGTTCGTGCGAATTTTCGGTCCGTTCGCAGGTTCTGGTGCGAACCGAACCGGGGGGGGGTGTTCAGCTCATCCCTATTCAAGGGTGAATACTGTGCAAAATGTAAGTAAGTTGTTTCCTCTGAAACTGAGATCCTGCAGCTGGCAACGTTGCTGAGCATTTTACTACTGATAAAAGCAAATTAATTTCATGAAGGCAGCGCTACATATATAGACAAGTATCTGTTGTCACAAGTGTGTTATATAACGGTGCATACAATGGTAAAGTACACAGAATGCTCGTTGCAACTATGTGATCACTTCACATTAAAGAGGTGTACTAGAGTACAAAAGGCAGGAGACCATTTGATAATATCCTAGATATAGCCATTTCACCATCACCTCCACACGTGTATAGCTGGGAGGTAAAAAAAAAAAAACTATGAATCAGACTCTTACCAGACAGTGCTGGGTATCAAGCACAGAACATCAGATCCTAATTTAAATTCTGCTGGATGGTTAATCATGTATCCTGTTGCAGCCGGGAGGACGGGACACCTGCTAGTGAGCTCATTCACATAAAGAGAAAAAGAAACTCCATAGCGTAATTCCGTTTCAAATACATTCATTGAATGAAAGTACCCCCCTTATAGGACATGCACTTACAAATTTGCAGAATAAAAACAGCATATGACATAGGCAAAAATTGGCAGTAGGGATCGTAGCGGTGTATCCTACCAACTACAGCTCAGCTTTCCAAATGTCAAGAAGATCCACAAAAGACATGCTTACGTTACTGTTGTTCATCATATAGCCACACCCTGACGTGTTTCATCATCTAAGACATCATCTGAGGGTGTGGCCACACGACCTGACGTACCATTATATAGACTAACTAGTTTTCAATCTGTTAGTGAGAAATTAACCAATTTATGGTGGACAGTAAATGCATTTGCATAAGTTAGCCAGATACAGTTCTTCGTTCAGCACTGCTGGCCCAAATCAAGCTGTATGGACTGTGATTAGATGGTAAGACAGTCTATAGGTTGTAGGTAGTAGTCACAGAGCAGTGCTGGAAACAATAAGCAGTTGATAATTGATCAATAGGACACAGCTCCACTCACCTGAACGGAAAGCATGAGGCTCTCTTAATGCCTAGGCATCCCAGACAGTCTGTTATTGACAGCCTGGTGGGAGAGTTTTCACTGCTCAAATCTGGTCGGTCCTGGGGCTCACTCCTCGCTAGGGCATCCAGAAAGCACAACTGCTGCAGATCCAGTCGCTGTGTTGCTAAAACGCTGCTATGTATATCACGTCTGTTGTGTGGTTAGTCCATCCTGGTTACTTGTTCAAAGGATGAGAAGTTCCCGCTGTCTGCAAAGTGTGCAGTGCGCTTGCTCTGACGTGGCGAGGTGCATCATCCATGATGTAATTAATGTCACTGCCGTGGTGTCATAGCTGACATGTTTTGACCAATCACATAGTCTTTATCAAGGATGGGAGGGCTCTGGGCTGACAAAACTTTAATTGAGAATTACATATTTTAAGGCGGCCCCTAGATGGCAACCTCCCAATTTGAACACCACATCATAGGTTTGCTACTAGACAGATAGGCTCATGTAAAGGGTACAGTATATCCAGAGGGAGACATGCTAATAATGTTGATAATGTAAAGAATGGGGTCAGGATTAGAGGGGGGGGGGGCAAGCAGAGCAGGGCATCTCAAACCAGCATCAATGTGATTTGGTAAAAAAATCACACAGGTTGCCTTTATCTTATTCCAGAAACAGACCAGAGGGACAGGCAGAAACCAAGGAAAATAAAAACTTCTTCCCTAGTTTTTGCTTAATCACTAGGGATGGGCGAACGGTTCCGCCTGTGCATAAGTTCGGGACGAACTTTGGTTGTTCGGATGTTCTGCAAACACGAACAATATGCGGTGTTCGGGGCAAATTTGAAAGCCGCTGGAGCACCGTTAAAGTCTATGGGACACTAACATGAAAAATCAAAAGTGTTCATTTTAAAGGCTTATATGCAAGTTATTGTCATAAAAAGTGTTTGGGGACCCACGTCCTGCCCCAGGGGACATGTATCAATGATTTTTTTTTTTTTTAAACTGACATTTTTTTGGGAGCAGGGATTTTTTTAATGCTTAAAGTGAATCAATAAAAATGAAATATTCCTTTAAATATTGAGCCTGGGGGGTGTCTATAGTATGCCTGTAAAGTGGCAAATTTTTCCCGTGTTTAGAACAGTACCACAGCAAAATGACATTTCTAAAGGAAAAATTGTCATTTAAAACTGATCGCAGCTGTAATGAATTGTCGGGTCTCGGCAATATAGAAAAAACTCATTGAAAAAAAGAGCATGGGATCCCCCAGTCCATTACCAGGTCCTTTGGGTCTGGTATGAATATTAAGGGGAACCCCGAACCCAAATTTTTTTAAAAAATTGCGTGGAGGTCTCACTAAAATTTATACCAGGCCCTTCAGGTCTGATATGGAAATTAAGGGGAACCCTGTGCCCAAATTTACAAAAATGGCATAGGGGTCCCCCCAAAATCCATACCAGACCCTTATCTGAGCACGCAACCTGGCAGGCCGCAGGAAAAGAGGGACAAGAAAGTGCCCCCCTCCTGAACCATACCAGGCCACATGCCCTCAACATGGGGAGGGTGTTGGGGTAGCCTCCCAAAGCATCTTGTCCCCATATTGATGGGGACAAGGGCCTCATCCCCACAACCCTTTGGCCGGTGGTTGTGGGGGTCTGCGGGCGGTGGGCTTATCGGAATCTGGAAGCTCCCTTTAACAAAGGGACCCCCAGATCCTGGCCTACGCCATTAAAAAAAAAATAGGTGCAGGGTTTCCCTTAATTTCCATATCAGACCCGAATGGCCTGGTATGGATTTTAGGGGGACCCCCACACAATTTTTTTTTTAATTTTGGTTCGGGGTTCCCCTTAATATTCATACCAGACCCAAAGGGACTGATAATGGACTGGGGGGCGGGTTCCATGCTCTTTTTTTTTATGAGTTTTATCTATATTGCCGAGACCCGACAATTCATTACAGCGGCGATCAGTTTTAAATGACAATTTTTCCTTTAGAAATGTCATTTTGCTGTGGTACTGTTCTAAACACAGGAAAAATGTGCCACTTTACAGGCATACTATAGACACCCACCAGGCACAATATTTAAAGGAATATTTCATTTTTATTGTTTCACTTTAAGCATTAAAAAATTCCTGCTCCCGAAAAAACGGCTGTTTTTTTTTTTTAAATTGTCATTTTGCTCTTGGACTATTCTAAACACGGGAAACATGCGCCACTTTACAGGCATACTATAGACACCCCCAGGTACAAAATTTAAAGGAATATTACACTTTTATTTTTTCACTTTAAGCATTAATAAAATCACTGCTCCCGAAATAAACTGACTTTTTAAAACTTTTTTTTGCATTGATACATGTCCCCTGGGGTAGGACCCAGGTCCCCAAACACTTTTTATGACAATAACTTGCATATAAGCCTTTAAAATGAGCACTTTTGATTATTCATGTTCGTGTGCCATAGACATTGACGGTGTTCATGTGTTCTGCCAAATTTTTTGCCTGTTCAAATGTTCTGCTGCGAACCAAACAGGAGGGTGTTCGGCTCATTCCTATTAATTGCCTCATATGGGGATGTTGACTAGCCATATTATTTAACTTTCAAGAAAAGGCTGAAAGCTACATTCAGTGTTCAAGCCTAAAGGTACAAGAGTTTTAAGTCTAAATATCCACATTTTCTCTTTTTGCAGCAGAATGATGTCAAAATCTAATCTATTCAGTACCCAAGTCCTCGTTGTGCATATATAATCCATTTCCCAGCTTGGGAGCATCTAGCAGACAATGTGGTGATACACGCATATCCCAAAGGAACTCATGCGTTTATCACATCTTCACTCTCTGCCTTATATGCCACTATACTCTATAATTATACATACCTTGTGTGCTTATAGTCTGACATGACGTGACATAAGACAGTGTTGTCTTAGTTTTAATCTTATTTAGGTGTTGGTGATGGGACTCAGTTTCTGTATTTGGTAATATTTTTTGTGCAATAAAGCATTTTCCCTATTTAAGCTGCTTGGTCCACCCGTGACTTCCTTTCTCAGTGGGACTTCAACTCCTGATTTTTTATCTTTATGTTGGATCAAAGAGTGCGCCTGTCCACAGACTCCGTTGATAGGCTCACATTCATAAAAATGTATCAGTCTTGGATCAGCAGCTATCAAGCACCTGATGCTGATGAAACTGATTGAATTTGCTATGGATCTGGGATCCCTTGAAGACTGCTTATGCTGACTATCCTATTCCTCCTCAATCTTGATGATGCTAGCTTCCAACAATATTTTTGGTTTAGGGCACCACCACCACCACTACCCAAGGCCCAATTTTTCTGCCCCTGTTCAAAAGGGGCATGTAATTACAATTTTTTATATAATAGTTAAGCAGGGCCTGTTCCTGCGCCCAACAAGAGTAACTGTGAGGGGTTACAGTGTTCTTGCACCACCAACACCTAAGGCCCAATTTTTCTGCAGAGTATATAGGGTAGGCCATATAGTATATTTACTGCTGTTCAGAGTATATAGTGCCTAAGGGCCTGGCGGACCCCAACGCCATTTTGTTTTTAATTTTGGTGCAAGGTTCCCCTTAATATTGATACCAGACCGAAAGAGCCTGGTAATAGACTGGAGGGGGGACCCACACCGTTTTTTTCAATGATTTTTATCTATATTGCCGAGATCCGACAATACATTACATCCACGAGCAGTTTTAAATTACATTTTTTCCTTTAGAAATGTAATTTTGCTCTGGTACTATTATAAACATGGGAAATATGTGCTACTTTACAGGCTAAGGACACCCACCAGGCATGATATTTAAAGGAATATTTTATTTTTATTGTTTCACTTTAAGCATTATTAAAATCACTGCTCCCAAAAAAACAGCAATTTTTAAAACTTTTTTGTATTTATACATGATTCTGGGACAGAACCCAGGTCCCCAAACGGTGTTCGCACAAATTATTTGCCTGTTCGCATGTTCTGCTGTGAACCGAACCGGGGGGTGTTCGGCTCATCCCTAATCCTAATCTGCAAGGTAAACAACACATTGTACACATTGATAAATGTGTACCTTCCCAATGTAAAATAACTTTCTTTTCTCAGAAAAGTATGGAAAAAAAGTTGCCTCATTAAGACAAGGACATGTGATGCTGTGCGGTGATTTTAACGCAATTCCGGACAAGGACATAACCACTACCTACCAAACCCATAGTTACAGAGCTACCTTGAATCACTTCATCACCATGTCTGATCTGTTTGACGCCTGGCATTGCCAGCATGCCTCAGAGATTTTACCTTTTTTTCCCAAGCTCATCATTCCTTTTCAAGGATAGACGTTTTTCTAGTGGACAAATTCTTAATACAAAATGTGACTAAATCCGAGATTCATATGATCACATGGTCTGGCCACGCTCCTTGGAGAGGTACGAACCGAAACAAAGGCAAACAGATGGCGAAATTATGTTTTTTTGCTATCCCAACTGGAACATAAGGTAGAAATAACAAAAGCACTTACAGAATTTTTTGCTATCAATGCCCAGTTAGTGCAAGACCCCTTCATAGTATGGAACACCTATAAAGCCTTTATCAGAGGCCTTCTTATAAAACTGAGTGTTAAGACTCAGAGGGGGTGATTTACGAAAGCCATGCGCCATCAGTAGAGGCACATGGCGAGGCGCAATGCACATTTCCATATTTACAAAATGGTGCGTCGGTAACAGAGCGTGAATCCCCCATTTACTATAGCGATCTTGGCACACAGGAGAATGCAATCTGTGCGCCACTATGGACATGGTGCACGACATCTCCAAATCAATATTGACAGAAGATGGAGATGTCAATATTATGGGGTGATGTGAGGAAGTTTAGTAACAACTGCCCAAGTAACAAATATGCCCAAAATAGAATGGGAAAGTAACTTTTTCAGAGAAAGCATGCTGTGCCCGCAAGTACGTTTAGAACTGCGTGAGATCAATGTAAGCAATGTGCATGCGCAAGCGGCTGTTGCACTCGTTCACATGCGTTTGTTCACTGCACAGCCAAAATCTTAGTAAATGTTAAGCAATATACATGCAATTGCATAGGTTGAAGGGGCGCACCTCTAAACTTGCCCCTTTTCTTTTTATGTTGGTTCATCTTTGTGTATTTTTTTAAGGAGATTTGCACACAGGTCATGTTAGCATGTTATGTTGCCAACATGTGACATGCACCTTGTTAAAATTATGTAAAAAGATTCTCGCTCCTCTAGCTCCACCCAAAAGGGCATTTAACCTTCCCCCTCTAATGCATATGATTTCCTTGGGCTAGCTTTTGCTTTTAAAGGGGAACTCCACACTCCATTCTACACTGCTCTTGTCTCCCCCTCTAAAAGCAAAAGTTATCCCATGGAGAACCAAGGTGTTAGAGGGGGAGACAAGAGCATTGGAGAATGGAGTGTGGGGTTCCCATTTAAAAGCAAACTTTTGCTTTTAAATGGGAACCCCACACTCCATTCTCCAATGCTCTTGTCTCCCCCTCTAACACCTTGGTTCTCCATGGGATAACTTTTGCTTTTAAAGGGGAACTACACACTCCACTCTATTCTCCAAAGGCTGTGAGTTGCCTTCACCAATCCAATCCACATCCTTTTTCAGAGCATACAACAGGGCCAGATAGGAAAGGAGCGAGAAGAGCGATTGCCCAAACCCCTCCTGAACCATACAAGGCCACATGCACTCAATATAGCTAGCTGCCAGGGGCGGAGCCGGCAGCCAGAGCTCATGGACGTGTGAGAGGAGAGCTCTGACACACCGGGTGTAATCAGCGGCTCACAGCACACCAAAAACAGCCAAAAAGCATACCATCTGAGAGAGGAGAGCAAGGGGCACACAGCAGGCACGATGTACAAAAGGAAGGAGAGAGAGGGACCCCGAAAACTGACTGATTTCTTCCGCCCTGCTGAGGGCCGAAAATTCCAAGATGGCGCCGGCCCCGGGAGCCGTTCATCTGCCTCCACAACACAGCCACACAGCAATCCAAAGCCATCCTCGGGTGAGTCACACTTTAATGACAATCCCTTGTCATCCTCCCCATTCTGCAGCCCTGTTAAGCAAAAAAGGAGGCTTGGGGAAGGAGGGGAGAATGAGGATGAGGCAGGAGCAGCAGGGAATGAAATGGAGGAATCCTCCACACAGGCAGAGCAGCTAGATGCATTCCCCACCTCAGGTCAGCCTATTATTGACACTACAATGAAGGAGATGCTGCAAACCCTGAGGGGAGCTCTTCAATCTGATATGGCAGTGTTTATGAGCAACACAAAAAGGGAAATATCTGCTGTCAGCAATAGAGTGGAATATGTAGAGAATAAAATGGAGGAGTTCACTCTAGCACACAATGAACTGGTAGATGCCCACTTTGAGGTAGAAGACGAAATCAGAGCCATGCGCCTTAAAATGGCGGATATTGAGGACCGGGCCAGAAGGAACAATATCAAGTTTAGGGGGGTCCCTGGGACGGTCAAACCCGCAGAGATCACTACCTACCTGCAAAAGCTCATGATGACTGTCCCCCCTCTCTAAGCCCAGCAGACATCACTATTGACAGGGCACACAGACTGCCAAAACCTTCCTTCCTGCCTGAACAAACACCTAGAGATGTGATAGCAAGAATCCATTTCTACCACATTAAGGATCAACTCATGCGATTCGCAAGACAACATCCCTCTCTACCTGACCCATATGCTGGTATCGCACTTTATGCAGACCTGTCACAAGCCACCCTGTCAGCCAGACACAACTTGGTGCCTATCACTAAAATTCTGCGCAACAATAAGATCCTCTACAAATGGGGATTCCCTGCTAAACTCCTGGTTGACATGAACAACGAATCGCATGCGATAACATCGCTAGAAAAGGGCCTGGATCTCCTCCGAAAATGGCGCTTACTTCCCGCAGACGCAGTACTGAGGACCCTAACCCACAATATAACAGACGCAACAACCACCGTTCAACTAAGAACTACAAGTAGCAACCTGCCTCAGTTGATGCTACTTGATGCTATTTCTTTTAGTGAGCACTCTCCCCTAATAACTGTCATCTGGCTAGTTATGGTGCTTTGCAGCTCTCTAGGAAGCTGTTCTTTCTGATCAACCACCCGATGTTCGGCTGTTCAAGGATTTACCTTGTTGAACCCCCCTCGTTAGTTACGAGATGATTCCCGTGACCTACTATCCGCAATTCATGCGGCCTACATCCCATCATTTATCAACAGTTCAAGTTTGTTCAGTTAAACTGTTCATTTACAAAGCTATGAGGACATTGCTTTCTCAGACCCCATGCATTATAACCATATCCAAGATCTCAACTCCAATTCCTGGAACTACCACTAGATGGCACTACTGCACAACTTTCCACAAGAATGAATCTTAAACTGATGTCATACAATATGAGAGGCTTGAACAGCCCCTACAAAAGGAGGGCCCTTTGGAAGTCAACCTTAGAAGAGAAATGTGACATTCTATGTGTGCAGGAAACCCATTTCGCCAGTGACAACTCCCCAAAATGTACACATCCCAAGTTTCCGCACGTATTTATGGCCAAGAATACGACAAAGAAGAATGGAGTAATGATTGCATTTAGGGACACACTAGCCTTCTCTCTCTTACAGGAACATATAGATCCCCAAGGTCGCTTTCTGATCGTGGTCGCAGAACTGGACCACATCACATATACTATAGTTAACCTGTATGCACCTAATGTTAGAACTCTAAGGTTTATTCGCAAAGTTGTAAGTATGGCTAAAAAGGTACAAAAAGGCAACTTAATAATATGTGGTGATTTTAACTCGATTATGAACACAGAATTAGATGTGTCCTCGATGGCCTCTAAGCGGCGGCCCTCTCTAGACTCGCTGTGCCACGAAGAGAGACTCTATGACCCTTGGCGCTGCCTTAGAACCACCGAGAGGGACTACACATTTTATTCGGCTGTACATAAGAGCTATTCTAGAATAGATTTTTTCCTCACTGACCTGTACACTCTGCAAAATGTCCAGAAAGCTGACATCCACAATATCACATGGTCTGACCACGCTCCAGTGACTATTGAAATTGTGGATGCCAACAAACACTCCCACAAACCATTGTGGCGTAACAATACGTTTCTCTTATCACACCTCAAAATCAGAGACGAAATTGCAGAAAAAATTACGGAATTTTTTCAATTCAATAATAATGCAGATTGTTCACCAATGACCATCTGGTGTGCACACAAAGCATTCGCTAGAGGCGCCCTTATACAGGTAGCCTCTAGGGAAAAGAAAAAGAAACAGCAGCGCATGACAAACCTACTTGAGAAGATAGCAGATCTGGAAGCGCAACACAAGAATCCTGCTACCTCCTCAAGTGAAATACTCAAAAGCCTTAATAACTGCCGGGAAGAAGTAAGACAGGAAATTAGAGCGGACTATGATACTTTTTTAAAAAAACTAAAAGTCTCCTACTACTCCCAAAATAACAGAGCAGGTAAAATCCTAGCCTCCCAACTTAAAAAAAAACAGGCACGTTCTAATCTCAAAAATCTCAGACATCACAGTACCAAAGCCCTACACCACAATCCCAAAGATATCGCCAACGCCTTTAAGGACTATTATGAATCCCTATACAATCTCCAGACGGACCCACTCACTTACCAACCCTCGGACATAGAGATTGACGAATTCTTACAGACTGTTCACCTTCCCTCAATAGACAAAACTTCCCTACAAAAAATAAACGCGCCCATCACACTCACAGAGGTTGAATACGTAATTCACTCTCTACCCATGCACAAATCGCCAGGAGCAGACGGGTTCTCCGCTGAATATTACAAGGCTTTCTCTGCCATCCTTGCCCCTGAACTGGTAAAGATATTCAATATAGCAGCCTCTGATGGTACCTTCCCGAAAGAAATGCTCCAAGCCATCATTATCACTATCCCTAAACCTGGTAAAGACGTAGCGGATCCACAAAACTTCAGGCCTATTTCCCTACTAAACTCCGATTTAAAGATCTATGCAAAAATTTTAGCAAACAGACTTATGGAAATAACCCCCTCCCTTATAGGACTCGACCAGGTAGGTTTTGTAAAGGGCAGACAGGCACCAGATGGGACGAGGAGGATGCTAGACCTCCTGCGCATATCAGAATTAAGCAAGCAGCCCAGCATCTTTTTAGCATTAGATGCAGAAAAGGCCTTCGACAGGGTCCATTGGGGATACCTGTCCAGGACCTTACTCAAGTTTGGTCTTTCGGGAATGATACACTCAGCAATTATGTCCCTGTATTCAGACCCATCTGCAAGAGTCTTCACATCTAGCTTGCTATCCGACCCGTTTGCACTAACTAACGGCACTCGGCAAGGATGCCCATTATCCCCAATTATTTTTTCTTTGGTCATAGAACCACTAGCAGAATCTATTAGAGCTAATGATAAAATAGAAGGCATTAAAGTCGGTTCTGTTAACCACAAAATAGGACTGTTTGCTGACGACATAATCCTCTCTCTATCAAACCCAGCCACTTCTTTACCCATCGTCAAAACGCTATTACATAAATTCGGACAAATCTCCTTTTATAAAGTAAATACAACCAAAAGCTATGCACTCTCGCTTCATATATCAAATGAGAACAAAAGCAGGTTGAAAAATATTTTTCCTTGCAACTGGGACCCACCTTCCATTACTTATCTTGGTGTGCAGCTGACTTCCTCTTCCTCCAAAATCTATTCCCAAAACTTTCCTCCATTATTAACAAAAATCGAAGAGGAACTACATCAAATTACCAAACTACACCTTACATGGTTGGGGAGGATAGCTGCATACCAAATGCAAATCTTACCAAAACTCCTATATTATTTCAGATCATTACCCATACCAATTCCCCAGAAATTTTTTATACAACTAGAGAAATGCCTGAAAAAATACATATGGGGGGGGTAAAAAACCCAGAATAGCATTGGCCCACCTCTATAAACCTAAACATCTAGGGGGAGTAGGGTTACCTAATGCACAGACTTACTATAAAGCTGCAATACTGGACCAAATGAAGTACTGGTTCTCCTGCCAAACAGACAACCGCTGGTCAGACATTGAACGCACCGTAACACCAGGTCACGACCTCCCTGCATTGGCTATAGCAGCCTGTATACATTGCAGACCAAACGCCCCACCTTACTCAACTATACGAGCAACAATAGATGCCTGGTCCTCCATAGTGCATAAACACTTAACAGACACCCCAATTAGAAAACTAAATGTACCACTGGCATCCTACGAATACCTAATCCCAAACTTCTCAGTCCAACCATGGAAATCCTCGGGAGACAACTTCACCACACCTGCTCCACCTCATCAAAATGCGATAGATAGATATAGAGAGTACCAATTACACCACTACAAGAGCAAAAACCCAATACGACAAATAGCTATACCACAGATTCTGTGGGACTTCCTCTTAAGCAAGACTTCTAATAAGCGTAAGGGTATATCGCTCTTTTACAAATTCACCACCCCCCTCTACCTACACTCCAAAACCCCAAGCATGATGAAATGGGAATTTGAATTACGAAAATAATTTTCTATGCCTCAATGGCATGAAGCGATAAAATACAATCATAAATCATCAGCATGCGTAGATCACTGGGATAATGCACAAAAACTCTTACATAGATGGTACATTACTCCGCACAGATTAAACAAAATGAACCCTAGTATTACACCTCTCTGCTGGAGAAACTGCCAAGCTATTGGCAATATTCTCCATATATTCTGGAACTGTACAACTATAAAACCTTTCTGGCAAAAAATACAGTCACTAATTAGAAAAGTGACCAGCTCTGATTGTACCATCAACCCTGCTCTTGCTCTTTTAAGCTTAGGCATCGAAAACTATCCTCCTCTGAGGAGAAAGGTAGTCACCCACATTTTGTTTGCTGCACGTATAGCAATAGCCAGGGAATGGCGCTCTACTTCACCTCCAAAAATTGCAGAAGTCATATCAAGAGTGAATGCTCAATACACTATGGAAAAAATCCTAGCATATACAGAAAGAAGAACCCTGAGTTTCCACAAACATTGGGAAACTTGGAGTTCCTCTAAATATGCCTCCTCACATGTATGAAAACTATTCCTAATCCTCCACTACTGAAACACAACCATCAATGATCTAGTGGTACAATCCATTATTGGGTATGGTCATATATGATATGGTATTATACTAAGCACACAGCATAGCAACACTACGTGGTTTACCTGTTATCAAAAGAATGAGAAAGTCTAATTAAGATGAATCAGTCATTCTAAGTTTATTATTATTGGTTAACGACAAATTTACAGGGAACTTACGTGATAGTATATTTGAGGGGACCCTCAGTAAGGTCCTCTCAGGGCTAACTTTGAAAACTTAAGCAGAAAGTCTGTTTACAGTGTGTACCCACAAGGGGTGACAGGCTTGACAAATGTACAATGCTTCATTGAGGATATTTCTTAGTAACCCTACCAGGTAATCTGTTTTACTCTATTAATGTAGTAAGCTCCTGAATGGCGAACAATATGTACAAATGAGAAATGAGAAATCTGCTTGTATTTTGTATACTTTGGAAAAATACCAATAAAAATGTATTGTTTAAAAAAAATATAGCTAGCTGCCTTTGGGGCATGTTGGGCTCAGCCCAATACCAACCACAAAGCACCTTGTATCCACTAGTTTAAAGGGGATTTCCACATTCCTTTAAGCCCCCTGTCTGCAGCCCCCCACAACCCCAGCCTAGGGTTGTGTGGAAGAGGCCCTTGTCCCCCTGAATATGGGAACAAGGTGGTTGACTTTTTGGTTGACTTTTGGCGTGCCTGAGCCCCTCCTGCCCCCAAGCATCCACCCCCCTTTCATGGGCTGGCTTGCTGTGTGTTTGGCTAGGGGTTTGTTGTTTGTGTGGGAGGGGCACAATATTTTTTTAGTTGAGGGTGGTATGTTTCACATGGGGGCTCTCATTTTAAGCCTTAACAGACCCAAATGGCCTTGTATGTATTGGGGGCAGGCTATTTTTTGTTTTGGGTTAAAATCTTGCAGCTGCAATGTAGATTTGTAAGTCTTCTCTAAAGCCGTACATCTTGAAGCAGCATTTTGGATACTTGCTACAGATGCACCCCTTTACGGGCAGAGTAAGCCCCCCCAAGTTACTAGCTTTTAAGCATAGCTGTCAGCTATGAGTAAGCATCTCTGTATGTGAAACGCGTTAGCTATCTCCTAACTGCTATTGATGACTCTTGTTGGATTTTTATGATGGAATAAAGATGTCCGTTTTCAGAGTGCAGCAGTCCGGGATTTCCTTTTTTGACATAGACTTGCGCACAGTCTGCACCTGGCTCTCATCAAGGGTGGAAGGTCTTTTTTTCTATGGTCCGCAGGGCTTGAAGAGCGGCATTACCTTGCTTTACTAGCTTTTAAGCAATTTTGCATTTTTAAAGGCACTTCTCCTTGTTTCATTTTTGGGGTTGTCCAAATTGGTGACATTGACTTATGTCCCTCAGTGTGGGACCTGGGCCCCCCTACCCATTTTAAGGCCAATAACTAGAATATAACCTAGCCAAGAATATAACCTAGCCTGTCCCATCTGTAATTCTGTAGCATGCTGGATGATGTGCTTAATTTTGGACAGGGGGTGGCTTGTTTTGTTCTAGCTGCATTTGGGTTGTTCTGGTCATGCTCAGGGACTTTGGTTTTTTTGTGCTTTTTGTGTGTGAACAGCACTTGGATTTTTCTGGGCATGTTAAGTGTGTTTTTTGGATTAGTAATTTAGGGATATCCTTAACAGGTGTTCCTACTTTGAAGTTCTGTCTCTACATTGGGTGAACGTGCATTTTGTGTGTTTCATGGACTGTGCATTTGTTTTCAATTGCCTCATTAGCACACAAACCTATGTTATATAAAGCTTGCAGATAGCAATCTTTACCTTGCCCAGAAAAGAGGAAAGATTGCTTGATGATGTGGTCCTTATAGAGTTTATAACACATGTATTTTCTCTTTGTAGTTTGTTTGTTATGTCTTTGCAAAACAGATGTGTTTTAGAGCAAGTATTTTTTACTTTTGTTTATTTCTATTTTTATGGGGGGGGTGGGATATTTTTTTTTTTGTTGTCAGTGTTTGTAGGTTGTTAGTTTCACTTTGATTTAATTGTCTGTGCTACATTATTTTGCAAAATCTTCCTCAAGATATTGTGACTAATAAATGTTTAAATCCTTAAAAGACTGTCCGTTTGTGGGCTCAGTCCTTTTAACTCCTGTTCATTTCCACTGCAAAATGGTCAGACCTCAAAACTATATTCTGTTAGTGTCTCAAATTAACTACAATGAAATTAAATACATGTGTTTTTTGCTTTCCTTGCTCTTTTCCAAGTCCTATTTTGTTAACCAATAAAATTTGTAGCAAATTTTTATATTTTATGTGTTTTGTTAATAATTTGTTTTGCAGATGCATGCTCAATCCAAGTAATGCATTTTACACCCCCCCTAAACAATTTTCATGCAACAAATTTCCCAGCTGCAGCTCAACTAGGCTGATTGGCATGGCAAAACACAAAAAGGTGTAATTTGTCTAAAAGCTACTTTCCCGATGCCTCCATGGCAGCATACATGTAATAAACTCCGCCCTGGCCTCCTCCTCTCAGGATAATGAATATATTATGAAAGAAAGATCAATACCCCCAATAGCATTCTCTTGTCATTCTCCTTTTTTTCCTCATACCTCATGGATGGTAGTGTGGCGTGTCCTTGCCTCTGCCGTGTGCAGGTTCCGTATGGGTTCAAGCCTCTCCCTGATGCAGTACTCATCCTTGGGCTGCTAAGCGCTGGTAAGGTGGGAAGCCCCTTTTGAGGGTCTTTTGGGGCAGCAGCAGTCTCCCAACCTGGAGCATCAGTTCTGCATTTTGGGTATGGCTGGTACAGTGTTGCGTGGGCAGGTAAGGCAGCTCTCCTATCTTTGGTATGCTACTGTCATCGGTTGATTTAAACTTCATAATTTTCCTTTTTTTTCCTTTCCCTATGATTTTCCTCAGGTCCGTTGTTGTCCCTTGTGTTGTGGCGAGGGCACCACCGTCACAGCAAATGTGGTCATTGTGAAATGGAGACTGGGGGATGGGTCCAGAGCGATGTTTGCCACCGTACGGCGCATGCACAATGTGCGGATGGCTCCAGCAACATCTTCCTTGAGGGAAAAAAGGCATAGCTTTTGCCCTCACAGTAGGAGAGACAGGAGGGTGTGGTTTTAGGTCATTCTGCACCCCCTTTCTTCTCCCCTTATCCTAATTAAGGATGAGGGGAGGTTAGTATGGCAGCCTGCATTGGAACAGCAGGTTGTCAGTGCTGAGTGCTCCTGTCCACCCGCAGATCTCTGGTGCTCTGGTGACTGACTTTTTGTTTTTACAAAAAAATATATATCTAAAAAAGAAGAAAATATTAAAACAGGAGGGGAAATATAGGACTTGCGGTTTCGGCGCTTTGAACCTTTGGAATGTTATTTTATGAAATCTGTCTTTTCTCTCTCTCTATAGTTTCTTTTTCAGTAAATCTTTCTGCAAACCTAAACTGCTACTGCCTGCCACGCAGCAATGAGTCAGCCGCCTTTAGATCAAGACCCTCGCTGATTTAGATAAGGACATGCACTTCAATTTCTCGTTCCTGAAAAAAAAAATGTAATTTTTTTTGTTAAAATTAAAAGAGTGTTTTTGTGCTGTTACTTTTGTTTCAGCCCTATATGCCAAAATAAGTCTAACAAGACTTCTAGCTAATCAATCCCATCCAAGCCCTGAACACAGCCGATCATCTAGGTCACAACGTCATTCTGATGAAAGCTCCTCATCTAAGAGACATCGGTCGGCAAAGTCTCTGAGACGAGAAAGCTCTAGAAGGTGGGCTTGTGGAGCCATCCCTATGGCAGATAAGTTGGTCTGCAAGGACTGTTTCCGAAGCTATCCCACTCAAGGGGAGGCTGAAGCTCAACAAGTGACAGATTTGATCAAGAAAGTCGTGAAAGATTTACTAGTGGAGCTAATGGGATCAACACTGTCCCAACAGGCTGCGACTAGTGGACAGGATGAAACTGCGGATGTAGGGGGGGAGATGGGCGGAGCCTAGCAGAGCAGACATGCATTGTTAGAGCTCTGCACCGCTGAGGAGAGAAGAGAAGGACAAAGCGGAGCCTGCAGGCTCAAAAGGTATCCATTTGAACCTTTTTACCCCAGGGAACAAACTGTGAAAGTTTGGGCAGGAAATATGGTACTGGGAGGAAACCGTGGCAGAAATAAAAATCACCTCACAAAGAGCTCACAGGCACTCACTGCAACTAAAGCAGCTCCAGTCACCTCACAAGATACAGCATCAGGGCGCTCTCACAGACAGAAAATGTCACAGCAAGACTCTCCATTTGAGTCAGATACAGAACAAATCCTCTCACAAACTTCTCCACAAGCCTCCTCAGCATCCCCAGTAATATTATTACAATTTGAAAAGATGCTTCATAAGGCTTTAAAACAAACCTCAGACCAAATAACAAAAAGCCTAACCAAAGAAATAAGAGAGCTGGGAAACCGCACCGCAGCCTTAGAAATAAAAATGGATGAAATTGAAATTACAACCCAAGTAAATATAACTAATTGGAACAATTAAAAGAAGAGAATTTAATACTTCAAACTAAGCTCGAAGATTACGAAAATAGAGCCAGACGTTCAAACTTGTGCATAAAGGGAATACCTGAAACTGTGACAGACCTGCAATCTACTATTACTGCTCTATTACAAGAACTAAAGCCAGATATCCCTATTGAACGTTTAGAACTGGACAGAGTACACAGAGCCCTCACAGCCAAAAAGAAAGATGGACCCCCACGTGATATAATCACAAAATTTCATTATTACAGAACGAAAGAACAAGTACTAATTGCTGCAAGAGAAAAAAAGGAACTTAATTTTCAAGGACACAATTATCAAATTTTTGCTGACCTATCCCAACTTACTATTACTAAAAGACGATCCATGAAACCCCAACTAATGGAACTGCAACGCCACAACATTATGTATCAATGGGGCTTCCCCTTTTCAGTCAGATTTAACTACCAAGGTACAATTTACAGAAGCAGATCAGCAGATGAACTACAACAAATCCTTTTAAAATTAAATCTGACAGAACCCACAAGCAGCAACTCTCCCACACGCAGAAGAATGACATCATCTTCACCTTCAAAATGGGAATCATCATTCTCACAAAAGAGGCCGTTATGCCACATTATCCATGGACCAAGAAGATTCAATGGACTGACATCCTAATTCCTGATATCTCTTCATTTATTATACTAAGAGATGGTTCTCTATAAAAAACCTGTATTTATAACTGAATGTAACTGCATCCTGATAGTCACACACTGTGTGGGATCATGTTACATTCCAGTTATATTTCTTATTACTTCTGATTCATATAGCCTTAGAATATATAAGTAAAATAAGGAAATTCTTGTTCAGTTATATATTATCAGGTAATAACAATAGATTTATTACTTTTTAGGACAAATATATTCAATAATCCAGAAGTAATGGAAGCTTTTTCTTTCTTTTCTTAAAACAAATATATTATTACCTAACTAGTTCCTAGAATTATGTTTTTGTTTATTCTAATCTGAAGCAATACAACCTCAATTTTATGAGTTAACATATCTAAACAGTTACATATGAATAAAATATGTAATTGTTTACTTTAAAAGGGTTAAAATCCCAAAATAATTCAAACTATCTTCATCAATACCAAAGTTATTAACAGTACCTTTCTAACTGAATTATTTAGCCTAGGGCAAGACTAACCATATACAACCACCCTGGAATAAATAATTTCAACAAAAACTATATTCTGCACTCCAATTAATGAAACATCATTTTGATGTCTTTTGACATAGCACTTCTCTCCTGTAAGCGGAAGATCCGTGTACCCCCATTAGCCCTCCTCATTCTCCCAACCATATTATGTGGGAGTGTGACGAAGGCACTTATTCCCCTGAGAGAGATATTTACTCTCTTTCACGGGTAAATTGTGATTACTTGCAAAAAATAATTTATACAATGTATCATCTAATCTCATATGTTTTTTGTTTACTCTTTACTCCAGAATTCACTGGTTTCTTTTCTATCTATTCATCTCTTCAGTCAACACAGGTTGATCTGCGCAGTCAGCTCTGCATAACAAAAAGTAAGTCAAAACTATTTGATCTGTTGCCATGGCACCACTGAATATACTTTCCCTGAATGTTCAGGGAATAAATGTCCCTCAAAAAAGGACCAAAGCCTTCCGTACTTTTCATAACAAGAAGGCTCACATAGTATGCCTCCAAGAAACACACTTCACCAAAGATTCTACTCCAAAATATATTTCTCCTTTTTATCAACAAATTTACACGGCTTCTGCCTGTACCAAGCAAAGGGGAACTCTAATTGCATTTCACCGATCCACACCATTCACCTTATCATCAGAAATTAAAGACCCAGAAGGTAGATACCTGATACTTATGGGTTATATAATGGATACAGCAATCACAGTGATTTCCTACTACGGTCCTAACAAACAACCTACACCATTCCTCTCACATATATTACAAGTGATTAATACACACAAAATAGGAACAGTGATAATGTGTAGGGATTCGAACCAGGTCCTCCTCCCATTTCTAGATAAATCACCTTTTACACCATCCAAAATAACCTCTAGATTACCTTTTTCTCAACTTCTTTCCAAATACAATCTGGTAGATTCGTGGAGAGAAAGTAACCCAATGAAAAAGAAATTCACTTATTTCTCGCACCCTCATCAAACCTTCACCAGAATAGATCATATTTTTCTAACAATAGGAATGATACCAGAAATTATTGCATCAGATATAATTCCGATTCCGTGGTCTGACCATAATGCAGTATACACTACTATAGCCTCAGCCATACCAAAAGCGCATGACCCAACGTGGTACTTACCGGACATAATGCTCAAACACCCACTACATCAGATGGCCATTGAACAAGCTTTAAAGGAATACATATCAATTAATAATACAACAGACATCTCCCCAATAACACTGTGGGAAGCTCATAAGCCTGTCTTGCATGGTACAATACAAAGACAAATGGCACTATTTAAACGGGAACGCAAAAATCTAGCAAAAAAACTAGAACTCAATTTTAATGCAGCCTACATATCATTTCAAGATAATCCATCTCAGAGTACAAAATCTCATCTGGAAAAATCTAGATTGGAATACGATCTATTTCTCACTGAGTCAGTTGATAAATCCCTCAAACGCTCCAAACACAATTTCTACATGAATACAAACAAACCAGGTACATATTTGGCTCGGGCATTAAATTCAACTAACAAATCTTTCAAACCAATACGTTTGAAATTATCAAAAAATGTTTACACTTGTAATCCAGTTAAAATAGTCCATAAATTTCACTCACATCTCGCAACTTTATACAAGACAAACAATGAATTTAATCCTACAGAGGCTGAATCCTTCTTCTCAAAAATAACCTTACCTGAGTTATCTCAGAATCAAAAAAGCAGTTTGGATGAGCCTATAACTATAGATGAAGTTGCTAACGCCATAAAAGACCTAAAACTTAACAAAAGACCAGGCCCAGACGGCTACTCGGCTTTATACTATAAAACATTCTCAGAAATACTCTCTCCCATTCTCACTGAAACTTTTAACAAACTTCTAGATGGACATTCTTTTCGGCAAGAAACACTAATGGCAATTGTTTGTATGATCCCAAAACCCCTTTCTGATGATACTTCCTGTGTGAATTATCGGCCTATCTCTCTGTTAAACCTCGATATTAAATTATTAGCAAAAATAATAGCAAAACGCCTCAATAGCATTATAGGAAAATTAATACATAGAGATCAAGTAGGCTTCATGCCAAATAGACAGGCAGGCGATAATATACGCAGGGCAGTGTTATTGGCACATATTGCTAAAAAACGGAAAATCCCTTTATGTTTTCTATCTCTCGATATTAAGAGGGCATTTGACACAGTATCCTGGCAATATATGCAATATTCATTACAAAAATGGGGTTTTGGCCCCCACTTTTTAACATGGATCAAAGCATTATATAATAAACCCAAAGCCTATATAAAATATGCTGGATACAAATCTGAAGCCTTTAATATCGAAAGAGGTACCCGACAGGGTTGCCCATTATCTCCCTTATTATTTGCCCTTATACTCAAACCCATGGCCCAATACATCAGAACAAACCAAACTATAACTGGCATTGAAGTAGGAGGTATTACTGTAAATGTATATTTGCAGACGATATATTACTTTTTCTATCATCACCACAGGTCTCTGGTCCTAACTTAATACCAGCTCTTGATGGATCTGCAGCCCTATCCGGCCTTATGATTAATCCTAAGAAATGCCTAGTGCTTAATATTTCACTCACAAACATGGAATTGATCCCGGCTAGGGCTGCACTCCCATTCACATGGGCAGAAAAATCAATCCCATATCTTGGAATTCATTTAACAGCATCTCATTCTGACTTATTCTCAACCAATTATCCTCCTGTATTAAGACAGATCACAAATCTAATAAAACAATGGTCGCAACTTCCTTTATCCTGGATAGGGAAGATTAATGCAATCAAAATGACTATTCTACCCAAATTGCTTTATCTATTCAGAGTCCTCCCTATTCCAATTCCTTCCTATTTTTTGAGAATAGTATAAAAAACAGCAACTTCGTTTATATGGGGCTCTTCTAAACCACGTATACCTATACACACACTACATCTTCCCAAAAATAAAGGAGGCCTGGGATACCCTAATTTTACTAACTACTACAGAGCAGCACATTTGGCCAGTCTGTCCAAATACCATGCAAAACAGGAAATCCCATTATGGGTATTTATAGAGGCTTCAGAAAATGACCCTCTATTAATATCAAATTTATTATGGCTTGATCCTAAAGACCGCTTTAAAATTCATAATCCCATAACTAAACACTTCTTATCTCTCTGGGATAAACTAAAAACCAAATATCAGTTACAATCTCCACACAATCCTCTCCTTTCTTTTATCAGAAATCTGGCCTTTTATCCGGCATGGATCTACCCAAATTCTTTTAAAGCTTGGACAACATCAGGCATTCAGACACTAAATGACTTCATAGCATCTAAATCATTCCTTTCATTCCCATCGCTTAGAGAAAAATATGATCTACCAAACTCTGAGATATTTAGATATCTCCAAATCAAAAATTTCTATACACCATTCCTAAAGGGGGATACACCATTATCCCAATTATCCATTTTTGAATCAATCTGTACAAAAGATCCATTTGCTAAAGGTACAATTTCATCACTTTATAATCAATTATATGGAGTAGCAAATCTTAATAGACCCTCTTACGTTCAGAGGTGGGAGGAGGACCTGGGACGAACTTTAGAAGACACGGACTGGTCTAACATATGGCTCACAACTAAGTCATCTTCACCCAACATCTTAGCACTGGAGACAAATTATAAAGTCCTAACTCGCTGGTACCTTGTACCCGCTAGAGTGGCAAAATATTCACCTAATACCTCAGCTCTTTGTTTTCGAGGATGCCCAGAAATAGGCACATATTTACACATATGGTGGACGTGCCCAGTAATCCAAACCTTCTGGAAGGAAGTCTTCGTGATTGCATCTAAAATATTTAAAAAAATAATACAACCAGATCCATATTTAACTTTACTTAATCTAAAACCAGAATGGTTAACACTCTCTCAATTCAAACTTATGATCCAACTAATAACGGCTGCAAAACAAACAGTGGCCAAGGCATGGAAATCTCCTACATTGGTACTAGCAGAAACAATTCACAGAATGAATAATACAATGTCCCATGCTAAGATGGTAGCCATCGATCAAAATAAAATTCCAAAATTTGAAAAATGTTGGCATCCTTGGATAAAACAACAGTTCCTGTCAAACTTCAATGACTCTGTCCTGTTGCCATGGTAACAGATTAAATGACTTACAGAGACACCCATTCTAAGGCTTCAAAGAGAACTAAAAAGAATAATAAACTGACGAGCGGGACAACCTTGTGGACCATACCTCTACCTTTCAACCCTTTTTCTTCTTTCTCTTTCCTTTTCTCCACCTTACGATTAAAGCTCATTATCAGAATTTATTTGACCTATATACACTCTACTTGTAAACAATATGTATAGTAGGAATAAATCATTTAAGTACCTACAAAAGTAACTAAGGAAATGATATATATCTTTAATTTAGGTTTACGTGAACCCGATGTTTAATATTTGAAATTTCATTATATTTACCTATATAAACCCTACTGTAAAACAATGAGCTTACTTTATAGATCCTTGTAAACTTACTTTATGTATCTTTATAATATTGTATACTCAATAAACTTCTTTTGACAAGGAAACTGCGGATGTAGTTCTCCCAGGTCCTTCTGCCACCTGTCCTATAATACCCTCATCATTACCTCTGCCTACATCTGCAGGAGATAAAGATGGGTCTGAAGATTCAGCTGATGAGACTGACCCGTCAGGATTCAGTTTTTCCTTAGTCCAACCATTTGTCTCAGCAGTAAAGCAGGCAATAGGCTGGGAGGAAATCAAGGAACCTCCCAGGAAGGTGAGGTCCTATTTTCCATTTCTGAAGAATAGACTTTCCTTTTTTTTTCTCTTATGGAGTAGGTGAAGGACCTTATAGAGGATGAATGGAAAAAGACGGAAAAATGATTTTCTCTGAATCATTTGAACAAGCTTTAACCCTTAGCCGAGTCAGACTCAGCTCTTTTGGACACCTCTTCAGTGGTTGATGCTGTAGTGGTTCGCCTAGCCCAGAACATCACCTTGCCAATGGAGGACTGTTATATTCTTAATATCTAAACTTTAATTGGCTTTATTAAAAAGAATATGCATTCCATATTTGTGTGAATGATAGGACTTTGAGCTAGTGATATCCAGATGGCCATTCATTGACTGAAAATGCAGGTCAAGACCCTGTCAGAATTTGATGGATTTTGTAAATAATATATGTATGGGTTGAAAATCTTCCTATGTAACCGATACTCTGTTTGATTTATGCGTTTATGTTTTAAGAGGTCTGATGTTTAGTCTGATAGCCTCTCACATATATCTGGTTTCATGTTTAAAAGGTTTGGTTAAGTTAAAAACAGATGTTGCTCTCTGTTAGCCCCCACTTTTTGGAAGGAGGAGAAAGGGGAGTGTATGGGAGGGATTTGTGTTTGGGCGCGAATTTGAAAGACTGAGTTCATATATTCAAAGGTTAAACAGCATCCTGTCTCTTTTTTCACACATCTACTGCTTCCAAGACACATCTCCCTCTCCAAGACACACAGCTCTCCTATGCACACAGAATTCCTTCCAGGACACAAGAAGTTAATCGGCCATCTTGAAGAGCTGTTTCAAAGGGAAGCACATGGTCTAATGACTTTAAGAACTTTTTCAGATCTTTGAAACAAATGAACTATATTTGAACATTTTTTGCATATATGAAACAACACTAATTCTGAATATGAATGTACTATTTTTGTAAGTATTTTCCAAGTTTATGTGTGTACAATAAAACACACAGTTTGATTTAAGCTGACTCAAGCAGAAATAATTCCAAAATTCATCTCACGAGAAAACATCATTATTGAAGGCTTTTTATACAATATTAAGCCATTATTTCAAGGACTCAGCCTGCTTAAAGGATCCTTCAGATAGACACATTGATTCAGACATATAAAAAAGAAGAGAGTGACCAGTCGCATAACTGAATATCAATGGCATGCTACCATCCCGGGTTAATATATAAAAGAAAAAAAGAGCGGCAAGTGGGACTTTAAATGAAGCATGTCAATTAAAAGTATAATAATGAATACATATGAGTAGGTAAAATGATTGGATTTAATTTGTAGTCAATAACCCCTAAGGGTAGTCCATGATTTTGATGCATACAGTACCAATAAAGTAGTATAGATACAGACAAAGTGGCATGAATTATTATAGAAGCATATTTGGCAGTAACAATCATTAAAAACTCAGTAGTGCAAACAAATCAATGGACATACATAAATGCAGTTCATAACAGAAATACATGAATTAAAATCGCCAATCAAAATCACAAAATCGCATGAAATGAGTAAAAAACTCAATAAAAAAATGAATGAATATCAGGAATAAAATTAGGCTTGATAGGGCATCCTTAGTTTGATACCCCCACGTGTTTCTTGGCTGCTTGCTAGTCATCAGGGTTGGGATGCATAATTTAATTGAGAAAAACAAAGGAATATCATAAATATTGATACATGTGGCACCTCAGGCTAATAGACAAAATTATATCAAAATTGTCCAGATTGTCTACTTTAAATAGAAAAGCTACTTACAAAATAGCCCAAAAATCAAGGAGAGTTACCAGCAATGGGATCTGTTAGGGTGTGAGATATAACCGTCTCAAACAGGGTTGAGGCACGGTACCGACCATCCTCCCAAAGTGATTGGAGGGTGGGCCAGGAGAAACCACAGCCGACAGATTCCTGAGCCCTCAATATACTGGTCTTGAGGGGCCAGTTTAAGCATGGCCCCGATGCATTGAGATCAGGCCCCAACCGCCCCAAAATAAATGAGGGGAGGTGGGGAGGGAGCTGAGCGCATCGCAACCCCGGACAAAAAGACTGCAAAACATCAAAACACCCCAGCCCATAAGCTGGATTTAGATCAATAAGTGGATTCCATGGATAATAACCCTGGAATAAATACAAAATAGTTCTCAATAAAATCAAGTGAACACATGTAAAAATATATATATATAGTCACGGACTGTTGAACCCGAAACTGTATTAGAAAAATTGTAACTGAGTTAGGATAAAGATACAAAAAGATATTTAACTAAGGATGAACAAAAATTAATGATGGTGCGACTTGGTCACCGAGGGAGCGGGTGTCTTCCACCCAAAAATAGAAATATAAAAAAGAAGAGAGTGACCAGTCGCATAACTGAATATCAATGGCATGCTTCCATCCAGGGTTAATATATAAAAGAAAAAAAGAGGGGCAAGTGGGACTTTAAATGAAGACAGTTGAGACGGTTATATCTCACACCTAGGGATGAGCCGAACACCCCCCTGTTTGGTTCACACCAGAACAAGCGAACAGGAAAAAAGTTTGTTCGAACATGCGAACACCGTTAAAGTCTATGGGACACGAACATGAATAATCAAAAGTGCCAATTTTAAAGGCTTATATGCAAGTTATTGTCATAAAAAGTGTTTGGGGACCTGGGTCCTGCCCCAGGGGACATGGATCAATGCAAAAAAAGTTTTAAAAACGGCCGTTTTTTCAGGAGCAGTGATTTTAATAATGCTTAAAGTCAAACAATAAAAGTGTAATATCCCTTTAAAATTCGTAGCTGGGGGGTGTCTATAGTATGCCTGTAAAGGGGCGCATGTTTCCCGTGTTTAGAACAGTCTGACAGCAAAATGACATTTCAAAGAAAAAAAGTCATTTAAAACTACTCGCGGCTATTGCATTGCCGGTCTGACAATACACATAAAAGTTCATTGATAAAAACGGCATGGGAATTCCCCACAGGGGAACCCCGAACCAAAATTTAAAAAAAAAATGACGTGGGGGTCCCCCTAAATTCCATACCAGACCCTACAGGTCTGATATGGATTTTAAGGGGAATCCGCGCCAAAATTAAAAAAAAAACGGCGTGGGGTCCCCCCAAAAATCCATACCAGACCCTTAACCGAGCACAAAACCTGGCAGGCCACAGGAAAAGAGGGGGGCGAGAGAGCGCCCCCCTCCTGAACCGTACCAGGCCACATGCCCTCAACATTGGGAGGGTGCTTTGGGGTAGCCCGCCAAAACACCTTGTCCCCATGTTGATGAGGACAAGGGCCTCATCCCCACAACCCTGGCCGGTGGTTGTGGGGGTCTGCGGGCGGGGGGCTTATCGGAATCTGGAAGCCCCCTTTAACAAGGGGACCCCCAGATCCCGCCCCCCCGTGTGAAATGGTAAGGGCCTACCATTTCACTAAAAACCTGTCAAAAATGTTAAAAATGACAAGAGACAGTTTTTGACAATTCCTTTATTATCCACGCCCTTTTTGTTTTTTTTTTATTTTGGCGCGGGGTTCCCTTTAAAATCCATACCAGACCTGAAGGGTCTGGTATGGAATTTAGGGGGACCCCCACGTCATTTTTTTTAAATTTTTTGGCCGGGGTTCTCCTTAATATCCATACCAGACCTGAAGGGCCTGGTATGAAATTTAGGGGGACCCCCACGTCATTTTTTTTTTAAATTTTGGTTCGGGGTTCCCCTGTGGGGAATTCCCATGCCGTTTTTATCAATGAACTTCTATGTGTATTGTGGGACCAGCAATGCAATAGCCGCGAGTAGTTTTAAAGAACAAGAAATTTGATCGATCAACTATCTACTGGTTGTGCCACATCCTAAATGTCAAATTTGAAGCAGAAGAGATTCCCCTAGCGGACTTTAAAGGCACATTTAAGAAAAATATTTAGAGAAGTATATAGAGTAGATAGCAATTTATTAATAACAAAAAGTAATCAAATACATCACATAATCACATAGTTAAAAACAAGGAATGCAGTTCCATAAATACAAAGACAAATGATACCAATACATTTGCACCCGACGCGTTTCGGAGTTACTTATGCCTCCTTCTTCAGGGGTGATTGTAGGGTTTGCAACAAGAATTTTCTATATGGGAAATAGTATGTATAACATAAACATAGTAAGTATACAGTGAAAAGATCATAAAGAACAACCTCTATAGTTGTAAGGATCTGTATATATATACATACATTTTTCTGTTTACACTTACATTGGTATCTATGGGTATAGATTATGCATTCCAAGGCGAATTTAAAAGAAACATAGAGGTATTGGCGTGCTGCCCATCGGACGCGTTCCCTGGTCGTAATGTGTGGAGCCTTAGTGAGGTATAACAGCAGTATTCACAGAACCACTATCGAGGTGGAAGTGTAAAATGGTTTTATTCTTCCTTCCAATGGGAAGGAGGGCCCAATGTAAACGGGCGTATGGCAGTTTAGACCTGAGATCACACTGGGGCCAAATGTGTATCCTGTAAATCATGAAGATATATACATATATGTAAGAATGTATGTGCGTATGGATAGCCAAAATAATACATGGAAAATCCAGAAAATGTATCCTACCTGGTCCGCCTAAAATTATAGAGCACAGTAGCTGATGGTGAGTATAGATCAAGTGTGGTCCAAATAGCTGGAAAGTCAACATGGAGATGAGAGGTAAATTAGAACCCTGATTTATGAAAAAACAGGGGGGAACAAAAGAGGGGGAGAGGACAAAGAAGTAGGGAGGGGAGGGGGGGGGGAAGGGGGGGGAAAGGGGGGGGGAAAGGGGGGAGAAAAGGGGAAATGGGATAGGGGGGAGGAAGGGTGAGCGGGGGGGGGGGAAGAGGGAAAGGGGGGGGGGGAAAGGTTGGGGAGAGGGGGGGGGAAAGGAAGATAGGAAAAGAGGGGAAGAAAAAGGAGGAAAGAGGGGAACAAGAAGGGGGGGGAGAGAAGAAACAGAAAGAAAGAAATGGTAAGTAAAGAGACAGAAAAAAGAACAAAGGAGAAGTGTAGGGCCTCCAAATAGCATGAATGGCTAGTAGTTTTAATAAAGGACACTGGATAATTGGATGTATTATAAAAGAAAGGGGTGAACCCCAGAACATAGCAGATAGCAAATAAAGCGAGTGAAACATGAAGGACAACAGGCAGGATTTGTAGTCAATGGTTCCAATATAGGAGTCCATGTCAATAGTATGTAATAGGTTACTAACCAAGTGTTGCAGCACCTCACACCAAAAGCGTCCTGTCAGCAGCAGATGACGCCTGGTGTGGGCTAGAGCCGGATATATAAAGCCCTCCCCGCCTATCAGCTGCTGATGAAGAAGCATCAACAGCTGATTGTGGTGAGGGAGGGGCGGAAACACTGTGGCTGGCCCCCCGGGTGGAGCGCGCGCCGCCAGGCATCCACAGCGCATGCGGACGCATACGACGTGAGGCGTGGCCACGCCTACTGCACCCGCCGGCATGTCTAGCTTCCCCAGCGGACTGCGCATGTCCGTTGGGGTCGCAAGATGGAGGACAGATGATTCTGTACCTCACACAGCGCCACCATGAGTCCAAGCTTTGCTCAGGCGGCTCTTTTCGTGCCGGGCGGATCACAGGTCATGTAGTAGGACAAATAGGAAAAGAGCATATGTAATATGCAACTAAAGAAAGAATACAGTGCCAAATCTTATTGCTGTAGCAGGGAAGCAGGGCCGATGGACAGTGCAATACAGGTTGGGAGGGCAATCTGATGGAGGAAAACCTCGCAAAACATAACAAAACAGTACAATAATCGCATATAGATATTGAAAGTATAATTCAAGGGCATGTTATACAAATAGAGTAACATCAGATATATATGCATATCATTTAGACATCGGTAACCTCAAGTATCATACAGTAAACAAGATATAAAACAGCATTTCAATACATGACCTAGAGTGACATAGTAAATAGTATAGGGACTGTGTGTCCCATAATATGTGAGCCAAAGGGAAGGGGGGGGGGAGGGGGGAAAGGAAAGAGGGGGGGGGGGAGGGAAGTAAAGGAAGGGGGGGGGGGAGGGGGGGGGGGAAAAGGAGGGGGAAAAAAAGGCCAATAATATAGCCCCCCATGTTTGGTAATGATAATAGATGGAGTAAGAGTAGTTGACTGGTCCATAGTGCCACCCCAAACCCGTCGTTGGGGTGGCTCTATGGAGTGGTCCTCCCTACTGCTCTCTACCACCAGATGAAAAGCCTTCGAGGAAGGGTTTAAACCAAATGGTTTCATTTAGGCCTGGGGGTTCGGTGGCTCTTAGGTTATATATCCACCGGGACTCTAGTTGCAGCAGTGTCTTGTTCCAGTCCCCTCCCCTTGACTCTGGATGTACCCGATCCAAAATAAGAAATTTGATTTTTGGGCATATACCATTATGTACTATTAAGGTGTGCCTCCCCAATGGGAGGTCCGGGTCACCAGTTTCCATACTTGCTAAATGTCTGTATGCCCTCTTCCAAAATTCATTCTTAGTTTTTCCTACATAGAAGCAGGTACATTCACAGAGGAGTAAGTAGATCACCCCAGAAGTCCTGCAATTGGCAAAGTGTCTGGGGCGGAATGGCTGTCCATTTGGAAGGGTCGGGTTTCTGGTTGTAAGCATGTATTTACAGTATCTACATTTGCCACACATGAATGTCCCCTTGTGTTTGCAGTGTGTCTTGTTGTTCATTGCCTTGAATTCACTAGCTGTAATTTTATCTCCCAGGGAGGTAGTTCTTTTAAAAGTAAAAAGGGGTCTCTGTGGGACCAAGGGTCCTAGAGTTGGATCGCATTGTAACATGTGCCAGTATTTAGTCACAATGTTCCTCACCTGTCTGTGTTGATTGTTGAATTTAGTAATGATTCTAAGAGTACCCATATCATTCTTATCAGATTTATTGGTTTTTTGGGAATATAGTAGTTCTTCTCTAGGCTGCAAGAGGGCTTTTTTAAAAGAGCGTTTCAAAGATGCATGGGAGTACCCCCTTAGTAATAGCCTATCGCGCAGCTTGTTCGCCTCTAATTTGAAGGTGTTGCTGTCTGAGCAGCTCCGTTTTGCTCTCAAGTACTGGCTATATGGGATAGAATTGAGAAGGGGTTTAGGGTGAAAACTGCTTGCATGCAGTATGGCATTGCTTGCGGTTGATTTCCTGTACAGTTTGCTAGTAACACTGCCCTTCTCACCTCTACAGACCTCTACATCAAGGAACGTAATGCATTGTTTGTCAAATGACATAGTAAAATTGAGGTTGAAGTCGTTACGGTTCATCCTCAATAGACACTCCCTAAGGAGGTCGGTTGATCCGTCCCAGACGATGAAGAGGTCGTCGATGTATCGGTACCAGCACAATATGTGGTCCGTGTACATCGACAAGCTCTCATCGCTTAGGAACATGGCCTCCCACTCCCCCAGGTACAGGTTGGCATACGATGGGGCACAGCATGTCCCCATCGCAACCCCCTGCACCTGGAGGTAGTGGGAGCCATTGAAGGTGAAAACATTATGGCTGAGAATGTGTTCCAAAAGTGAAGTAATGAATTCACTATATGTAGGGTCCAGGTCTTGTGCTGTGCGTAAAACGTGTTTTATGGCTGCTACGCCCTTCTCATGGGGGATAGAGCTGTAAAGGGACTCGACGTCAATTGTGACAAACATGGCATGCTCGGGAATTTTTTGCTGGTCGATGATTTGTAAAAAATGTACTGTATCCTTTACAAAAGAGGGGAGGGCATGAACAAATGGTTTGAGTACTTCATCTATCAGCCTGCTCGCATTTTCACTGATAGCCCCTATACCGGAGATGATCGGTCTACCGGGGGGATTTTTTATGTCTTTATGGACTTTGGGCAAGGCATAGAATACTGGTGTACGTGGGAAGTCGTTTCTAATAAACTGCCATAGGGATTTGGTGATAGTAGAGTTGGAATATGCCGTGTCTACCAATATGTAAAAGTCCTTGTTGTATTTTTTGACCAGACTCGCCGGTATAGGGCGATACCACTCTCGGTTGTCCAGTATTCTATTGCACATCTTGATGTAATCCTTATTGTCAAATACTACAATGTTTCCACCCTTATCTGCATTTTTAATCGTGATATTGTCATTTTTTGACAATGATTTGAGCGCTGCCTTCTCATTTTTAGTGAGGTTTTCAGGAAATTTGTTGTGAATTCTTATTTTATCTAGTTCTTTGCCAACTAGCCTTAAGAAGGCTGCTGCGTTCGGATGGGTACTTGGCGCAGGGCAGAAATCAGACTTCTTTTTAAGTGTGGAGATATTTCCCTTCAGGGGTTCATTCGATCTTTCAATAGAGTCTAGTATTTGGGATAAATTAATTTCATCTATGAGGTCAGTTGGATCATTCTCATCAAGAAGGGATACCAAATGCTCTAGTGCTTGATGTTCCTGTGGCGTCATGTTGGTGGGTCCTTCCTGCTTATGATAGAGTTTTTTTAAAATAAGCTTACGTATGAAAAGTTGGAGGTCCTTATAGATCTCAAACTTGTCCAGATTCTGATTGGGACAGAAGTTTAGGCCTTTTTGCAGGACATTGGTTTCATCATAAGAAAGTTTGTATGATGAGAGATTAATAATATTGAGACTGTTGGGTTTCGATTCTTGATCGATATCAGGGATAGTTATAGTGCTATTTGGGTGTAAGTATTGGGGTTGGATTGCGTGGGTTGTACGCCCATCAAAATTTTCTCTAAAAAAGATGGGTCATTGGAAATTGTATCTAATGTTGTGACTGTCGAGGGGTTAGATTGGGAACTCATGTCCCTTGTCAGGGTGTGTGTGTTGCTCTGTGCATATAGTGTTTTGGGAGTTGGTTCCTGTGTCACTGTGGGAGGATAAGTTTTTTTAGGAATATCGAGGGTTAGTTTCTTTGCTTGTTGCCCCTCATTGGGGTCACCCCGAAATGTGTGTTTAGTACTGTGTCCCGTAATGGGTTTCTGGAGTGTTTGGTTGTGAGTTTGGGGTGGATTGGGGGTGGTTTGTGAAGGATTAGTTTGGTGTCCCTGATGTTGATAGTTCCTGTTCTGATTAGTCCTATTTTGAGTCCATCTATAGGCCCTTCCATCTTTGAACGCATTCCTGTCACGGATGAGTTTCTGTCTTTTTTTGATAAGTACATCTTTATTAAATGTTTCTAAATGTGTTTTCAGTTTATCTTCTTTATTAGTGAGTGGTCTCTGCATTTTTAATTGCTGTAGCTTGTTGCAGAGAGTTACAATATCTGAGTCTAAAATGTTAGATCTCTTTTTATATTCCTCAATCAGGATTTCCATTAAACTTTGTGAACATGCCCGTAGTGCGTGTTCCCATTTGCTCTTGAACTCCGAGTCCAGGCCCTCCAATGTCGGGAAGATCTGGACTCGCAGTCCCGCAGGGTTGATATCCTCCTTAATGTAGTCCTGAAATGATTTGACATGCCAGTAAAATAAAGATTTTTTCTCCAGAGTTTTTGATAGTCTGGAGAAAAGGGAAGATATCTCAGAATCGACAGATTCCTTATCTCCAAAATCTTTTAGGTACCCCTCCATCAATGTTTCCCACCCGTCACCCGTAAAGCTGGTCATTTTTGTCTCTTTGTAGATAAACCAATGTTTAAGAGAAGATTGTTTAGTGTTAGTTCCACTAAAGCAAGAAGATAAAAACGAAAACAAAAAGTAAATTGTTGGCGGTCCAGAATGCTCAGCCAGAGTTCTGGACGGCCATATGGAGATAGTTGTCGATCTGATGCGGGGAGCGGTATCTACTACCAATAAACTGAGAACAAGAAATTTGATCGATCAACTATCTACTGGTTGTGCCACATCCTAAATGTCAAATTTGAAGCAGAAGAGATTCCCCTAGCGGACTTTAAAGGCACATTTAAGAAAAATATTTAGAGAAGTATATAGAGTAGATAGCAATTTATTAATAACAAAAAGTAATCAAATACATCACATAATCACATAGTTAAAAACAAGGAATGCAGTTCCATAAATACAAAGACAAATGATACCAATACATTTGCACCCGACGCGTTTCGGAGTTACTTATGCCTCCTTCTTCAGGGGTGATTGTAGGGTTTGCAACAAGAATTTTCTATATGGGAAATAGCATGTATAACATAAACATAGTAAGTATACAGTGAAAAGATCATAAAGAACAACCTCTATAGTTGTAAGGATCTGTATATATATACATACATTTTTCTGTTTACACTTACATTGGTATCTATGGGTATAGATTATGCATTCCAAGGCGAATTTAAAAGAAACATAGAGGTATTGGCGTGCTGCCCATCGGACGCGTTCCCTGGTCGTAATGTGTGGAGCCTTAGTGAGGTATAACAGCAGTATTCACAGAACCACTATCGAGGTGGAAGTGTAAAATGGTTTTATTCTTCCTTCCAATGGGAAGGAGGGCCCAATGTAAACGGGCGTATGGCAGTTTAGACCTGAGATCACACTGGGGCCAAATGTGTATCCTGTAAATCATGAAGATATATACATATATGTAAGAATGTATGTGCGTATGGATAGCCAAAATAATACATGGAAAATCCAGAAAATGTATCCTACCTGGTCCGCCTAAAATTATAGAGCACAGTAGCTGATGGTGAGTATAGATCAAGTGTGGTCCAAATAGCTGGAAAGTCAACATGGAGATGAGAGGTAAATTAGAACCCTGATTTATGAAAAAACAGGGGGGAACAAAAGAGGGGGAGAGGACAAAGAAGTAGGGAGGGGAGGGGTGGGGGGGGAAGGGGGGGGAAAGGGGGGGGGAAAGGGGGGGGGGGGAAGGGGGGAGAAAAGGGGAAATGGGATAGGGGGGAGGAAGGGTGAGCGGGGGGGGGGGGGGAAGAGGGAAAGGGGGGGGGGAAAGGAAGATAGGAAAAGAGGGGAAGAAAAAGGAGGAAAGAGGGGAACAAGAAGGGGGGGGAGAGAAGAAACAGAAAGAAAGAAATGGTAAGTAAAGAGACAGAAAAAAGAACAAAGGAGAAGTGTAGGGCCTCCAAATAGCATGAATGGCTAGTAGTTTTAATAAAGGACACTGGATAATTGGATGTATTATAAAAGAAAGGGGTGAACCCCAGAACATAGCAGATAGCAAATAAAGCGAGTGAAACATGAAGGACAACAGGCAGGATTTGTAGTCAATGGTTCCAATATAGGAGTCCATGTCAATAGTATGTAATAGGTTACTAACCAAGTGTTGCAGCACCTCACACCAAAAGCGTCCTGTCAGCAGCAGATGACGCCTGGTGTGGGCTAGAGCCGGATATATAAAGCCCTCCCCGCCTATCAGCTGCTGATGAAGAAGCATCAACAGCTGATTGTGGTGAGGGAGGGGCGGAAACACTGTGGCTGGCCCCCCGGGTGGAGCGCGCGCCGCCAGGCATCCACAGCGCATGCGGACGCATACGACGTGAGGCGTGGCCACGCCTACTGCACCCGCCGGCACGTCTAGCTTCCCCAGCGGACTGCGCATGTCCGTTGGGGTCGCAAGATGGAGGACAGATGATTCTGTACCTCACACAGCGCCACCATGAGTCCAAGCTTTGCTCAGGCGGCTCTTTTCGTGCCGGGCGGATCACAGGTCATGTAGTAGGACAAATAGGAAAAGAGCATATGTAATATGCAACTAAAGAAAGAATACAGTGCCAAATCTTATTGCTGTAGCAGGGAAGCAGGGCCGATGGACAGTGCAATACAGGTTGGGAGGGCAATCTGATGGAGGAAAACCTCGCAAAACATAACAAAACAGTACAATAATCGCATATAGATATTGAAAGTATAATTCAAGGGCATGTTATACAAATAGAGTAACATCAGATATATATGCATATCATTTAGACATCGGTAACCTCAAGTATCATACAGTAAACAAGATATAAAACAGCATTTCAATACATGACCTAGAGTGACATAGTAAATAGTATAGGGACTGTGTGTCCCATAATATGTGAGCCAAAGGGAAGGGGGGGGAGGGGGGGAAAGGAAAGAGGGGGGGGGGGAAGGGAAGTAAAGGAAGGGGGGGGAGGGGAGGGGGGGGGAGAAAAGGAGGGGGAAAAAAAGGCCAATAATATAGCCCCCCATGTTTGGTAACCCCCCCCTCCCCTCCCTACTTCTTTGTCCTCTCCCCCTCTTTTGTTCCCCCCTGTTTTTTCATAAATCAGGGTTCTAATTTACCTCTCATCTCCATGTTGACTTTCCAGCTATTTGGACCACACTTGATCTATACTCACCATCAGCTACTGTGCTCTATAATTTTAGGCGGACCAGGTAGGATACATTTTCTGGATTTTCCATGTATTATTTTGGCTATCCATACGCACATACATTCTTACATATATGTATATATCTTCATGATTTACAGGATACACATTTGGCCCCAGTGTGATCTCAGGTCTAAACTGCCATACGCCCGTTTACATTGGGCCCTCCTTCCCATTGGAAGGAAGAATAAAACCATTTTACACTTCCACCTCGATAGTGGTTCTGTGAATACTGCTGTTATACCTCACTAAGGCTCCACACATTATGACCAGGGAACGCGTCCGATGGGCAGCACGCCAATACCTCTATGTTTCTTTTAAATTCGCCTTGGAATGCATAATCTATACCCATAGATACCAATGTAAGTGTAAACAGAAAAATGTATGTATATATATACAGATCCTTACAACTATAGAGGTTGTTCTTTATGATCTTTTCACTGTATACTTACTATGTTTATGTTATACATACTATTTCCCATATAGAAAATTCTTGTTGCAAACCCTACAATCACCCCTGAAGAAGGAGGCATAAGTAACTCCGAAACGCGTCGGGTGCAAATGTATTGGTATCATTTGTCTTTGTATTTATGGAACTGCATTCCTTGTTTTTAACTATGTGATTATGTGATGTATTTGATTACTTTTTGTTATTAATAAATTGCTATCTACTCTATATACTTCTCTAAATATTTTTCTTAAATGTGCCTTTAAAGTCCGCTAGGGGAATCTCTTCTGCTTCAAATTCGAGTAGTTTTAAATGACTTTTTTTCCTTTAAAATGTCATTTTGCTGTCAGACTGCAAACTTTTTTTTGCATTGATCCATGTCCCCTGGGGCAGGACCCAGGTCCCCAAACACTTTTTATGACAATAACTTGCATATAAGCCTTTAAAATTAGCACTTTTGATTTCTCCCATAGACTTTTAAAGGGTGTTCCGCGGCATTCGAATTTGCGGCGAACACCCCAAATTGTTCGCTGTTCGGCGAACTTGCAAACAGCCGATGTTCGAGTCGAACATGAGTTCGAGTCGAACTCGAAGCTCATCCCTACTCAAACCCTAACAGTTCCCATTGCTGGTAACTCGCCTTGATTTTTGGACTATTTTGTAAGTAGCTTTTCTATTTAAAGTAGACAATCTGGACAATTTTGATATAATTTTCTCTATAAGGCCCCTTTCACACTTATACTACTTGTCCCACGATTTTGTGCTGCAAAACCGTATGACAAGTCATTCCCCATGATTTTCAATGACTACCATTCATATTGGCACGACTTTAAGTCGTTCCAACTTGAAAGTAGTCCCTGACTTGAAAGTAGTCCCTGCACTACTTTGGTCCAACTTCTATGCGAGTTGTACTCCATAGACCTCAATGTTAAACCCTCAAGTAGCATGCAAATCATACCTGAATAATATAGACACAATTTCAGTACGACTTTGTAAGCACAAGCCTGGCTCGCTGATCGGGAAAGGAAAACTTTTTTTTCCTTTTGCGATGAGCGACAGGCAGTGCTGACAGCTGTCTAGTATGAATCATGAGGGGGAACGCCGCGCCAAGTTTTAAATGAAAAAAAAGGTGTGGGTCCCCCCCCAGGGGCATACCAGGCCCTTAGGTCTGGTATGGATCTTAAGGGGAACCCCCTACACCGAAAAATCGGCGTGGGGTCCCCCCAAAATCCATACCAGACCAGACCCTTATCCGAGCACGCAGCCGGGCCGGTCAGGAATGGGGGTGGGGACGAGTGAGCGCCCCCCCCTCCTGGACCGTACCAGACCGCATGCCCTCAACATGGGGGGTGGGTGCTTTGGGGCACCCCAAAGCACCTTGTCCCCATGTTGATGAGGACAAGGGCCTCTTCCCGACAACCCTGGCCGTTGGTTGTCGGGGTCTGCGGGGGGCTTATCGGAATCCGGGAGCCCCCTTTAATAAGGGGGCCCCCAGATCCCGGCCCATCGTACCCCTACCCATTCACCTAGGGAAAAAAGTGTCAATAAAAAAACACAGTACACAGGTTTTTAAAGTAATTTATTAGACAGCTCCGGGGTCTTCTTCCGACTTCGGGGGTCTTCTTCTGACTTTGGGGCTCTTCTTCCAACTTCGGGGGTCTCTCCGGCGTCTCCTCCCGGTGTCCTGATCTTCTGCCGGCTCCTCCACTATCTTCTGCAGCTCTATTGCTAGCGGTGGCCCGGACTTCTGCCTTCTGCCTTCTTCTTTTCTTCCAATGTTGACACGACGCTCTCTCCGGCTGGAATGCTCTCTGAGCGCTCCGCAATGGACTTATATAGGCGGTGACCCCACCCCCTTATGAGGTCACTGTCCCGGGGCTTGCTGGGACTGTGCCGTCATAAGAGGGCGTGGTCACTGGGTGATGTTGACCACGCCCCATACTCATTCACAAAGGGTGGGGGGCCGGGATCTGGGGGCCCCCTTATTAAAGGGGGCTCCGGGATTCCGAAAAGCCCCCACCCGTAGACCCCGACAACCAACGGCCAGGGTTGTCGGGAAGAGGCCCTTGTCCTCATCAACATGGGGACAAGGTGCTTTGGGGTGGAGGGGCCCGCAGGGCGCCCCCATGCCCCAAAGCACCCACCCCCATGTTGAGGGCATGCGGCCTGGTACGGTCCAGAAGGGGGGTAGGGCGTTCGCTCGTCCCCACCCCCATTCCTGACTGGCCGGGCTGTGTGCTCGGATAAGGGTCTGGCATGGATTTTGGGGGGACTCCATGCCGATTTTTCGGCGTAGGGGGTTCCCCTTAAGATCCATACCAGACCTAAGGGCCTGGTATGCCCCTGGGGGGAAACCCACGTCCGTTTTTTATTTAAAATTTGGCGCGGAGTTCCCCCTCATGATTCATACCAACTACTGTATGTTTTCATTTGTTAATGCCAAAGTTGTGGCAAAGTCGTACAAAGTAGTACTGCTCCCAAATCGTGGTAAAATTGCGGCAAAATAGCCGCCGCAAAATTGCGGTAAAATTGCGCGACTTTGAAGTCGTATAAGTGTGAAAGGGGCCTAAGCCTGAGGTGCCACATGTATCAATATTTATGATATTCCTTTTTTTCTCAGTTAAATTATGCATCCCACCCCTGATGACGGACAAGAGGCCAAGAAACGTGTCGGGTTCTCAAATTAAGGATGTCCTATCAAGCCTAATTTTATTTTTTATGAGTTTTTTCTCATTTCATGCGATTTTGTGATTTTGATTGCCGATTTTAATTCATGTATTTCTGTTATCAACTGCATTTATGTATGTCCATTGATTTGTTTGCACTACTGAGTTTTTAATGATTGTTACTGCCAAATATGCTTCTATATTAATTCATGCGACTATGTCTGTATCTATAATACTTTATTGGTACTGTATGCATCAAAATCATGGACTACCCTTAGGGGTTATTGACTACAAATTAAATCCAATCATTTTACCTACTCACATGTATTCATTATTATATTTTCAATTGACATGCTTAATTTAAAGTCCCACTTGCCCCTCTTTTTTTCTTTTACATTGATTCAGACCTTAAGAAGGCCTACCAGTCGGCTGGAGGCCAGAAGTGGCATTAACGTCAGTCTCAAACACCATTAGAGTCTGGACTGAAAACATAGAGGTGGCCATTCGGCAAGATGCACCAAAAGATGATATCATAAAGGCACTGGAGGAGCTCAAGATATTAGTGGACTTTGTGTTGGAAGCAGTGAATAAGATATTCAGCTAGGGCTATGCTGCATACAATTATGGCCAAATGTGCCTTGTGGCTAAAACCATGGGCTGCAGATGCAGCCTCCAAGCAGAATTGGTGCAAGATACCCTTCGACAGGAAAGCATTATTTGGAGACAGGCTTGAGAAGGCGATCTCCCAGGTGACTGGAGGGAAGTCGGGATTACTTCCTCAAGACAGAAGGATGAGACGTTCACGAGTTTTCTCTTCCAAGTTTTCAACCTCTATCAATAGGAACTTCTCACAGTCAAAACAGAGACCCTAAAAATAACTGAAGAAGCACTCAAGCCACTTTGCTAAAATCAAATAAACAGAGGAGTCTTCCCATTCCCCGGGATGGCGCGAAACCTTTTTGACGCGAGGCCACCCCAAGTATTTCCAGTCGGGGCCAGGTTAAGTCGCTTCTCTGGGGTTTGGTCCAGCCGTTGCAAGGATCCTTGGGTGGTATCCACCATCCGTTTTGGGTATTTCTGGATGTTCTCAGACCATCCCCCGCAAGATTTATTTGCCCTAACGAAAATTCCAGTCTCCTCGCAGAAGGCAGAAGCACTGCAGAAGTTTCTACTCCTATTGCAAGTTCAGCAAGCAGTATTACCTGTCCCTCCCTCAGAGAAGTTCACAGGTTTCTATTCAACCCTTTTTCTGGTCCCCCAAAAAAATGAGGAATGGAGACCGGTAGTGGATTTAAAACTACTAAATCGCTTCATTCATTTAGATACCTTCAAGATGGAATCCTTGCAAGCGATTATCCAGATGGTGCAGCTGGGAGATTCTATGATTTCAGTGGATCTCAAAGATGCCTATTTCCACGTGCCCATTCTTCCTGCCTTCCAAAAATATCTAAGGTTGGCCGTCGTTCACACACATCTCCAGTTCCAGTGTCTCCCCTTCTACCTCTGCACCTCCCTGAGGGTATTTTCAAAGGTCAGTTCTAGCCCCTCTCAGGGAGAGTGGACTGAGAGTCCTGCGAACGGACCGAAAATTCGCACAAACGTTAGAACCCCATTGACGTCTATGGGACTCGAACGTTCAAAATCAAAAGTGCTCATTTTAAAGGCTAATTTGCATGGTATTTTCCTAAAAAGGGTTTGGGGACCCGGGTCCTGCCCCAGGGGACATGTATCAATGCAAAAAAAACTTTTTAAAACGGCCGTTTTTTCGGAAGCAGTGATTTTAATGATGCTTAAAGTAAAAAAAAAAAGTGAAATATTCCTTTAAATATCGTACCTGGGGTGTGTCTATGGTATGCCTGTAAAGTGGCGCGTGTTTCCCGTGTTTAGAACAGTCCCTGCACAAAATGTCATTTTTAAAGGAAAAAATCTCATTTAAAACTGCTTGGGGGTTTAATGTAATGTCGGGTCCTGGCAATGTGGATGAAAATCAGTGAGACAAACGGCATGGGTACCCCCCAGTCCATTACCAGGCCCTTTGGGTCTTGTATGGATATTAAGGGGAACCCCGCACCCAAATTAAAATAAGGAAAGGTGTGGGGCCACCAGGCCCTATATACTCTGAACAGCAGTATACAGGCAGTGCAAACAAGACAGGGACTGTAGATTTGTTGTTAAGTAAAATCTGTTTGTAATTTTGAACGGGTACATTTTTAACGTGTTTAGCTCCAGCCAAAAAATCTTTTTTAAGCTTTTTGGAAAACATAGGGAAGGGTTATCACCCCTGTGACATTTGTTTTGCTGTCTGTCCTCCTCTTCAGAAGATTTCACCTCACTTTTTGTCCCAATGACAAATGTTTTTTGAAAATTTGGGGTTTTTTGTGGAACAAGGATTGTTCCACATTGTTCACTCTGTACCAATAAGAACATAGTGATCCGCCCAGCGGACAAGGACGGGGGTATTGTCATTCTGGATAGAGACGCATACCTCTCAGAGGTGCAGAATACCCTAGCTGATGAGAATACTTATGTCCGACTACCAGGTAACCCCACTCGGGATTACAAGAAATCTTTAACACCTATAGTTGAAAAAGGTTTCGGATGGGCATCCTTAACGAGAAGGAAAAACTTTTCCTCATTCCGAAGGAGCCGAGCATACCCATTTTGTATTGTTTACCCAAGATTCACAAAAGCCTGACTTGCCCCCCGGGACGCCCCATTGTCAGTGGGATTGATTCCATCACGTCCCGGGTGGGCAAGTATATTGACCATTTCCTCCAACCACTGGTGCACAAGATGCCCTCATATGTAAAAGACACACGACACATAATTAATCTGTTGTCTGAACAGAGGCCTAGTGATCAGACATTATTGGTGACTGCGGATGTCACATCCCTGTACACCATCATCCCTCATCACCTGGGAGTGGCCGCAGTAGAATACTATCTGAAAAAATTCTCCTCCTTACATGGACAACAACAGGCATACATAATTGAATTACTCGAATATGCAGCTGGCCATAATTATTTTTGGTTTAGTCATCAATTTTATCGACAACAACGTGGCGTGGCCATGGGGGCAAAATACGCCCCCAGTTTGGCCAACCTATTTATGACCAAGTGGGAGGAGGATGTCATCTATAAAGACCGGAGCCCTTACCTCAGGTTCTGGGCCAGGTATATAGATGACGTCCTCCTCCTATGGGATGGGCCCATCTCCCAACTCAATGATTTATTTTCCTCAATCAATGATAACAACCAGGGGATTAAGTTTGTTCATGAAAGTAGTTATGAGAAGATCAACTTCCTTGATCTAACCATATCCAAAGAAGGAGGTATTTTTAAAACCATTTCTTATTTTAAGAAAACTGATCGGAATTCTTTTATTCCCATCGGAAGTTGTCATCCCATGGCTTAAATCCATCCCGAAAAGCCAGTCCATAAGAATGAGGCATAATTGCACAGACATCAGTGATTACAGGATACAGGCTGGTATCATATCCAATAGATTGGAGGAGAAGGGATATGATAGAAATTCTCTGGTTGAAACAATGGAACAAGTGGAAACCATCGATAGAGCCTCTTTGTTGAATGAGGCTCCTAAAGGTGATTCGGGGAGACCTTCGTTACCGTTCATTACTGGTTTTTCCATGCAACATTACCAGATCACAAAGATCTTACGGAAGCACTGGCACCTCTTGGAGAACGATAAGGTTATTAAAACGATTTTGCCTAACAAACCACAAATCGTATTTAGGGGGGTCCCCTCGTTGTGGGACAGAATTGCCCCTAATGTGGTGGACCCACCTACCCAAAAGGTTTCTTTCTTTCAGAACTTATCTGGCTACCATCAATGTCGAAGGTATCAGATTTGCTCGCTTAATAAAAGTAAACAGAGGAAAACCGAGTCCTTCATATCCTTTAGTACATTGAGGGTCCATAAGATTGAGCCTTTTGTCACATGCAGTACAAAAGGGGTGGTGTACTTATTGCAATGCCCATGTGGGTTGCAATATATAGGCCGGACTAAACGCCCTATGCAAGTCCGCCTAGGAGAACACATCACAAATATAAAAAATGGCTACCAGTACCATTCGGTATCTAAACATTATGCGTTACACCACAATCGGAACCCTGCCAACACTTTATTTTTAGGGATAGACAGATACAGTGCTCACTGGAAGGGTGGATCTCTTGTCAGGGAACTGTCCAGATTAGAAATGGTTTGGATCCATCAAGTCCGGTGCTATACCCCACATGGTCTGATCATCGACACTGATGTAAACGCTTTTATTGATAATGGTTAGAGTTTTATGCCAAGGGCCTTGTTCTGAGATCAAGATGTCCAGTGGGGTGGGTACTGTATGGGTTAACCCTCCCTGCACTCTAGGTTTTGGATGGACACTGGGGTATTCCCAGAATGCCTGGTACACAATACATCAAGTATACGTTCTGTAAAATTATATTGGTGTACTAGTTCACGAGATATTAATGAGTATGTGATGTCTCTTATTTAGAGACCTAGCCTACACACCTTTTTTGGAGGTCAGATGTAGCCCCCTTTTCATATTAGGTGTACCATTTTGGGGAATTATTTTTTCTCCTAGTGGTTGACCAACTGAGTTTTCCCAAAAACATATATGTAGGTTAATGGGGATGACCAGTGCTTTTGATAAGTTCATCTATCCGAGTGAGTTAATCACTATCCTTCTCTTCTTTTTTCTTATATAAACCAATTAGGATTTTTAAATTCAATTTTTTTTACTACTAAATTTCCCCTCAGTTGGGTTTAAAGTAGTTTGATTGTTTTTATATATTAATATTTAATATTTTTTGTTGAGTTAGTTAGTAGTCCATTAGGAAGTGCTAGCAGGGGTGGTGTGACCCCCGTGCTCACATTGTCCTTTTATTTATTTTTAATAAATCTGGTCACCCCAATCGTAAAAAGGGGTTTTGATCTCATAGTATCAAGAAAAACCCTTTTTTTTCCAATTTAAATAATAAACATCGTAAGCTACTAAAGTACCCTTATGGATTTTAAATCTGATCCGTAGACCTTTTCATGTCTGTGCCTGTTATGCTGTCAGCAGGTTCAGCTGCGGCATATTTAGATTGGTTCTTTTTAATATCATGAACCTCTAAGGTAGAGACATTAGTTCTTATGTTGATGGCCGAGTGGATGTTTCTAATTGGTTTATTAGATAGACATTCTTCTTGTAGAGCCATCATTCATAACAATATATTATGAGTCTCGGTCGCCAATTCAAAGATGGCGGCGACGGCTTCAGATGCCTTGATCTCAGAGGGGGGCGGTCCTATGCCATGTATTGTACCTATTTAGGTGGTGTGTCAGCACGCCGCCCGTACCCCAGGAAAACGACAGATTTGTCGAAACGGCGTAGGGAGGAGCGGCGTGCTGACTTCACCACCACACCACGCTGATCCCGGAAGACACGGACAGCAGCTGCGAGCCGGCCGGCTTATACTGTTTTTACAGGCATTTTTTTAACCAGTCACACTGTAAGTGCATTTCTTAATATTTTTTTATACAATAAATGTAAACTGTATCACGCTATGGAGCATCTCTTTTCATATTCATTTCTGGGATCTGAGCGTTAATACCCCAATCCAGTGGAATTCCTGAGCGGGGACCTGTGGGACACTTCACAACAGAGACCCAGTGGCTGGGGGACACAGCCACCTGCTCACACGATCTCTGTGACAGGAGATCTGTGGATCCGGTAAGGGGCATTTTTGTCTGAGGTGGAGGAACTTCCTATATCATCACGCTCCCCAGGGAGACAGTTTTTCTGCATGCCTCACTCTGTTTGAAGATTGGTGTTTTTATTCCTTTATCAAATAAGATATTTTTTTCCAATAAGGACTGTTGTCTGACTGTATGGACTTATTAACAGTACCTGGTCCTTGATTCCGAGTTTTCCATCTAGGTTATTTCCACTACTGAATCGTGTAGTTTTTTGGGACTTTAGCCTATATTGTTTGTCAGCATATATTCATTCGCTTTGTGTATATTTTATTTCTATCTATTTATATTTAATGTTGTTTATCACTAGGATGTTTTTGATATGGTCGTAATAACTTATCACGATCACGTTCACCTATTGAGCAGCGCAGCCTATCCTGTATAGCTATAGGTGGGGGTTGTCTCACATTTTTGGTTGCAGCAGCATTTTTTTGTGTTTTTCACAGACGCACCATTTGAAAGATAATTTGAGGGCTAGCGCAGTATTTTTTTGATTTAGAAGGATTGGAAAGCATCAGTGGAAAGGAGAAATGTTTTTCCCATATTAACTCTTACAGGAGAGAATTTCCCTTCCTAGGGGTAGATTTCATCTCACTTCCTGTTGTCTCCTTCCATTTGCAAGTAGGAGTCGTTTGTAAGTTAGATGTTTGAAAGTATATACTCAGCAGAAATTTGGGTCTTAGGTGTTGTTGTGGCCAAAACACTGTAAGCCCTCACAGGGCCCTGCTGTGAAATATTAGATCAAGAATTGTAATTACATGCCCCTGTTGAACAAGGGCAGAAAAATTGGGCCTTTGGTTGTGGTGGTGGTAGTGCTGGTGCCACAACACTGTAAGTCCTCCCTCGCTCTTGGTGGGTGCAGAAATGGGCCCTGCTGTGAAATATTAGATCAAGAATTGTAATTGCATGCCCCTGTTGAACAGGGGCTGAAAAATTAGGCCTTAGGCACTGGTGCTGGTGCCACAACACTGCAACCCCTCACAGACACTCTAGTTGGAACACAGGAACGAGCCCTGCTGCAAAGTATTGCATCAAAAATTGTAATTACATGCCCCTGTTAAACAGGGGCTGAAAAATTGGGCCTTAGGCACTGGTGCTGGTGCCACAACACTGCAACCCCTCACAGATACTCTAGTTGGAACGCAGAAATGAGCCCAGCTGCAAAGTATTGCATTAAAAATTGTAATTACACGCCCCTGTTAAACAAGGGCTGAAAAATTGGGCCTTAGGCACTGGTGGTGGCGCCCAGGTCCAAAAATGTTCTTACAAGCTTTCAGCGTGATCATTGAGGAGGAAGAGGATAATTACTCAGGGATAGTCACTCAGCATCAGGATAGGCAGTCTTTGAAAGGATCTGAGATTTCAAAAAAAATTATTTGGTTACATCAGCATCAGGTGCTTGGTAGCTGGTGGTGATCCAAGACTGATTCATTTTTATGAAGGTCAGTCGATCGACCGAGTCGGTGGACAGACGCACCCTGTGATCGGTTACAAAGCCTTTGGCAGGACTGAATGTGCGTTCCGAAAGAACGCTGGATGCAGGACAGGCCAGTAGCTCAATTGCATATTGTGCAAGCTCTGGCCAGTGATCCATCCTCAAGACCCAGTAACCCAGAGGATTTTCGGTGGGAAAGGTGTCCAAGTCAGATCTTGCCCCTAGGTATTCCTGCACCATGTAAAACAGACACTGGCGATGGCTGCTGGAACCGATCATACCTTGGGGCTGCGGACCAAAAAATTGTCTGAACGCACCGGTCAGACAGCCACCTTCTCCACCGCTCCTTCTTTGACTGACCGAAGCCTCAGCAACACGTTGTCCAGAAACAGGAGTTTGTAACCTCCCAGTCTCTGGAAACGCATTACACAGACCTTTCTGCAAGGCCTCCCGAAGATGTTTCATCCTCTGCTCCCTCTGCGATGGCAAGATAAGGTCCGCAACCTTACCCTTGTAACGTGGATCAAGGAGGGTTGCCAGCCAGTATTGGTCCTTCTCCTTGATACCACGAATATGAGGATCCTTACGCAGGCTTTGCAGGATCAGGGAGGCCATGCAGCGTAGGTTTGCTGAGGCATTCGGTCCGGAGTCCTCTGGGTCACTAAGGACAACAACGTCCGCAGCCACCTCCTCCCAGCCACGTACAAGTCCATGTGTTCCTTGGGACTGATCCCTTAAAGACTGCTGCTGATGCTGAGTGCCAGGCTCCACCTCCATACTGACACAATCTTCCTCCTCCTCCTCCTCGTCCTCTTCCTGTGTGATCGGCGGGCACGCAGGAACACTGTCTGGATAAAGGGGGCCTTGAGAGCTAAGGAAGTCCTCCTCTTCCTGCCTCTGTTCTGCCTCAAGTGCCCTGTCCATTATACCACGCAGCGTGTGCTCCAACAGGTGGACAAGGGGGACAGTGTCACTGATGCATGCACTGTCACTGCTCACCATCCTCGTGGCCTCCTCAAATGGTTACAGGACAGTGCATGCATCCCTGATCATGGCCCACTGGCGTGGGGAAAAAAAACAAGCTCCCCTGACCCTGTCCTGGTGCCATAGTCGCACAGGTACTCATTGATGGCCCTCTGCTGCGTGTGCAGCTGCTGCAGCATGGCCAACGTTGAGTTCCACCTGGTGGGCATGTCACAGATTAAGCAGTTCTTGGGCAGGTTAATCTCCTTTTGGAGGTCCGCCAGCCAAGCACTGGCATTATATGACCAGCGGAAATGCACACAGACTTTCCTGGCCTGCCTCAGGACATCCTGTAAGCCCGGGTACCTGCCCAAAAACCGCTGCACCACCAAGTTAAGGACATGAGCCAAACAGGGCACATGGGTTATTTGTCCCTGTCGGTGGGCAGAGAGGAGGTTGGTGCCATTGTCGCAAACCACCATTCCTGCCTTAAGTTGGCGTGGCATCAACCACCTCTGAACCTGCCCCTGCAGAGCTGACAGAACCTCTGCCCCAGTGTGGCTCCTGTCCCCCAAGCACACCAGCTTAAGCACCGCATGGCATCTTTTGGCTTGTGTAGCCCCTTGAACGGCTAAGGAGCACCGCTGGTTCCGAGGACAAAGCACAGGAAGAGGCCATAAAGGAAGAAGAAGAGGAGGGGGTGGAGGAGAGAGGTGTGTCACAATCATTAGCATTTTGGAGGCGAGTTTGGGGAACAACCTCCAACACTACTGCACCTTGTCCTGCATCCTTCCCAGCTGCCAGCAGAGTCACCCAATGCGCCGTGAAACTTAGGTAACGTCCCTGTCCATGCCTGCTGGACCATGAGTCAGCGGTAATATGCACCTTACCGCTGACCGCCCTGTCCAGCGAGGCATGGACATTGCCTTCCACATGCTGGTAGAGAGCCGGAATCGCCTTCCGTGAGAAAAAGTGGCGTTTGGGTACATGCCACTGAGGAAACGCACATTCCACAAACTCACAGAAGGGGACAGAGTCTACCAACTGAAAAGGCAGCAGTTGAAGTGCTAGCAATTTTGCCAAGCTAGCATTCAACCGCTGGGCATGTGGATGGCTGGGAGCAAACTTCTTTCAGCGGTGCAGCAGCTGGGGCAGGGAAATTTGCTTGGTACAATCTGACGTCGGTGTACCAAAAGCAGATTGCCCACAAGTACTTGGCTGTGACACACCTAATTCTACACTTTCATTCCTCTCAGTGCAGGTCTCAGAGAGGACTGAAGGTATAGTGGGGTTGGAGATCTCAGCTGATGAGGAGCAAGGAGAGGTCCTCTTTGTTCTTTGGTGTGGGTCTTTTAGATACGCTTGCCAACGAACTGCATGGCAGGTCAACATATGTCTGTTCAAGCATGTGGTACCCAAGCGGGAGATGTTTTGGCCACGCGAGATACGCTTGAGACATATGTTGCAAATAGCAGCGGTGCGATCTGATGCACTCGTCTCAAAAAAGGCCCACACCAAAGAACTTTTTGAATAACGCGCAGAGACTGCAGCGCCCTGCACATGTGGAGCTTTGGGGTGTGATGCAGTCAATGTGCTGCCCTTAGGCTGGCCCCTGGAGGACATCCTGCCTCGTTGGTGATGTGCCGCCTTCTTCTCCTCCTCCTCTCTCCTATCAGGCACCCACGTTGAGTCAGTGACCTCATCATCCCCTCCCTCCTCATCACTGGAGCAAACCTGGCAGTATGCTGCAGCAGGGGGAGCATGACTGCCAGATTGCTGTCCTTCTTGGGCACCGCCTCTGTCGGGGCTCACGTTCCTGCCTTCATCGAGCTCAGTATCATCATCAGAGTCTTCCAAACGCTGGGCATCCTCCTGGAGCATGTACCCAACACTGTGGTCAAACAGTTCGAGGGACTCCTCAGGAGGACATGGTGGGACTAGGGAAGGAGTCACTGACGACATTGAGCCAAGGGAAGAGGCCGCTGCTTTGCCAGACAAAGTACCCTGGGCATGGGTGAGAGAGGATGAGGACGGCTTGGTCATCCACTCGACCAAGTCTTCCGCATGTTGCGGCTCAACACGGCCAGCTGCCGAAAAAAAGGCCAAGCATGTCCCACGGCCACGTGCTGATGAGGATGCACTGTCTCCATGACCAGCACTAGACACAAAGCCTACTTGCCCTCTCTTATTGGCTTGTGACTGTCTGCCTCTCCTTCTTGGCCTTCCAGACATACTAAGCTGGGATATATATATATATATATATATATATATATATATATATATATATATATATATATATATGTACTGATACTGCAGCTAGCAAAATCAACTGCCTGCCTGTAGTATGAGAACACCACCAACCTTCTACAGGTAGCTTTAGCTGAACACTGTGCAGAGCTCGCAAAAAACTAACCTGTAGCTTTTTTAGCTGCCTGCCGTAGTGATAGGATCAGGAAAACACCACCAACTTCTACAGATAGCTTTAGCTGAACACTGTGCAGAGCTCGCAAAAAAAAACTTGTATGTTTAGCTGGACACTGTGAGAAGGACGCACCACACTAACTTGTAGTTTTAGCTGAACACTGTGAGCAGGACGCACTGCACTAACTTGTAGGTTTAGCTGAACACTGTGAGGTGGACGCACCACACTAACTTGTAGTTTTAGCTGAACACTGTGAGCAGGATGCACCACACTAACTTGTAGTTTTAGCTGAACACTGTGAGCAGGACGCACTGCACTAACTTGTAGCTTTAGATGAACACTGTGCAGAGGTCTCACTACACAAACTTGTAGGTTTAGCTGAACACTGTGAGGTGGACGCACCACACTAACTTGTAGTTTTAGCTGAACACTGTGAGCGGGACGCACAGCACTAACCTGTAGTTTTAGCTGAACACTGTAAGCAGGAAGCACCCCACTAACTTGTAGTTTTAGCTGAACACTGTGAGGTGGACGCACCCCACTAACTTGTAGTTTTAGCTGAACACTGTAAGCAGGACGCACCCCACTAACTTGTAGTTTTAGCTGAACACTGTGAGCAGGACGCACTGCACTAAGTTGTAGTTTTAGCTGAACACTGTGAGCAGGACGCACCGCACTAACTTGTAGTTTTAGCTGAACACTGTGAGCAGGACGCACCCCACTAACTTGTAGTTTTAGCTGAACACTGTGAGCAGGACGCACTGCACTAACTTGTAGGTTTAGCTGAACACTGTGGAGTGGACGCACCACACTAACTTGTAGTTTTAGCTGAACACTGTGAGCAGGACGCACCCCACTAACTTGTAGTTTTAGCTGAACACTGTGAGCAGGACGCACTGCACTAACTTGTAGCTTTAGATGAACACTGTGCAGAGGTCTCACTACATTAACTTGTAGGTTTAGCTGAACACTGTGAGGTGGACGCACCACACTAACTTGTAGTTTTAGCTGAACACTGTGAGCAGGACGCACCCCACTAACTTGTAGTTTTAGCTGAACACCGTGAGCAGGACGCACCCCACTAACTTGTAGTTTTAGCTGAACACCGTGAGCAGGATGCACCCCACTAACTTGTAGTTTTAGCTGAACACTGTGAGCAGGACGCACCCCACTAACTTGTAGTTTTAGCTGAACACTGTGAGCAGGACGCACCCCACTAACTTGTAGTTTTAGCTGAACACTGTGAGCAGGACGTACCGCACTGACTTGTAGTTTTAGCTGAACACTGTGAGCAGGACGCACCACACTAACTTGTAGTTTTAGCTGAACACTGTGAGCAGGACGCACCCCACTAACTTGTAGTTTTAGCTGAACACTGTGAGCAGGACGCACCCCACTAACTTGTAGTTTTAGCTGAACACTGTGAGCAGGACGCACCCCACTAACTTGTAGTTTTAGCTGAACACTGTGAGCAGGACACGCTGCACTAACTTGTAGCTTTAGATGAACACTGTGCAGAGGTCTCACTACACTAACTTGTAGGTTTAGCTGAACACTGTGAGGTGGACGCACCACACTAACTTGTAGTTTTAGCTGAACACTGTGAGCAGGATGCACAGCACTAACTTGTAGTTTTAGCTGAACACTGTGAGCAGGACACACCGCACTAACTTGTAGTTTTAGCTGAACACTGTGAGCAGGACGCACCCCACTAACTTGTAGTTTTAGCTTAACACTGTGAGCAGGACGCCTTGCACTAACTTGTAGTTTTAGCTGAACACTGTGAGCAGGACGCACCGCACTAACTTGTAGTTTTAGCTGAACACTGTGAGCAGGACGTTCCGCACTAACTTGCAGTTTTAGCTGAACACTGTGAGCAGGACGCACCCCACTAACTTATAGTTTTAGCTGAACACTGTCAGGAGGACGCACCACACTAACTTGTAGTTTTAGCTGAAGACTGTGAGCAGGACGCACCGCACTAACTTGTAGTTTTAGCTGAACACTGTGAGCAGGACGCACCGCACTAACTTGTAGTTTTAGCTGAACACTGTGCAGAGGTCTCACTACACTAACTTGTAGGTTTAGCTGAACACTGTGAGGTGGACGCACCACACTAACTTGTAGTTTTAGCTGAACACTGTGAGCAGGATGCACAGCACTAACTTGTAGTTTTAGCTGAACACTGTGAGCAGGACACACCGCACTAACTTGTAGTTTTAGCTGAACACTGTGAGCAGGACGCACCCCACTAACTTGTAGTTTTAGCTGAACACTGTGAGCAGGACGCCTTGCACTAACTTGTAGTTTTAGCTGAACACTGTGAGCAGGACGCACCGCACTAACTTGTAGTTTTAGCTGAACACTGTGAGCAGGACGTTCCGCACTAACTTGCAGTTTTAGCTGAACACTGTGAGCAGGACGCACCCCACTAACTTATAGTTTTAGCTGAACACTGTCAGGAGGACGCACCACACTAACTTGTAGTTTTAGCTGAAGACTGTGAGCAGGACGCACCGCACTAACTTGTAGTTTTAGCTGAACACTGTGAGCAGGACGCACTGCACTAACTTGTAGTTTTAGCTGAACACTGTGCAGAGGTCTCACTACACTAACTTGTAGGTTTAGCTGAACACTGTGAGGTGGACGCACCACACTAACTTGTAGTTTTAGCTGAACACTGTGAGCAGGACGCACAGCACTAACTTGTAGTTTTAGCTGAACACTGTGAGCAGGACGCACCCCACTAACTTGTAGTTTTAGCTGAACACTGTGAGCAGGATGCACCCCACTATCTTGTAGTTTTAGCTGAACACTGTGAGCAGGACACACCCCACTAACTTGTAGTTTTAGCTGAACACTGTGAGCAGGACGCGCTGCACTAACTTGTAGCTTTAGATGAACACTGTGCAGAGGTCTCACTACACTAACTTGTAGGTTCAGCTGAACACTGTGAGGTGGACGCATCACACTAACTTGTAGTTTTATCTGAACACTGTGAGCAGGACACACCCCACTAACTTGTAGTTTTAGCTGAACACTGTGAGCAGGACGCCTTGCACTAACTTGTAGTTTTAGCTGAACACTGTGAGCAGGACGCACCGCACTAACTTGTAGTTTTAGCTGAACACTGTGAGCAGGACGCACCACACTAACTTGTAGTTTTAGCTGAACACTGTGAGCAGGACGCACTGCACTAACTTGTAAGTTTAGCTGAACACTGTGAGGTGGACGCACCACACTAACTTGTAGTTTTAGCTGGGCACTGTGAGCAGGACGCACCCCACTAACTTGTAGTTTTAGCTGAACACTGTGAGCAGGACGCACCCCACTAACTTGTAGTTTTAGCTGAACACTGTGAGCAGGACGCACTGCACTAACTGTAGTCTAGCTGCCTGACTGTAGTACTAATAGGATCAAAAGAACACCAGCAATTTTCTTCAGGTAGCTGTAAATACTGTAACAAGACAAGCCTGCCTGTCAGTAAGAAGATAACAGGAACGGATCTAGCTAAACTGAATACAGTGTATATATATATATATATATATATATATATGCAACACCTGGGATGCATATATATACACAATACACTGTAAGTGCAGCTAACTGACTGACTGTTCTGCCTAATCTATCTAACTTAAATCAAATGACACTGTCTGTGTCTCTCTCTCTCTATCTATGCACGCTGGAACACACACTACACAGGGCCGCCGTGCAGGCGGCCTTATATAGTGTGGGGCGTGTACTAAATCCCCTGAGCCATAATTGACCAAAGCCTCCTTGGCTTTGGCCAATTACGGCTCTCTGTTCAGACGGCGCTGTGATTGGCCAAGCATGCGGGTCATAGTGCATGCTTGGCCAATCATCAGCCATCAATGCCCTGCGATGCCGCAGTGAATTATGGGCCGTGACGCGCCACACGAATTTGGCGCGAATGGCCCATATCGTTCGCAATTCGGCGAACGGGCGAACAGACGATGTTTGAGTCGAACATGGGTTCGACTCGAACACGAAGCTCATCCCTACCTAGGAGCTCTATTCAACACTTCAGTTGGAACAGTGTGTCTCCCTCCCCAGAAAGTAATGTCTATTTCCCAGAGGATGACTCATGCCAGGTCGCTATTCCACCTCTCTGCGTTAGGTTGCCTGAATTTAATCGGTACCTTGTTATCCTGTATCCTGTATCCCGATGCTGCCTTGGGCTCATTGGCACACACGGTTTTTTCAAGTGGGCTTCCTGTCACAATGGAAGAAACAGTCGTTGTGTCAGCGGATATTCATCTCAGGCCCTATGAAGGGGAGTCTTCTATGGTGGACGAAGAAAGATATGATTTCAAAGCCACAACTTCTTCAATGCTTCTCCTGGACCATACTTACTACCGAAGTTCAAGGGGCTGGGGAGCACATTGCAATCAACTTGCCATTCAAGGAGAGATAAACAAAAGAGACCTTGGGATTGTACGGGTGAGGGGGGGAGTAAAAGTAAAATACCTAAGAAGTAAGGAGGGAAGAGGGTTTTTTTTTTGAAAGGGATAATATGATTGGTAATACAGGTACCCAGGAGTAATAAAAAATATATATACTTTATTAGAGATATACAAAAGAAATATTTAAAACAATGAACAGTTCATACAAAATATCTAGACCATATACATGAGTGTTCTAATTAAGGAAAACATGCATATACGTGGTACTTGAGAACCCAACATGTTTCGGATAAAAAATGCAATTCCTTCTTCAGGGGTTTCCTGTAAGGATATTGTATGATCTGGGGGGGGTACATAGGTAGAATATACCAATCATTAGTACACATATACAGTATAAGTTATACATATAGCTATAAATGGTAGATCATAGGAGCTTATAAGGGCAAACAATCATGATAAGAACTTGGGAAAATGAGAAATATATGTATATATGTATATATCATAAGGAAGAGAAAGGACTTACTTGTTCACAGAAATGTGTGCATATCCCAGGCCGGACTGTAACTTGGTAGCTTAACAGATGATGCTCCAAATCCTAGTCACCACAGCATCAGTTACGCATAGTGTTTAAATATATATAGCCACATATAGGCTTATATAGTGAAAGCCAAGGGTCAAGGGTTGGATGGAATTTCTGTAGAGATAATACTTAGAGCCTCATGGATGCGTCAAACACGGGAATTCACCAGCGTCCACAAGGAACAGCAAGGAAAGAAAGGGGGGAATGTACAGCCCTAAATATAAATATAATATGATATAAGTATCAGAAAATAAATTGATGGACAAAGTTCATCAACACATACAATAGTTAATGTGCGAATGAGTATATATGTGTCTACATGCGTCTATGAGTATATAAGCGTTTACCTGGGCCCTCCTATCGTGCCAGAATTAAATCATGGAGAAGAAATATAACCAACAGATATATATAAAATGGTATAATAAATGAGATGTGGGGAGGTAGCGATGGGTTAACCTATATGGGGTTCGCTCTATGATATGTCTAATCCATTTAAACAAGTGTGTTTGCACAGTGGATCAATGGCTTTTACCCCAGTATGTATATATATATATATAGCTCTCTATTCGCATGGCAGATAGTAAGGATGTCAATAATATCTGAGGAAATCGCCATATTAATATGGTAAAATCTAGTACTTACTTAGAGTTATCAGACTGTTAGAAAGGACATCAACCTCCTCCTAGATGTGCAGTCTAGGTGTGCAGCTCAAAAGTGTGTCTGCAACTGGAGGTTTAAAAACAGCTGAGTAAAGAAAACCCCGCCTATACTGGGCGGGGAATGTGTACTGCTAATATGTTGTTTAGTGCACTAGGGGGGCGGACACAGTTCAGCATCATCAGCTACCTCAGCTGAACAGTGTCAGTGGAGGGGATGATGATGCAGTGGGGGGTGGATGGAATTCGGCGTCACCAACCCCCCTGCTGTTCAGTGTCAGCAGAGGAGGTAATGTGCGCCGAAGGTTGTTCCCTCGGCACGGCGGCGTCCAAAGTCAACGCGTCATAAGACGCAATGACGTCAGACGTTGCGGCGCCGCCGACATGGGAGAGGAGGGCTCAGTAAAGGCCGGTCCAAAGAGCAGCCGTATCGAGCATGCGCGAGCGGCGGATCAGATGGATCGCCAAGAGCCCTATGTAAGGCCCCACTATACAGAGATGTGAGGCCTACCCGTGCCGGGGGACATATGCCAGTGAAAAAACATGAATGGACTCACCCTGGGGCAGTAGATCCTGAGTGGAGCGACATGTCACAGTAGAATGATTGATCAAGCATCAAGGCAAACTGATGCTGCGGGCTAAGAAGAGAGGGGAGGGGGGGTTTTGGGAGGGGAGGGGGAAGGGGGGAGGGGGCAACCACATGTCAAGCAAAGTCCGCCCATGGATATGCCATGCCGAAATACATAAGACATACATAATTAAAGTACATAACAATACATGTAAAAAATACATATACCATACCATAATACAATGTGACATATTCATAAAGGTCGCAGTAGTAACATTAGCGCCTTTGTATACAGTGTATATCACATGTGATGCTCACAATAATACTTAAGTATAATGATGTCAATTTTTACAATAGAGCTTTTTGAAATAAAATCAAATTATAACATCATATATTATGAGTTTCATATGGCAAAATATGTCTATGATTGTATCTATAAGGCAATTGGTTGCTATACAATGACGATGGAAACTAACTAGGTGATTATAGGTCCCTTTCGTAACCCCCTGACGTAAAGCCTTGTAAAAACGGTTTGAAGCTTAGTATTTCATTTAGGCCTGGGGGTGAGGTGGCATTCAAATTTGAAATCCACCTCATTTCTTGTTGGAGAAGTAGTTTATTTGCATCTCCACCTGTAGGAGTTTGGTGGAGGCGGTCCAATACTAGGACTGTAATCTTTGGGAAGCGTTCATTATGGACTAACGCTATGTGGCGACCCCATGGAAAATCTGGATCTTTTGTTTTCATGGCTGCTAAGTGTCGGTAAAGACGCTTACAAAATTTCTGGATGGTTTTACCAACATAAAAAACAGCCACACTCGCACTGTATTAGATACACCATGAGTGTGGTCTGACAGTTGGCCTAATGTTTTGGGGAAAAAAATCCACCCATTTGGAAGGCGTGGATTTTTGTTTGTATTAATATACTTGCAGTAGCCACATGAGCCACAAGGAAAGGTGCCAAGGGTGTTACAGGGGTCACCACGGGTCAGTCCGTTGAATTTGCTCTTGACTAAATGATCCCCAAAAGAAGTATTGCGTCTAAAGGTGACTAGGGGGTTGGGGGAAACGACGGGGCCCACTAGTGGGTCATTGGTCAAGACATGCCAATATTTAGAAAGAATATGCCTTATCTCTGTATGTTCGTTTGAAAATGTGGTAATTATTCTGGTATAAGGGTTAGCATTGCGAGTAGGTCTATGCTGTGATTGTAGCAAATTCTGTCTGTCTCGTTTGTTAGCCTTGTTGAAGGCTCGTTTTAAGCATCTATGGCTATAGCCTTTATCTAGGAGACGATTTTTTAGGGCTTTAGCTTCTCGCAAGAAATCGTCATTATTGGAGCAGTTACGTTTTATCCTGAGGAATTGGCTGAATGGTATGGAGTTGATTAGTGTTTTCGGATGGAAACTATCCGAGTGTAGGATAGTATTCCCCGAGGTGGGTTTACGGTGAAGTTTACAAGCCAAAGAATTATCTGTATCCTTAAATATCTCAACGTCTAAGAAAGTTATAGATTTGTAGTTATAAGTCATTGTGAAGTTTAGGTTGAATTCATGACAATTTAGTGTAGTTAAAAAGTTATGAAGTAAATCAACAGTTCCCTCCCACAGGATGAGGATGTCGTCGATGTACCTGTGCCACATTGTGATATGGCGCAGGGACATCGAGAGACCCCCATCAATGAATAGAGACCTCTCCCATTCCCCCAGGTACAGATTGGCGTAGCCAGGGGCACAGCAAGTGCCCATGGCTACGCCCTGTACATTGAGGAAGTATTGTCCATGAAAACCAAAGATATTATGTTGAAGTATATAGTCCAATGCCTGTAGTATAAATTCATTAAATGGTTTTGAAGAGGGGGTAGTTTGTGATAGAATTTTTTGGATGCACGCTAGTCCCTTACTGTGCGGTATAGAACTATACAATGTTTCGACATCGATAGAGACCAGGATAGTGTGGTCAGATACTCTAATTCCATTGATAATTTGAAGTAGGTGAATCGTGTCTCTTATATACGATGGTAAAGATGACACTAATAGTTAAAAGCAGGGGTCCTCAAACTTTTTAGACAGGGGGCCAGTTCACGGTCCCTCAGACTGTTGGGGGGCCGCACTATAGTTTAAAAAAAATATGAACTAATTTCTATGCACACATCTTATTTGTAGTGCAAAAAAAAAAAAAAAACAGGAAAAAAACAGTACAATATATAAAATAAAGAACAATTGTAATCAATATAAACTTATCAGTATTTCACTGACTCCCCTCATTACAGAACCACTCCCAATCACATACTTCCCCATCACAGATCCCCCCCATATCAGTCCCCCACCATAGCACAGAGTCCCCCACCATAGCACAAAGTCCCCCACATCAGTCCCCCACCATAGCACAGAGTCCCCCACCATAGCACAGAGTCCCCCACCATAGCACAAAGTCCCCGACATCAGTCCCCCACCATAGCACAGAGTCCCCCACCATAGCACAGAGTCCCCCACCATAGCACAAAGTCCCCCACCATAGCACAGAGTCCCCCACATCAGTCCCCCACCATAGCACAGATTCCCACACATCAGTCCCCCACCATAGCACAGAGTCCCCCACATCAGTCCCCCACCATAGCACAGAGTCCCCCACATCAGTCCCCCACCATAGCACAGAGTCCCCCACATCAGTCCCCCACATCAGTCCCCCACCATAGCACAGAGTCCCCCACCATAGCACAGAGTCCCCCACATCAGTCCCCCACCATAGCACAGAGTCCCCCACCATAGCACAGAGTCCCCCACCATAGCACATCAGTCCCCCACCATAGCACATCAGTCCCCCACCATAGCACAGAGTCTCCCACCATAGCACATCAGTCCCCCACCATAGCACATCAGTCCCCCACCATAGCACATCAGTCCCCCACATCAGTCCCCCACCATAGCACAGAGTCCCCCACATCAGTCCCCCACCATAGCACAGAGCCCCCCACATCAGTCCCCCACCATAGCACAGAGTCCCCCACATCAGTCCCCCACCATAGCACAGAGCCCCCCACATCAGTCCCCCACCATAGCACAGAGTCCCCCACATCAGTCCCCCACCATAGCACATCAGTCCCCCACCATAGCACATCAGTCCCCCACCATAGCACATCAGTCCCCCACATCAGTCCCCCACCATAGCACAGAGTCCCCCACATCAGTACCCCACCATAGCACAGAGTCCCCCACATCAGTCCCCCACCATAGCACATCAGTCCCCCACCATAGCACATCAGTCCCCCACCATAGCACAGAGTCCCCCACCATAGCACATCAGTCCCCCACCATAGCACAGAGTCCCCCACCATAGCACAGAGTCCCCCACATCAGTCCCCCACCATAGCACAGAGTCCCCCACATCAGTCCCCCACCATAGCACAGAGTCCCCCACATCAGTCCCCCACCATAGCACAGAGTCCCCCACATCAGTCCCCCACCATAGCACAGAGTCCCCCACATCACAGATCTCCCCCTATCACAGACTCCCCCCCGTGTGTCACAGACTCCCCCCCGTGTGTCACAGACTCCCCCCGTGTGTCACAGACTCCCCCCATATCAATATTACACTCCCACTCAACACTTACCTGTATCACGCAGGACACGAGGCATGGTAGGTCCGGACGGAGAGCGGGACTTTGGAAGTGAGGGGCAGGTGATTGGTTCCTGGGCCCGCCCTGATGCCTAGTAACCAATCACCTGCTTCTTAGCACAGAAGGTCCTTTTTCCGGGCCTGTCATGTTTCCCGTCCTGTGTGATGGAGGGAGCAGATGGCAGGGGGAGTGTTGCAGTTAAAGGGGCAGTCCGCGGGCCGGATAAAAAACGCTGGAGGGCCGGATTTGGCCCGCGGGCCGTAGTTTGAGGACCCCTGGTCTAAAGTGTTCATCTACTACTTTTGACAGGTTTTCAGTGACGGATCCATTGCCCGACACAACGGGTCTGCCTGGGGGGTCTTTTGAATTCTTGTGAATCTTGGGGAGGGAATAAAATGTGGGAATGACTGGGAATGTGGTGCGGATAAAATTCCACATTTGATTGGAAATGATATTATTATTCAATGCTCGATCGACGAGAATATAAAATTCTTCGTTGAACCGGGTAATTGTTTGAAATTCAGTGGGTCTGTACCAATCTGTGTTCTTAAGTATTTTCATACACATAGATATGTACTTCTCATTATCCATCAAAACGATGTTTCCGCCCTTATCTGAGGGTTTAATAACTAAATTTGGATTTTTAGCTAACTCATTGAGGGCTGTTTGTTCATTGATTGTTAAGTTGTCAGCTATTTTAGAATTTGTGCTCATACTTTTAATCTCTTGGGTGATTAATTTTAAGAAGGTAGCTATGCCATGATTGGAACTCGGTGAGGGATACAGGTCCGATTTTTTCTTTAGCTTGGAAACTGTTTGTTCTAATGTTGTGGGATTAGTACAACATCTCTTCTTAGCCCGCAGCATCAGTTTGCCTTGATGTATAATCAATCATTCTACTGTGACATGTCGCTCCACTCAGGATCTACTGCCCCAGGGTGAGTCCATTCATGTTTTTTCACTGGCATATGTCCCCCGCCACGGGTAGGCCCCACATCTCTGTATAGTGGGGCCTTACATAGGGCTCTTGGCGATCCATCTGATCCGCCGCTCGCGCATGCGCGATACGACTGCTCTTTGGACCGGCCTTTACTGAGCCCTCCTCTCCCGTGTCGGCGGCGCCGCGACATCTGACGTCATCGCGTCTTATGTCGTGTTGGCTTTGGACGCCACCGTGCCGAGGGAACAGCCTCGGCGCACATTAACTCCTCTGCTGACACTGATCAGCAGGGGGGTTAGTGACGCCGAATCCCGTCCACCCCCCACTGCATCATCATCCCCTCCGCTGACACTGTTCAGCTGAGGTAGCTGATGATGCTGAACTGTGTCCGTCCCCCTAGTGCACTATACAACATATTAGCAGTACACATTCCCCGCACAGTATAGGCGGGGTTTTCTTTACTCAGCTGTTTTTAAACCTCCAGTTGCAGACACACTTTTGAGCTGCACACCTAGACTGCACATCTAGGAGGAGGTTGATGTCCTTTCTAACAGTCTGATAACTCTAAGTAAGTACTAGATTTTACCATATTAATATGGCGATTTCCTCAGATATTATTGACATCCTTACTATCTGCCATGCAAATAGAGAGTTATATATATATATATATACATACTGGGGTAAAAGCCATTGATCCACTGTGCAAACACACTTGTTTAAATGGATTAGACATATCATAGAGCGAACCCCATATAGGTTAACCCATCGCTCCCTCCCCACACCTCACTTATTATACCATTTTATATATATCTGTTGGTTATATTTCTTCTCCATGATTTCATTCTGGCACGATAGGAGGGCCCAGGTAGACGCTTATATACTCATAGACGCATGTAGACACATATATACTCATTTGCACATTAACTATTGTATGTGTTGATGACTTTGTCCATCAATTTATTTTCTGATACTTATATCATATTATATTTATATTTAGGGCTGTACATTCCCCCCTTCCTTTCCTTGCTGTTCCTTGTGGACGCTGGTGAATTCCCGTGTTTGACGCATCCGTGAGGCTCTAAGATCCCCCAGTATTATCACTACAGAAATTCCATCCAACCCTTGACCCTTGGCTTTCACTATATAAGCCTATATGTGGCTATATATATTTAAACACTATGCGTAACTGATGTGGTGGTGACTAGGATTTGGAGCATCATCTGTTAAGCTACCAAGTTACAGTCCGGCCTGGGATATGCACACATTTCTGTGAATGAGTAAGTCCTTTCTCTTCCCTATGATATATACATATATACATATATTTCTAGTTTTCCCAAGTTCTTATCATGATTGTTTGCCCTTATAAGCTCCTATGATCTACCATTTATAGCTATATGTATAATTTATACTGTATATGTGTACTAATGAATGGTATATTCTACCTATGTACCCCCCCCCCAGATCATACAATATCCTTACAGGAAACCCCTGAAGAAGGAATTGCATTTTTTATCCGAAACATGTTGGGTTCTCAAGTACCATGTATATGCATGTTTTCCTTAATTAGAACACTCATGTATATGGTCTAGATATTTTGTATGAACTGTTCACTGTTTTAAATATTTCTTTTGTATATCTCTAATAAAGTATATATATATTTTATTACTCCTGGGTACCTGTATTACCAATCATATTATCCCTTTCAAAAAAAAAAACCCTCTTCCCTCCTTACTTCTTAGGTATTTTACTTCTACTCCCCCCCTCACCCGTACAATCCCAAGGTCTCTTTTGTTTCTTTCTCCAAAAATTATTGTCGGGATGTGGTGAAGGGGGTATCCACTTACCTGTATACCTCATGTTTGGCAGCGTATCAATTTTTTCCAAAAATTAAACTTGCCATTCAAGGGAGATGGGACTTTCCCACTGCAGGAATAGTCTTGAATGTCCTAGAGATATGGGCAGCCTGTCTAGCCCTAGTGAACCTGGGAGATCATATGCAACAGAAACCGGTCCTGTTATGCTTGGACAACAGAGAGGCAATGTCATATATCAAATGGCAGGGGAAAACTCACACCATCCCTTTATTGAGGGAAGAGGAGCCCATTATGCTGTGAGCAGAAAGGAACCTGCTGGATCTGAAGGCAGTCTACCTTCCGGGTCACCTGAACGAGGAGGCAGATCATCTGTCCTGGAACTTTCAAGACAGCAATGAGTGGTCCCTTAACCCCTCAATTTTTAGCTGGATCGTGAATTTCCAAGATCCCCGGAAATCGATCTCTTCGCCTCATCGGTGAATGCCAAATTACCAAGATTCCTCTCCCGTCTGCCTCATCCCCAGGCAGAAGCAGTGGATGCTCTTTTGCGTTCTTGGCAATGCAGGATAACTTATGCGTTTCCCCCCCAAACCTCTAATCTCGAGTTATCAACTCAGATTGTTGAACGAGTCACTCAGAGTGGTCAGAGTGGTGGCAATACTCCCATACTGGCCAAGGAGGCCATGCGCCCCGTCAAGATTCCGTTCTTACCTTGTCTTCTCTCTCCAGGGAGATTTGTACATCCAGCACCACACAAGCTGAATCTTCATGTTTGTATGCTGAGAGGCAGAAATTACAATCCCTAGGTTGCTCATCGGAAGTAATTTCAACACTGTTAAAGGCTAGAAAACCTTCCACGAATTGTGTATACACAAAAATCTGGAATAAATTCAAGATGTTTGCAACCGGCAGGTGTTTGGACCCCAAGGTCCCTTCTTCCTCGCTCCTCTTAGAGTTTTTTCAAGCAGGCCTAAACCTTGGTCTCGGACTAAGTTCTCTGAAGGTTCAGGTGGCAGCTATTTCAGCAGCTGCGCAAAAGAGATGGGCGGAAGACATGCTTATCATCCATGTCTTCAGAGCAGTTAAGAAGATTTGGCCGCCAGTTAAGCAATCTTTTCCTGCTTGGGATCTGTCTTTTGTCTTGGACTGTCTGACTACTTATCCTTTTGTCCTGTCGGAATCCTCCTCTCTATGGATGCTCAAAACTGCCTTTCTGATTGGGGTTACTTCAGGTAAAAGAGCCTCGGAATTGCAAGCGCTCGGGGCAGAAGATGAGCATATATCCTTTTTTCCAGATAGAGTGGAGCTATGGACAGTTTAAGGTTTTGGCCCTAAGATATCTTCCCGATCCACTCTCTTGGAAGCTTGAGCACTACCTACCTTTCCAGATCCACAGTCAAGGTCTTTGCATGAGTTAGACATTTCCAGAGTTCTAAGATGTTACTTACAGGCTAGAGTGCCCTTCAGAGCATCAAATAAGTTGTTCATACTCCCTTGGGGTAAGAATAAAGGGAAGGAAACAGCAACAACAACAAAATTGCCTCCTGGATTTGTAAGCTGATCCAAAGGGCATATAGGGCTAGAGGGATGGATCCTCCGGCGGTTAAAGCCCACTCAACGAGGGCAGTTTCTTCATCTTGGGTGGCAAGGGCTAGTGTCTCTTTGGAGACAATTTGGGAAGCGGCTACTTGATCGTCTCCAAACATGTTCATGCGACATTATAGAATTGATTCAGGAGCACTCACTTCAGTGGAGTTCGGAAGAAGGGCAATTGAGTCAGCTCTTGTGTTTTCTTAATAAATTTCTATATGAGCATTACCCACCCAGTTTTTCAGCTATTTATTTTATCACAGGCATGGGGAAAATGGAAAATTGCATCATACTTACCGTAATTTTACTTTCCTGGTGCCTATCCATGGCAGCATACATGCCCTCCCTTGGTATTCGATATGACAAGAGAATGCTATGGGGGGGTATTGGTCTTTCTTTTATAATATATTCACTATCCTGAGGAGAGGAGTCCGGGGCAGAGCTGGAGGAGTCCGGGGCAGAGCTTATCACTGGTATGCTGCTATGGATAGGCACCAGGAAAGGAAAATTACGGTAAGTATGATACAATTTTCCATTCTCCTGGTAGCATATGCATGGATTGTCCATTCTCATGGTAGCATATGCTTGGATTGTGTGAATGCTGCCAAGGATAGGCAACAGGAAAGGAAAATTACAGAGAGGTAAGTATTCAATTTGCTATTTTAGCGCAGTGGTTCTCAGACTCCGTCCTCAAGTACCTCCAACAGGACATGTTTTGGGAATTTATCTTAGCTAAAATAGCTATCCAAAATAGCCGTTGACTGATTTAAAGTACCTGTAAAGGAAAATCTGCAAACATGGCCTGTTGGGGGTACTTGAGGACAGGGTTGAGAACCACTGATTTAGAGCACAGAGCTAAAATCTAGCTCAAGACAATCCTATTATAATTGTGGGCATTTGAGGGAGTGTTAGAACCCCTGCTTGTCTTTTTTAGGTTGGGCTTTGTGTCCCTATTCTGAAAATTGGATTCACTTCCTGTCACATAGACAAACAGGAAGTGAGGGTAAAACCCTACCAATGTCTATCCTTGGGGACACGCAGGTCAATCTAACTAGCATCCCCATTAGGCAATTTTCACTCTAGCACTTTGTTGTGTACACCCAAAATTATTAGGTATTTGGGGGTTTATTAAAAGCAAATCCACTCTGCAATATAAGTGTACTCGCTGTAAACCTGAGGGGAAGGACTGGTTATTTTATCATGCAATCATGCAGAAGCAAAGATGCTGTTTTTTTTTTATTTTCCTTGCATGTCCCCCTCGGATCTCGAGCAACTGCACTTCCAAGTGCACTTGTAGTGCAAAGTGGATTTGCCTTTAGTAAATAACCAAAAAGTCCAAGATACCTAATAATTTGGGGTGTACAGAGCAAAATGCTAGAGTGTAATTTACCTAATTGGGAAACTATTTAGATTGACCTGTGTGTCCCCAAGGAAAGACATTGGTAGGGTTTTCCCCTTACTTCCTGTTTGGCTATGTGACAGGAAGTGAATAAATTTGAAGGAGAAACTGGCAAAATTTGGGAGGTGTCTTCACCCTATCAGGGGTGTAGACATCCCAAAAACTGACAAGACTTCTAATGCCTCTGCACTTTATCCCTAAGCAAAAATAAGAAAGGATTTAATTTAGCTTAAATTTGCAAAGACACATTCCTAAGTTCAACTGCATGTCAGTGGCCCATTTAGACTTGTTTAATAGAAAACACCAGTTGCCTTTCACTATAAACATTTGTTAGTCCAGTCCTGGAAATCTGCACCTGCTTTACTATTAATTTCCATAAAAATTGAGTTCCTGCAGCTAGATGCGCCAAATGCATCTAGATGCACGACCGCTGTGTATGTGAGATGCGCAACTGCTGTGTGCATGGAGGTATGTACCCGTGGCGCATATCTGGTTCCCGGAAGCGGTGGCCAGCACACAGGAATGACATCACGCCCCTCCAGGAAGTTGCTTGTACTGCTGCTAATTTCTTCCCACCACCATGCCCCACTCACTGTTCTCCAAGGAAGAGATGATCCTTATTTGCAAATTAAGATAATTTTTATTTATTTTTACATGGGGTGGTGTTTGTGTGGGTCATGTGTGTATGTCTAAATGATTTGGCCTCAAAACATACACCTACTTCCTGTGTACAGATTCACTTCTGGGCCAATGTATATTGCTTCCTGCTTCAGTGTGTGTGTGTATATATAGATATATCTATATATAGATATATCTATAGATGTAGGTTCTTGTGTCCACCAGCAGAGAGAAATTGGGTAGATGCCACACTCCCAATTCTGGAGGAATAATAATGGTCTAGCACAGGGGTCTTTAAACTACGGCCCTCCAGTTGTTCAGGAGCTACAATTCCCATCATGCCTAGTCATGTCTGTGAATGTCAGAGTTTTACAATGACTCATGGGATGTGTAGTTCCACAACAGCTGGAGAGCCGTAGTTTGAAGATGTATAATGTATAATGCCCAAGAAATATTGTTAGGAAAATACAAGTGGGTCATGGCACATCTACATTCCAAATTTGGCACTTAAGATGGTCATGCACCATGCAATCTGATTGGCCAATCTCTGTACAACTCAATATTTAGGCAAAATAGGTAATAGGAAGACGCACTTGAACAATTAATTCAGATTATAGGAAATCAAACAGGTTCTTGCACTAAATCGAATTTATTTAAGATCTAACTGATTGCAGTGTATGATCACCTTTAAAGATCAAGATCGGAAAAAAATTAATTTATTGGGTTTAGAAACACTTCTCTGTTCTTTGTAATGTATTGAAAGATTTGGGTAAAAAAAGAAAAAAACACATTTCAAAGATATCAAAGGGGTTAATTAACTGAGAACACTAATTGCCTAGCAAGATACATCCAATGAGGTGAAATTAACCAATTGTATTGGGCGTCCGCTATTATCAATGAGAAAACCGCAGTTACCCTAGCGACAGTTACAGTTTACATATTCTATGGATTTATTATTGCTATTTGTGCTTCAATGTGCGCCGGTTCGCACATTCGATTAATGACTTTTCTGACGCACCAATTAATGTATGAACTGGTGCAGTGCATTTGTCACGTACCTGGTTTGTGAGCCTGATGAGTAGAGGAGGGCCTCTCGTACCACACCGGCTTGTGGGTTACTGAAGGTGAGACAGCAGCCACAGAAGCACGGTGGCGTAGGAGTGCTTGAGATCAGTCCTATAGTCTGTATGGCTGGTTGTCCATGGATGGATGCACAGCAGGCAGGCAGGTGGTGGTTAGGCAGACCAGGGCTGTGGCAGGCTGAGATTGCAGCTAAAGCAGGATCCAGACGCGGATTGCAGAGCAGAGCCATGATAGGCTGGATGAGCAGGTGCATGGTCAGGCAAGCCAGGTCAGTAATGTTCAGGCAGATAGACATAGCAGCAAGCAGAAGAGGAGTCCAAAAACAAGCCAGGGTCAGGGTAACAAGCAGACAGCGTTAGTGAGAACAAGCTGAAACAAGATCAGAGGTCAGCACAAGAAACAGGTCGGAACACACAGAAGCTGCAGACCAAACAGCAATGAGTCTATGCAGTAGCTCAGTACAAATAGACCGCCTGGCGTATGTGCGTACACACCGATGCTCATGTGTGTACCCCGATGTGCCAATGTGCTAGTGTGCATGTGCGTACGCCAAGAACCTCTAAGTGTACTGCGGACCTGTCTTTCCTGACAGCGTTCTTCTTAGTAAATCAGCCCCAGATTCTTAAAACGCAGAGCACAGCAGCTTAACGACTTGTTTTTCACCATTCAAAAATTAGCAAACAAGAAATCTATTTCTTACAAAATTATAGAACAACTATCTAGAGCTAGACATGATTTAAGATCGCTGTTACTACAGCAACATGACCGTCATATTATTTTTTTTTTAACCATAGATGTTTATTATAGAATTTCAGTTTATACATAAAGTACAAAGCATTGTTTACAATATATGACATAAACAGGGTGAGTGTTGAGTGACAGACAGAATTCCACAAAGAGATAAATCTACTTGAGCCACCCATAGCCACGTAGCTAACGACCTCAACAGGAGGTAGGACCTGTCACCCCGACTGGGTACAAACTGTGAGCAGGAACCTCTAAAAGTCTTAAGCAAGGCAGCCCTCTAATGACCTTAGTGAGGGTCAATAGTGAGGAAATACAGTATATGCTCACTCACTTCGAACTTTGTAGACAGCTATCTTATGAACTTCAAACCTTGATACATTCTTAATACCTTAATAACAGAAAACACATACCTTTTAGAATAGTCACCAAATAATACAGTCTGGGTCGGATCTTCTGGTGTGACTACTTCTAGTAACGTCAATTGTTTATTGATATTCTTATTGCTTTATCTAATTAATTAAATACTTTTACCACTATATGCCTAGTTGCTTAGCCTAAATATCATGAAACATAAGTCTCGGTTTTACAAGTGAGAGGGAGCATACTGAGAAGATTTCCAGACCTCCCAGTGTTTGTGGAAGGCCGGGACTCTTCTTTCCTTATACGCTAGCATTTTTTCCATTGTGTAGTGGGCATTCACCCTGGAGATTACTTCTTCGATTTTTGGGGGTGATTGAGAGCGCCATTCTCTTGCTAACGATATGCATGCTGCAAATAGTATATTTATAACTACCTTTCTCGTCAAATGAGGAAAGTTGTCTATGCCCAGGCTAAGGAGGGAAAGTTCAGGATTTAGTGGGCTTGTGGTATTTGTAATTGTTTGAATGATGGAAGCTACTTTCTGCCAGAAAGGTTTTATTACCTTGCAGCTCCACAATATGTGTAGAAGATTGCCAGTATTTTCACATTTTCGCCAGCATATTGGGGAGGTACTCGGGTTCATTTTATGAATACGTAGGGGAGTAAGATACCACCTATGCAGTATCTTCTGTGCATTATCCCAGTGGTCTATGCACGCTGAGGATTTACTATTACTCCTTACCACTAGGTGCCATTGGTGTAATGGGAATTCCTTTTTAAGGTCCTGTTCCCACTTTCTCATGTTAGGCAGTTTAGCCTGTAAGTATAGAGGGGTAGCGAATTTGTAGAATAAGGATATTCCCTTGTGTTTCCCCGGGCTTTTGTTTATTAGATAGTGCCACATAGGGATGAGCTTCGAGTTCGAGTCGAACTCATGTTCGACTCGAACATTGGCTGTTCGCAAGTTCGCCGAACACCGAACAATTTGGGGTGTTCGCGGCAAATTCGAATGCCGCGGAACACCCTTTAAAAGTCTATGGGAGAAATCAAAAGTGCTAATTTTAAAGGCTTATATGCAAGTTATTGTCATAAAAAGTGTTTGGGGACCCGCTTTTTCAGGAGCAGTGATTTTAATAATGCTTAAAATCAAACAATAAAAGTGTAATATCCCTTTAAATTTCGTACCTGGGGGGTGTCTATAGTATGCCTGTAAAGGGGCGCATGTTTCCCGTGTTTAGAACAGCCTGACAGCAAAATGACATTTCGAAGGAAAAAACTCATTTAAAACTACCCGCGGCTATTGCATTGCCGTCAATACACATAGAAGTTCATTGATAAAAACGGCATGGGAATTCCCCACAGGGAAACCCCGAACCAAAATTAAAAAAAAAAAAAAATGAAGTGGGAGTCCCCCTAAATTCCATACCAGGCCCTTCAGGTCTGGTATGGATATTAAGGGGAACCCCGGCCAAAATTAAAAAAAAAAAATGATGTGGGGTTTCCCCTAAATTCCATACCAGACCCTTCAGGTCTGGTATGGATTTTAAGGGGAACCCCGCGCCAAAAAAAAAAAAAAAACGTCGTGGGGTTCCCCCAACAATCCATACCAGACCCTTATCCGAGCACGCAACCTGGCAGGCCGCAGGAAAAGAGGGGGGGACGAGAGTGCGGCCCCCCCCCTCCTGAACCGTACCAGGCCACATGCCCTCAACATTGGGAGGGTGCTTTGGGGTAGCCCCCCAAAACACCTTGTCCCCATGTTGATGAGGACAAGGGCCTCATCCCCACAACCGTGGCCGGTGGTTGTGGGGGTCTGCGGGCGGGGGGCTTATCGGAATCTGGAAGCCCCCTTTAACAAGGGGACCCCCAGATCCCGCCCCCCCCCCCCTGTGTGAAATAGTAAGGGGGTACTTACCCCTACCATTTCACTAAAAAAGTGACAAAATAGTTAAAAATGACAAGAGACAGTTTTTGACAATTCCTTTATTTAAATGCTTCTTCTTTCTTCCTTCATCTTCTTCTTCTTCTGGTTCTTCTGGCTATTTTTTTAAAAATTTTTGGCTGGGGTTCCCCTTAATATCCATACCAGACCTGAAGGGCCTGGTATGGAATTTAGGGGGACTCCCACTTCATTTTTTTTTTTTTTTAATTTTGGTTCGGGGTTTCCCTGTGGGGAATTCCCATGCCGTTTTTATCAATGAACTTCTATGTGTATTGTCGGCAATGCAATAGCCGCGGGTAGTTTTAAATGGCTTTTTTTCCTTCGAAATGTCATTTTGCTGTCAGACTGTTCTAAACACGGGAAACATGCGCCCCTTTACAGGCATACTATAGACACCCCCCAGGTACGAAATTTAAAGGGATATTACACTTTTATTGTTTGACTTTAAGCATTATTAAAATCACTGCTCCTGAAAAAACGGCCGTTTTTAAAACTTTTTTTTGCATTGATCCATGTCCCCTGGGGCAGGACCCAGGTCCCCAAACACTTTTTATGACAATAACTTGCATATAAACCTTTAAAATTAGCACTTTTGATTATTCATGTTCGTGTCCCATAGACTTTAACGGTGTTCGCGTGTTCGAGCGAACTTTTTTCCTGTTCGCATGTTCTGGTGCGAACCGAACAGGGGGGTGTTCGGCTCATCCCTGGTGCCACAGTATTTGGGGTATTTTAAGTGGTCTAGATTTGTTATGTTTGAGGTAGTGCTTTATTTGAAACAGTTGATATCTTTCCATTGCTTCCTGTCCCTGTAGGTCAGGTGTGAGGAAATGTTCCCCTCTTTTTTTCAAAGTTTGGGTCGAGATGTTTGGGATCAAGTATTCATATGTTGCTAATGGGATTTGTATTCCCTGCATAGTAGTATCCGTAAATGGTTGTCTTAGCAAGGAAGACCAGGCTGTTATAGAAGCTTGTACAGTAGGGTACAGTGGAATGATTGGTCTATGGTGCATACCAGCAGCTAACGCCAGGGCTGGTAGATTATGGCCGGGAGTGATTTCTTGTTCTATTTCAGACCATTTATTGTCAGTTTGGCATGCGAACCAATATCAAGTTTGTTCCAATATAGCTGCTTGGTATTAAATGTGTGCATTGGGGAGACCTACTCCGCCTAAGTGTTTGGGTTTATACAGATGAGTCAGTGCGATTCTAGGTTTTTTTCCTGCCCAAATAAATTTATTTAAAATTTTCGCTAATTGTGAGAAGAATGTTTGAGGGAGAGGTATGGGCAGTGTTCTGAAATGGTATAGAAGTTTAGGTAGTATTTGCATTTGATATGCAGCTACTCTCCCCATCCATGATAAATGCAGTTTACCAATTTGGACCATCTCTTCTTCAACACTTGCAAGTAGAGGAGTGTAATTGCTAGAATATAGTTTAGCGAAAGAGAAGGTGAGCTGCACACCAAGATACGTAATTGAGGGGGGGTCCCAATTACAGGGAAACATATGTTTAATCGTGCTTTGTTCTTCTATGGGCCTATTGAGTGTTAAAGCGAAACACTTGTTTGTGTTGACTTGACTGTAAAAGGAGATTTTACTAAAATTGTGCAATCGTTTTTTAAGTTCTTGTATGGAGGCTGCTGGCTCGGATAAAGTTAATATTATATCGTCGGCAAAGAGTCCTATCTTATGACTGTCTTTACCTATATTAATGCCTTTGATGGATGCATTGGACCTAATGCTTTGTGCCAGAGGTTCTATAATGAGTGAAAAGATTATTGGGGATAGGGGGCAACCTTGTCGCGTACCATTAGATAGTAGGAAAGGATCAGATAGGAGACTAGAGGTATAGACTTGGGCGGATGGATTTGAGTATAGGGACATAATTGGCGAATGTATCATTTCTGACATTACAACTTTTTGTAAAGTTTTTGATAGGTAACCCCAATGCACCCTATCGAACGCCTTTTCGTCGTCTAATGCAAGAAAAATACTTGGTAATTTATTAATTTCTGCGAATCGTAGTAGATCTAACATCCTTCTAGTTCCATCCGGTGCTTGTCTGCCCTTTACAAAACCCACCTGATCCAGTCCTATTAGGGAAGGGGTAATTTCTGATAACCTGTTGGCCAATACTTTTGCATAGATCTTTAGGTCACAGTTGAGTAAGGATATTGGCCTATAATTTTGGGGGTGGGAGTTGTCTTTGCCGGGTTTGGGTAGGGTTACTATTATTGCTTGGAGCATTTCTCTTGGGAAGGATCCCACTGTGGCTGCTTTATTGAAGACATCTACTAGCTTTGGTGCAAGAAGGGAGCTGAATGCCTTGTAGTACTCAGCAGAAAAACCGTCCGCTCCTGGGGATTTGTGCATGGGGAGAGATTTAATAACTGTCTCAATTTCTGCATTATTGATTGGAGAGTTTAAGGCTTGTAGAATTGTTGAGTCTACTGAGGGCAGTTGGATTCCTTGAAGGAACTCATCTATATTTCTATCTGTAGGTTGGTAGGTGGAGGGATCTTTATTGAGGTTGTAAAGGGATTTGTAATAGTCCCAAAAAGCATTAGCAATGTCCTTAGGGTTGTGGAGTGTGGTATTGGAGCTATGATGTTGAATATGAGTGATGTTGGATTTCGCATGTCTTTTTTTAATTTGTGAAGCCAGAAGTTTGCTTGCCCTATTATTTTGAGAGTAAAATGATAGTTTCAGCCTTTTGAAATATAGGTCGTAGTCTGCCCTAAGCTCCTGTCGCAGTTCTTCGCGACAAGAATTAAGGCGTTTCAAGATGCTGGGGGATGTGGTGCTGGGGTCCTTGTGTTGGGCCTCTAGTTCTGCAATAGATTTGTGGAGTTTCGCTAAGTGTTGTGATTTCTTTTTCCTTTCCCTCGAAGCAATCTGGATAAGAATACCCCTAGCGTATGCTTTGTCAGCACACCAGATCATTGTTGGGGAGCATTCCCCATTGGAATTGATACTAAAGTATTCTTTAAGTTTCTTCTCTATTTCCTCTTTAATGTGAGGACAAGACAGGAGGTAGGTATTGTTGCGCCATAGTGGTTTGTGGGATGTTTTATTGCTAACTTCAACCTCAATGGCCACAGGCGCATGATCAGACTACGTAATGTTGAAGATATCAGCCTTAATCACTTTCTGCAGGGTATACATATCTGTTAGGAAAAAATCAATTCTAGAGTAGCTATTGTGCACCATGGAGTAATAAGAGTAGTCCCTCTCGGTGGATCTAAGGCAGCGCCAGGGATCAAAGAGCCTTTCTTCATGACACCAGGTACCTAAAGAGGGCCTCTTCCTCAGAGCCACCGAGGAGGAATCAAATTCCTCATTCATGACCATATTAAAATCCCCACATATTATGAGATTACCCTTTTGCAAGGATTTGGCAAGTTTAACAACTTTACGGATAAACTTCATTGGCTTAACATTTGGGGCATATAAGTTTACCAGTGTGTAGAGGACCCGATCTATTTCTGCAATCAAAATAATAAAGTGTCCATGGGGGTCATTATGAATCTGCAATAAAAAAAAGGTTAATGTGTCCTTAATAGCAATCAATACCCCAATTTTTTTTCGAAGTGTCATTGGCGGTGAATACTTTGGAAAATTTATTGTGCGTGCACTTTGGAGGTTTGCTGCTAGTAAAGTGTGTTTCTTGTGCACACAGGATGTCACATTTCAGGTCCAGAGCTGATTTCCACATGGCCCTGCGCTTATAGGGGCTGTTTAAACCTCTCACATTGTGTGATACTATTTTAAGGTTCATTCCATTCAATGAGTACAAGCTGCTGCCATCTAGTGGTGGAGATCTATAAACAATATGCTCTTGGACTGATGTTGGGTACGTGTAAGATTTGAGATAAAGATTCTGAAGAAAATTTCAGAATAGCAAACAGAAAAAGAAAAATGTGAACAAAAAAACCAAGCTGAATTATGCAGCAATATAGACCAATCAAACATTAAAGTTTGTATAGAACAGGTCACAGGTGTCATCCTGTAAGTGAAGAAGGGGGATAACTAAGAAACATATTAGCCGAACAACGGCTGCTTCTTGAACCTACACCTGGGTTCATGGAAGATTTGGAAGGCATCAGGGGTTATTGATCCTGAGAGAAGTGCCACACGTTTATAGGAGCCATCTACCGAGGCGAACGTGTAACCGAGTAGCATTTACTTGCCCCTTCTGTTTTGACGGTAGCTGTTTCATCTGTCAGGTAGTGGATCCGGGTCTGCAGCTTCTCCATCCAGCGGTAGAAGACGCCATTTTCTGAGGAGATCCATCCCTTTTTCCAGTGAAGTGATTGCGTGCGATTCGCCGTGCATTTCCAACAGCAGTTTGGCAGGGAACCCCCATTTATAAAGAATCTTATGGTTGCGTAAGATTTTAGTGATAGGGACTAAGTTGTGCCTTGCCGTTAGTGTAGCTTGCGATAAATCTGCATACAATGCGATTCCGGTGAATGGATCAGGGAGCGTGGGGTGCTGTCTGGCAAATCGCATCAGCTGATCTTTTATGTGGTAAAAGTGGATCCTAGCAATGACATCCCTGGGGATTTGGTCAGGCAGGAATGAGGGTTTTGGCAGTCTGTGGGCTCTGTCTATGATTATGTCGTTAGGCCCCAGAGACGGCAGAACCGTGGTCATGATCTTTTGGAGGTATGCAGTGAGTTCTGCTGGTTTGATCGATTCAGAGATCCCTCTGAACTTTATATTGTTCCTGCGTGCCCTGTCTTCGATGTCCGCCATTTTTAGGCGCATAGCTTTGATCTCATCTTCTACATCAAAGTGAGCATCCACCATCTCATTGTGAGCAAGTGTAAATTCCTCCATTTTTGTTTCCACATACTTGACTCTGCTACCAAACGCTGACTTTTTTTGTAGTATGCATAAATGCAGACATGTCCTGCTGGAGGGCCCCCCTGAGAGTCAATAACATTTCCTTCATCGTGGTATCCAGGATGGGCTGCCCTGATGTAGGAAAAGCATCTAACTGCTGGCTGTGGGAGGAAGATTCCTCTATTGTGTCTCCCTCTGACCCTGCCTCATCCTGATTCTCCTCCTCCACCCCAATCCTCCTTTTTTGCTTAACAGGGCTGCCAGAGGGTGAGGAAGGTTGTGGATATTGTGTGAGATTAGACTCACCCGAGGATGGCGACGGATGGCTGCAGGAGTGTGCAGGGGATGCTGAGTTTCTGTTCTCATAGCGGGCGCCATCTTGCAAATCTCGGCCGGCCGTGAGGGGGTAGAAGTCGGTAAATTTTTTTGGTCCTTCTCTCATTTTTCTTTTATACATCTTAACCGCTGCGTTCCTCTCAGTCTCCCCTCTCTGTGGATGTATTTTGAAGCGTGTAGTTTCGCTGTGAGCCGCTCTGTAGAAGCCGTTGTGTCACACTACCATCCGCTCTGGCTGCCGGCTCTGCCCCCCATGACCGTCATATTAGAACGCTGAAAGCCAACTCATACAGGTATGGAAACAAGGCAAGTAAATTACTGCTAACCAGGTCAAGGAAGAAATGTTTAAACAAAAACTTTCACATATCACTGACCCTGTTACTGGTCAGAAAATAGTCAATCCAAAAGAAATAGCAGATACCTAATATAGTACATTATATAATTTGCACTCAGATCCTGATACAGCCCAACCCACTCCAGAACTCATTACTAAATTTTTAGAATCAATATCCCTACCTATAGTCAAACAGAAAGATTTGGAGATTCTCAATTCTCCAATTACTGTTCTAGAAATAGAGAAAATCATCAGGGAACTCCCACATAACAAGTCACCAGGACCTGATGGCTTCTCATCAGAGTACTATCAGGTCTATGGATCAATCCTGACACCCTTTTTAACACAGGTCTTTAATGCTGCTGCTGCCAAAGTGTCCTTTCCTCCAGAAATGCAATCCGATACTGTTATCACATTACCTATACCGGGAAAGGAGCCAAATATGCCACAAAATTTTAGGCCTATTTCATTGGTAAATGTAGATGTGAAAGTGTATGCCAAACTACTTGCTAATAGATTAGCCAGTCTTATGCCCTCTTTAGTAAAGCAGGACCAAGTAGGGTTTATCTCAGGGTGCCAAGCACCTGATGCAACCAGACGGATGATAAACCTAATCCATTTAATGGAAAAATCGAATGAGCCTTCTCTGCTACTCTCCTTAGATGCGGAGAAGGCCTTTGATCTCATACATTGGGAATATCTATCTAGCGTACTAAAAAAACTTGGTCTTATAGGTCAAATACATTCAGCAATCTCAGCTCTGTAGTCTACACCATTGGCTCATGTGTTCACTGAAGGAATGTACTCTGAGTCCTTTCAAATAACTAACAGCACACGCCAGAGGTGCCCTTTGTCACCTCTGATCTTTGCTTTACTCATGGAGGCTCTAGCCGAAAGGATCAGATTGCATCCTGATATTATGGGGATAAAATCACGTGACAGACAACTAGGGATGAGCCGAACACCCCCCGGTTCGGTTCGCACCAGAACCTGCGAACGGACCGAAAATTCGCAGAACTTTAAAACCCTATTGACGTCTATGGGACTCGAACTTTCAAAATCAAAAGTGCTCATGTTAAAGTCTAATTTGCATGGTATTGTTCTAAAAAGGGTTTGGGGACCTGGGTCCTGCCCCAGGGGACATGTATCAATGCAAAAAAAACTTTTAAAAACAGACGTTTTTTCGGGAGCAGTGATTTTAATGATGCTTAAAGTAAAAAAAAAAGTGAATTCCTTTAAATATCGTACCTGGGGGGTGTTTATAGTATGCCTGTAAAGTCCCTGCACAAAATGTCATTTTTAAAGGAAAAAAAGTCATTTAAAACTGCTTGCGGCTTTAATGTAATGTCGGGTCCTGGCAATGTGGATGAAAATCAGTGAGACAAACGGCATGGGTACCCCTCAGTCCATTTCCAAGCCCTGTGGGTCTTGTATGGATATTAAGGGGAACCCCACACCCAAATTAAAAAGGAAACAGCAGTATACAGGCTCTGTACTCTGAACAGCAGTATACAGGCGGTGCAAACAAGACAGGGACTATAGGTTTGTTGTTAAGTAGAATCTGTTTGAAATTTTGAACTAGTACATTTTTAAAGTGTAGCTCCAGCCAAAAAATCTATTTTAAGCTTTTTGGAAAACATAGGGAAGGGTTATCACCCCTATGACATTTGTTTTGCTGTCTGTGCTCCTCTTCAGAAGATTTCACCTCACTTTTTGTCCCAATGACAAATGTTTTTTGAAAATTTGGGTTTTTTTGTGAAACAAGGATTGGTGATAAAGCATCAGTGGAAAGGAGAAATGTTTTTCCCATATTAACTCTTACAGGAGATAATTTCCCTTCCTAGGGGTAGATTTCATCTCACTTCCTGTTGTCTCCTTCCGTATGCAAGTAGGAGTCATTTATAAGTTGAATGTTTGAAAGTAGGGACCTGCCCTATATACTCAGCCTTAGGTGTTGTTGTGGCCACAACACTGTAAGCCCTCACAGGGCCCTGCTGTGAAATATTAGATCAAGAATTGTAATTACATGCCCCTGTTGAACAGGGGCAGAAAAATTGGGCCTTTGGTGGTGGTGGTGGTGCTGGTGCCACAACACTGTAAGTCCTCACTCGCTCTTGGTGGGCGCAGAAACGGGTCCTGCTGTAGAATATTAGATCAAGAATTGTAATTACATGCCCCTGTTGAACAGGGGCTGAAAAATTGGGCCTTAGGCACTGGTGCTGGTGCCACAACACTGCAACCCCTCACAGATACTCTAGTTGGAACGCAGGAATGAGCCCTGCTGCAAAGTATTGCATCAAAAATTGTAATTGCACGCCCCTGTTAAACAGGGGCTGAAAAATTGGGCCTTAGGCACTGGTGCTGGTGCCACAACACTGCAACCCCTCACAGATACTCTAGTTGGAACACAGGAACGAGCCCTGCTGCAAAGTATTGCATCAAAAATTGTAATTACACGCCTCTGTTAAACAGGGGCTGAAAAATTAGGCCTTAGGCACTGGTCCTGGTGCGACAACACTGCAACCCCTCACAGATACTCTAGTTGGAACGAAGGAACGAGCCCTGATGCAAAATATTGCATCACAAAATGAAATTACACACCCCTGTTAAACAGGGGCTGAAAAATTGGGCCTTAGGCACTGGTGGCGGCGCCCAGAACTAAAAATGTTCTTACAATCTATCAGCGTGATCATTGAGGAGGAAGAGGATAATTACTCAGGATAGTCACTCAGCATAGGCAGTCTTTGAAGGGATCTGAGATTTAAAAAAAAAATATTCGGTTACATCAGCATCAGGTGCTTGGTAGCTAGTGGTGATCCAAGACTGATTCATTTTTATGAAGGTCAGACGATCGACCGAGTCGGTGGACAGACGCACCCTGTGATCGGTTACAAAGCCTCCAGCAGCACTGAATGTGCATTCCTAATGAACACTGGATGCAGGACAGGCCAGTTGCTCAATTGCATACTGTGCAAGCTCTGGCCAGTGATCCATCCTCAAGACCCAGTAACCCAGATCCCTAGGTATTCCTGCACCATGTAAAACAGACGCTGGTGATGGTTGCTGGAACCGGTCATACCTTGGGGCTGCGGACCAAAAAATTGTCTGAACGCATTGGTCAGACGGCCACCTTCTCCACCGCTCCTTCTTTGACTGACCGAAGCCTCAGCAACACGTTGTCCAGAAACAGAAGTTTGTAACCTCCCAATCTCTGGGAACGCGTTGCACAGACCTTTCTGCAAGGCCCCCCGAAGATGTTTCATCCTCTGCTCCCTCTGCGACGGCAAGATAAGGTCCGCAACCTTACCCTTGTAACGTGGATCAAGGAGGGTTGCCAGCCAGTATTGGTCCTTCTCCTTGATACCACAAATACGAGGATCCTTACATAGGCTTTGCTGGATCAGTGAGGCCATGCAGCGTAGGTTTGCTGAGGCATTCGGTCCGGAGTCCTCTGGGTCACTAAGGACAACATGGTCCGCAGCCACCTCCTCCCAGCCACGTACAAGTCCATGTGTTTCTTGGGATGATCCCTTAAAGACTGCTGCTGATGCTGAATGCCAGGCTCCACCTCCATACTGACACAATCCTCCTCCTCTTCCTGTGTGATCGGCGGGCACGCAGGAACACTGTCTGGATAAAGGGGGCCTTGAGAGCTAAGGAAGTCCTCCTCTTCCTGCCTCTGATCTGCCTCAAGTGCCCTGTCCATTATTCCACGCAGCGTGTGCTCCAACAGGTGGACAAGGGGGACAGTGTCACTGATGCATGCACTGTCACTGCTCACCATCCTCGTGGCCTCCTCAAATGATGACAGGACAGTGCATGCATCCCTGATCATGGCCCACTGGCATGGGGAAAAAAAAACAAGCTCCCCTGACCCTGTCCTGGTGCCATAGTCGCACAGGTACTCATTGATGGCCCTCTGCTGCGTGTGCAGCCGCTGCACCATGGCCAACGTTGAGTTCCACATGGTGGGCATGTCACAGATTAGGCAGTTCTTGGGCAGGTTAAACTCCTTTTGGAGGTCTGCCAGCCGAGCACTGGCATTATATGACCGGCGGAAATGCGCACAGACTTTCCTGGCCTACCTCAGGACATCCTGTAAGCCCGGGTACCTGCCCAAGAACCGCTGCACCACCAAGTTAAGGATGTGAGCCATACAGGGCACATGGGTCATTTGTCCCTGTCGGAGGGCAGAGAGGAGGTTGGTGCCATTGTCGCAAACCACCATTCCTGCCTTAAGTTGGCGTGGCATCAACCACCTCTGAACCTGCCCCTGCAGAGCTGACAGAACCTCTGCCCCAGTGTGACTCCTGTACCCCAAGCACACCAGCTCAAGCACCGCATGGCATCTTTTGGCCTGCATACTTGTGTAGCCCCTTGAACGGCTACGGAGCACCACTGGTTCCCAAGGGCAAAGCACAGGAAGAGGCCATGGAGGAAGAAGAAGAGGAGGGGGTGGGGGAGAGAGGTGTGCCACAATCATTAGTAGTGGCACTTTGAAAGCGTGGTGGCGGAACAACCTTCAACACTACTGCACCTTGTCCTGCATCCTTCCCAGCTGCCGGTGAAACTTAGGTAACGTCCCTGTCCATGCCTGCTGGACCATGAGTCAGCGGTAATATGCACCTTACCACTGACCGCCCTGTACAGCGAGGCATGGACATTGCCTTCCACATGCTGGTAGAGAGCCGAAATCGCCTTCCGTGAGAAAAAGTGGCATTTGGGTACCTGCCACTGAGGAACCGCACATTCCACAAACTCACGGAAGGGGGCAGAGTCTACCAACTGAGAAGGCAGCAGTTGAAGTGCTAGCAATTTTGCCAAGCTAGCATTCAACCGCTGGGCATGTGCATGGCTGGGAGCGAACTTCTTTCGGTGGTGCAGCAGCTGGGGCACGTAAATTTGCCTGGTACAATCTGATGTTGGTGTACCGAAAGCAGATTGCCCACAAGTACTTGGCTGGGACACACCTAATTCTAAACCATCATTCCTCTCAGTGCAGGTCTCAGAGATGACTGAAGGTATAGTGGGGTTGGAGATCTCAGCTGATGAGGAGCAAGGAGAGGTCCTCTTTGTTCTTTGGTGTGGGTCTTTTAGATACGCTTGCCAATGAACTGCATGGCAGGTCAAGATATGTCTGTTCAAGCATGTGGTGCCCAAGCGGGAGATGTTTTGGCCACGCGAGATATGCTTGAGACATATGTTGCAAATAGCAGCGGTGCGATCTGATGCACTCGTCCCAAAAAACAAAGAACTTTTGGAATAACGCGCAGAGACAGCAGCGCCCTGCACATGCGGAGCTTTGGGGTGTGATGCAGTCAGTGTGCTGCCCTTAGGCTGGCCCCTGGAGGGCATCCTGCCTCGTTGGTGATGTGCCTCCTCCTCCTCCTCCTCTCTCCTATCAGGCACCCACATTGAGTCAGTGACCTCTTCATCCCCTCCCTCTTCATCACTGGAACAAACCTGGCAGTATGCTGCAGCAGGGGGAGCATGACTGCCAGATTGCTGTCCTTCTTGGGCACCCCCTCTGTCCGTGCTCACGTTACTGCCTTCATCTAGCTCAGTATCATCATCAGAGCCTTCTAAACGCTGGGCATCCTCCTGGAGCATGTACTCAACACTGTGGTCAAACAGTTCGAGGGACTCCTCAGGAGGACATGGTAGGGCTAGGGAAGGAGTCACTGATGCCATTGAGCCAAGGGAAGAGGCGGTGTTGGCAGATGCTTTTCCAGACAAAGTACCCTGAGCATGGGTGAGAGAGGATGAGGACGGCTTGGTCATCCACTCGACCAAGTCTTCCGCATGTTGCGGCTCAACACGGCCAGCTGCCGAAAAAAAGGCCAAGCATGTCCCACAGCCACGTGCTGATGAGGATGCACCGTCTCCACGACCAGCACTGTTGCCTCTAGACACAGAGCCTGCTTGCCCTCTTTTATTGGCTTGTGACTGTCTGCCTCTCCTTGTTGGCCTTCCAGACATACTAATGGCCTGTAGCTGCACTAAGCTGGGATATATATATATATATATATATATATATATATATATATATATATATATACACTACCGTTCAAAAGTTTGGGGTCACCCAAACAATTTTGTGTTTTCCATGAAAAGTCACACTTATTCACCACCATACGTTGTGAAATGAATAGAAAATAGAGTCAAGACATTGACAAGGTTAGAAATAATGATTTGTATTTGAAATAACATTGTTTTTACATCAAACTTTGCTTTCATCAAAGAATCCTCCTTTTGCAGCAATTACAGCATTGCACACCTTTGGCATTCTAGCTGTTAATTTATTGAGGTAAGCTGGAGAAATTGCACCCCACGCTTCTAGAAGCAGCTCCCACATGTTGGATTGGTTGGATGGGCACTTCTGGCGTACCATACGGTCAAGCTGCTCCCACAACAGCTCAATGGGGTTCAGATCTGGTGACTGTGCTGGCCACTCCATTACCGATAGAATACCAGCTGCCTGCTTCTGCTGTAAATAGTTCTTGCACAATTTGGAGGTGTGTTTAGGGTCATTGTCCGGTTGTAGGATGAAATTGGCTCCAATCAAGCGCTGTCCACTGGGTATGGCATGGCGTTGCAAAATGGAGTGATAGCCTTCCTTAGCTTTTACCCTGTACAAAGCTCCCACCTTACCAGCACCAAAGCAACCCCAGACCATCACATTACCTCCACCATGCTTAACAGATGGCGTCAGGCATTCTTCCAGCATCTTTTCATTTGTTCTGCGTCTCACAAACGTTCTTCTTTGTGATCCAAACACCTCAAACTTGGATTCATCCGTCCACAACACTTTTTTCCAGTCTTCCTCTGTCCAATGTCTGTGTTCTTTTGCCCATCTTAATCTTTTTCTTTTATTGGCCAGTCTCAGATATGGCTTTTTCTTTGCCACTCTGCCCTGAAGCCCAAAATCCCGCAGCCGCCTCTTCACTGTAGATGTTGACACTGGTGTTTTGCGGGTACTATTTAATGAAGATGCCAGTTGGGGACCTGTGAGGCGTCTGTTTCTCAAACTAGAGACTCTAATGTGCTTATCTTCTTGCTTAGTTGTGCAACGCGGCCTCCCACTTCTTTTTCTACTCTGGTTAGAGCCTGTTTGTGCTGTCCTCTGAAGGGAGTAGTACACACCGTTGTAGGAAATCTTCAATTTCTTTGCAATTTCTCGCATGGAATAGCCTTCATTTCTAAGAACAAGAATAGACTGTCGAGTTTCAGATGAAAGTTCTCTTTTTCTGGCCATTTTGAGCGTTTAATTGACCCCACAAATGTGATGCTCCAGAAACTCAATCTGCTCACAGGAAGGTCAGTTTTGTAGCTTCTGGAAGGAGCTAGACTGTTTTTAGATGTGTGAACATGATTGCACAAGGGTTTGCTAATCATCAATTAGCCTTCTGAGCCAATGAGCAAACACATTGTACCATTAGAACACTGGAGTGATAGTTGCTGGAAATGGGCCTCTATACACCTATGTAGATATTGCACCAAAAACTAGACATTTGCAGTTAGAATAGTCATTTACCACATTAGCAATGTATAGAGTATATTTGTTTAAAGTTAGGACTAGTTTAAAGTTAGCTTCATTTAAAAGTACAGTGCTTTTCCTTCAAAAATAAGGACATTTCAATGTGACCCCAAACTTTTGAACGGTAGTGTATATATATATATATACTGATACTGCAGCCAGCAAAATCAACTGCCTGCCTGTAGTATGAGAACACCACCAACCTTCTACAGGTAGCTTTAGCTGAACACTGTGCAGAGCTCGCAAAAAACTAACTTGTAGCTTATTTAGCTGCCTGCGGTAGTGATAGGATCAGGAAAACACCACCAACCTTCTACAGGTAGCTTTAGCTGAACACTGTGCAGAGCTCGCAAAAAAATTACTTGTAGCTTATTTAGCTGCCTGTGGTAGTGATAGGATCAGGAAAACACCACCAACCTTCTTACAGGTAGCTTTAGCTGAACACTGTGCAGAGCTCGCAGTACACTAACTTGTAGCTTTAGCTGAACACTGTTCAGAGGACGCACTGCACTAACTTGTAGCTTTAGCTGAACACTGTGCAGAGGTTGCACTACACTAACTTGTAGTTTTAGCTGAACACTGTTCAGAGGACGCACTACACTAACTTGTAGCTTTAGCTGAACACTGTGCAGAGGTCGCACTACACTAACTTGTAGTTTTAGCTGAACACGGTTCAGAGGACGCACTACACTAACTTGTAGCTTTAGCTAAACACTGTGAGGACACACTACCCTAACTTGTAGCTTTAGCTGAACACTGTGCAGAGGTCCCACTACACTAACTTATAGCTTTAGCTGAACACTGTGAGGAGGACACACTACCCTAACTTGTAGCTTTAGCTGAACACTGTGCAGAGGTCGCACTACACTAACTTGTAGTTTTAGCTGAACACTGTGAGGAGGACGCACTACACTAACTTGTAGCTTTAGCTGAACACTGTGAGGAGGACACACTACCCTAACTTGTAGCTTTAGCTGAACACTGTGCAGAGGTCACACTAAACTAACTTGTAGCTTTAACTGAACACTGTGAGGAGGACGCACTACACTAACTGTAAATAGTCTAGCTGCCCGACTGTGGTACTAATAGGATCAAAAGAACACCAGCAATTTTCTTCAGGTAGCTGTAAATACTGTAACAAGACAAGCCTCAGCAGGAAGATAACAGGAACTGATCTAGCTAAACTGATTACAGTGTATATATATATATATATATATATATATATATATATATATATATATATATATATATATATATATATACAACACCTGGGATGCATATATATATACACAAAACACTATAAGTGCAGCTAAATCACTGACTGTCCTGCCTAATCTATCTAACTTAAATCGAATGACACTGTCTCTCTGTCTATCTATCTATCTCAACACCGGAACACACACTACACAGGGCCGCAGTGCACGCGGCCTTATATAGTGTGGGGCGTGTACTAAATCCCCTGAGCCATAATTGGCCAAAGCCTCCTTGGCTTTGGCCAATTACGGCTCCCTGTTAAGACGGCACTGTGATTGGCCAAGCATGCGGGTCATAGTGCATGCTTGGCCAATCATCAGCCAGCAATGCACTGCAATGCCGCAGTGAATTATGGGCCGTGACGCGCCACACGAATTTGGCGCGAACGGCCCATATCGTTCGCAATTCGACAAATCGAACAGACGATGTTTGAGTCGAACATGGGTTTGACTCAAACACGAAGCTCATCCCTACAGACAACACACTATCACGCTGTTTGCCGATGATATTATACTGTCACTTTCTAAGCCACTATGTTCACTTCTTGCAGTATATAAAATACTCAATATATTTAATACAGTATCCTAATATAAAACAAATGCTTCCAAATCCAATATACTAGGCATCTCTGTTGATAAAGTGCCTAAAAAAACATTATAACACAGATTTCTCTTTCAATGGACACTACAATACCTGGGAATTAAACTAACCCCCTATACTAGTGGACTTTATAAAGCTAACTTTCTTCTGCTTCTCACCACAACACTAAGGGAGTAGGGATAAGCCAAACACCCCCCGGTTCGGTTTGCACCAGAACCTGCGAACGGACCGAAAGTTCACGCAAACTTTAGAACCCCATTAAAGTCTATGGGACTCGAACGTTCAAAATCAAAAGTGCTAATTTTAAAGGCTAATATGCAAGTTATTGTCCTAAAAAGGGTTTGGGGACCAGGGTCCTGCCCCAGGGGACATGTATCAATACAAAAAAAGTTTTAAAAATGGCCTGGAGCAGTGAATTTAATGATGCTTATAGTGAAAAAAAAGTGAAAAAAAAGTGAAATATTCCTTTAAATATCGTACCTGGGGGGTGTATATAGTATGCCTGTAGAGTGGCATGTGTTTCCCGTGCTTAGAACAGTCCCTGCACAAAATGGCATTTGTAAATGAATAAAAGTAATTTAAAACTGCTTGCGGCTTTAATGTAATGTCGGGTCCCGGCAATATGGATGAACATCAGTGAGAAAAACGGCATGGGTACCCCCCACCCCCCAGTCCATTACCATGCCCTTTGGGTCTTGTATGGATATTAAGGGGAACCCCGCACCCAAATTAAAAAAAGGAAAGGCGTGGGGCCCCAAGGCCCTATATACTCTGAACAGCAGTATACAGGCGGTGCAAACAGGACAGGGACTGTAGGTTTGTTGTTAAGTAGAATCTGTTTGTAACTTTGAACTGGTACATTTTTAAAGTGTTGTTTTGCTGTCTGTACACCTCTTCAGAAGATTTCAAATCACTTTCTGTCCCAATGACAAATGTTTTTAGAAAATTTGGGGTTTTTAGTGAAACAAGGATTGGTGATAAAGCATCAGCAAAGAGGAGACACGTTTTTCCCATATTAACTCTTATGCCGCGTACACACGGTCGGACTTTTCACCTGCAAAAGTCCGACGGACGCCGCCGCACCAAGTCCGGCGGAAAATCCGACCGTGTGTGGTCTCCATCGGACTTCCGACGGACCGTTTCGGGCGGAAATCCGACGTACTTTAGATTTGAAGCCTGCTTCAAATCTTTACGTCGTACCTCCGCCGGACTCAGTTCCTGACGGAAAGCCCGTTCGGCCGGTCAGGAAAGGGGGTGGGGACGAGCGAGCGCCCCCCCCCCCTCCTGAACCGTACCAGGCCGCATGCCCTCAACATGGGGGGGTGCTTTGGGGGAGGGGGCGCCTTGCGGTGCCCCCCACCACAAAGCACCTTGTCCCCATGTTGATGAGGACAAGGGCCTCTTCCCGACAACCCTGGCCGTTGGTTGTCGGGGTCTGCGGGCGGGGGGCTTATCGGAATCCGGGAGCCCCCTATAATAAGAGGGCCCCCAGATCCCGGCCCCCCCACCCTATGTGAATGAATATGGGGTACATGGTACCCCTACCCATTCACCTAGGTAAAAAGTGTTAATAATAAAACACAACACAGGTTTTTAAAATAATTTATTAAACAGCTCCGGGGGGGGTCTTCTTCCGTCTTCGGCCTCTTCTCCCGGTGTCCCAGGTCTTCGGCCGGCCCCTCCGCTGTCTTCATGTAGCTCTATTGCCAGCGGAGGTCCGGACTTCTGGGCTTCTGGGCTTCTTGTCTTCTCTTCTCTTCCCCCAGATGTTGACACGACGCTCTCTCTGGCTGGACTGGTCTCTGAGGGCTGCGTTGTGACTTATACAGGCGGAGACCCCGCCCCCATATGATGTCACAGTCCCTGGGCATGCTGGGACTGTGACGTTTTAGGGGGCGTGGCTGACAAATTGGGCCTTGGGCACTGGTGCTGGTGTCACAACACTGCAACCCTTCACAGATACTCTAGTTCGAGCACAGGAATGAGCCCTGCTGCAAAGTATTTGTACCAAAAGGGGGAATGATTAATGCGCTACCCTAAAAAACATATATATAAGAGCTGCTACAAACCATGTGACAAAAATGTAAAGCTAGAATCGAGATCAATTGTAGCGCTAGAAAACACATATGCAAATAAATACAGTGCACATAAAAGAAATGTCCCAATAGTGACGTGTTGTTGTGCAAAAAGGAAACAGTCCGCAGTGGGTATATGTGATCCGTATGTTAGTTGGTTCAACTTTTCAACGGTCAGTACAGATGTCATCAAGATAAACGGAAAGATGGAATACGCTTACCGTACAAGTTGGATTCTACTGCCAGGAGCATAGAATCGGTAGGGCTTTATGCCACCAAGGGCAAAGGTGTGGAGTGGTGGAGGCAAGGGTAGAGCCTCTGCTGGGCCTGGGTATCCCTCTTGGTCCGCTGGAACAGGATCCGAATGGTTCCCAAACAGACGAGTGATGTCTCAATTCATCAGAACATGTAAAGAAAAGAGGGATGCTTCCACATGGTGTAATTCAGGGTTTTTTTATTAACCACTTCAGCCCCGGAAGGATTTACCCCCTTCCTGACCAGAGCACTTTTTACAATTTGGCACTGCGTCGCTTTAACTGCTAATTGCGCGGTCATGCAATGCTGTACCCAAACGAAATTTGCGTCCTTTTCTTCCCACAAATAGAGCTTTCTTTTGATGGTATTTGATCACCTCTGCCGTTTTTATTTTTTGCGCTATACACGGAAAAAGACCGAAAATTTTGAAAAAAAATGATATTTTCTAATTTTTGTTCTAAAAAAAATCCAATAAACTCAATTTTAGTCATACATTTAGGCCAAAATGTATTCGGCCACATGTCTTTGGTAAAAAAAAATGTCAATAAGTGTATATTTATTGGTTTGCGCAAAAGTTATAGCGCCTACAAACTAGGGTACATTTTCTGGAATTTACACAGCTTTTAGTTTATGACTGCCTATGTCGTTTCTTGAGGTGCTAAAATGGCAGGGCAGTACAAAACCCCCACAAATGACCCCATTTTGGAAAGTAGACACCCCAAGGAAATTGCTGAGAGGCATGTTGAGCCCATTGAATATTCATTTTTTTTGTCCCAAGTGATTGAATAATGACAAAAAAAAAAATACAAAAAGTTGTCACTAAATGATATATTGCTCACACAGGCCATGGGCATATGTGGAATTGCACCCCAAAATACATTCAGCTGCTTCTCCTGAGTATGGGGATACCACATGTGTGGGACTTTTTGGGAGCCTAGCCGCGTACGGGCCCCGAAAACCAATCACTGCCTTCGGGATTTCTAAGGGCGTACATTTTTGATTTTACTCCTCACTACCTATCACAGTTTTGTAGGCCATAAAATGCCCAGATGGCATTACCCCCCCCAAATGACCCCATTTTGGAAAGTAGACACCCCAAGCTATTTGCTGAGAGGCATGGTGAGTATTTTGCAGCTCTCATTTGTTTTTGAAAAAAAAAAAAGACGAGAAAAAAATTTTTTTTTTTTTTTTCAATTTTCAAAACTTTGTGACAAAAAGTGAGGTCTGCAAAATACTCACTATACCTCTCAGCAAATAGCTTGGGGTGTCTACTTTCCAAAATGGGGTCATTGGGGGGGGGGTTTGCCACCTGGGCATTCCATGGCCTTCGAAACTGTGCTAGGCAGTGAAGAGTGAAATCAAAAATTTACGGCCTTAGAAAGCCTGAAGGCGGTGCTTGGTTTTCGGGGTCCCGTACGCGGCTAGGTATCCCCGTACTCAGGAGAAGCAACAGAATGTATTTTGGGGTGTAATTTCACATATTCCCATGGCATGTTTGAGCAATATATCATTTAGTGACAACTTTGCGCAAAAAAAAAATAAAAAAAATAAAAAATTGTCTCTTTCCCGCAACTTGTGTCACAATATAAAATATTCCATGGACTCGACATGCCTCTCAGCAAATAGCTTGGGGTGTCTACTTTCCAAAATGGGGTCATTTGGGGGGGTTTTGAACTGTCCTGGCATTTTATGCACAACATTTAGAAGCTTATGTCACACATCACCCACTCTTCTAACCACTTGAAGACAAAGCCCTTTCTGACACTTTTTGATTACATAAAAATTTTTTTTTTTTTGCAAGAAAATTACTTTGAACCCCCAAACATTATATATTTTTTTTAAAGCAAATGCCCTACAGATTAAAATGGTGGGTGTTTAATTTTTTTTTTCACACAGTATTTGCGCAGCGATTTTTCAAACGCATTTTTTGGGGAAAAAACACACTTTTTGAAATTTTAATGCACTAAAACACACTATATTGCCCAAATGTTTGATGAAATAAAAAAGATGATCTTAGGCCGAGTACATGGATACCAAACATGACATGCTTTAAAATTGCGCACAAACGTGCAGTGGCGACAAACTAAATACATTTTTAAAAGCCTTTAAAAGCCTTTACAGGTTACCACTTTAGATTTACAGAGGATGTCTACTGCTAAAATTACTGCGCTCGATCTGACGTTCGCGGTGATACCTCACATGCATGGTGCAATTGCTGTTTACATTTGACGCCAGACCGACGCTTGCGTTCGCCTTAGCGCGAGAGCAGGGGGGACAGGGGTGCTTTTTTTTTTTTTTTTCTTTATTATTATTATTTTTTTTTAACTTATTTTTAAACTGTTCCTTTCATTTTTTTTTTTTTAAATCATTTTTATTGTTATCTCAGGGAATGTAAATATCCCCTATCATAGCAATAGGTAGTGACAGGTACTCTTTTTTGAAAAAATTGGGGTCTATTAGACCCTAGATTTCTCCTCTGCCCTCAAAGCATCTGACCACACCAAGATCGGTGTGATAAAATGCTTTCCCAATTTCCCAATGTCGCTGTTTACATCCGGCGAAATCTAAGTCATAAAATGCTCGTAGCTTCCGGTTTCTTAGGCCATAGAGATGTTTGGAGCCACTCTGGTCTCTGATCAGCTCTATGGTCAGCTGGCTGAATCACCGGCTGCATTTTCAGGTTCCCTGTTGAGACAGGAGAGCCAGAGAAAAACACAGAAGACGTTGGGGGGGGGCATTCCCTCCTAAGGCTTGTAAAAGCAGTCTAGAGGCTAATTAGCCGCTAGGATTGCTTTTACATGAAAGCCGACCACTGGCTGAAAAGAATGATACCAAGATGATACCTAAACCTGCAGGCATCATTCTGGTATAACCACTCAAAGTCGTGAATGGCGTACCTGAAGACAAAAAAATGGTTAACAATAAAGCACAGTAAACGGTAAAGTATAAAAAATTGCATACCTGAAAAACAAACATGATAAAACATAATAACAATAAAACATTGCAGAATAGAATACAGTAAAAAAGAGCAGAACAATAGAGAGAATAGAGAGAGAGAGAACAATAAAACGACAACTATTTTTTTTATTTTATATTTTTGTATGTGTTTTTTTTTTACACTTTTTTTTGTAACTGTAACTTTTATAACTGTAACGGTTCTAGGTTCAGGTCTCTCAAAATGCGATGGCATCTTGGGAGACCCTGTGAAAGTGCGCCTAGTCTGTGCAATGCTGTACCCTACGCTAATACTCAACTAGTGAATGGTAGCGTTCAAAACATTCACCAATGCAAAGACCAGGATTGTCAGGACAGGAGGGGCAATAATAGCGGGTGTCACGCCTATATCCGCGCTTGCTGCAGACACAACATCTTTTTTGGGGGGTTCGCTGGGTAGGGGTACTCGGGAGGACATAAAGAAAATGCCTCTCATGCAGCCGACTGCATTTGGTTGGGGATGTGAATGGGGGAAGTACGGGCGCTGCAGAAGCGGTGGGTTCCCAATTAGGATTGGCAAATGCAGCAGGAAGGGCATTATGGGCACGACGGGCCTGTGTTTGTCTTTTTGGTGGCAGCGGGACACTACTTGTGCTTGCCACCTCACCAGCTTGAACTGCACTTATGGAACTCGCCACGTCACCAAGTGTTACTGCAGTGCTGGTTTGACTACGACCGGGGTGTACTAGGCCGCTGGTGCTTGCCAGTTCACCAAAACGCTACCAAAAAAACTGTTAGCGATCGCAGGGATCAGGCCTGACTCTGCGAACGCTGCAGTTATGCGTTTAGTGTTTTGTAAGTGACAGTGATCGATCGATACTGCACTTGGGTGGGCTGGGCTGGGCCGGGCGGAGGGGCAAAACGCAGGTGCTAGCAGGTATCTGTGCTGATCCCGCTAACACTGCATTTTTGGGAACCCTAAACTGCTGGGGACGCTAGTATAGATCTGATCGGATCAGATATTGATCCGATCAGATACTATACCACTAAGGGAGGTGTACGGTGCATGCATGGGTGTTAGTGCTACTGGCGCTAACCTGACGCTGCTTGGGGCTGGTGCTTGCCAGTTCACCAAAACGCTACCAAGAAAACTGTTAGCGATCGCAGGGATCAGGCCTGACTCTGCGAACGCTGCAGTTATGCGTTTAGTGTTTTGTGAGTGACAGTGATCGATCGATACTGCACTTGGGTGGGCTGGGCCGAGCGGAGGGGCAAAACGCAGGTGCTAGCGGGTATCTGGGCTGATCCCGCTAACACTGCGTTTTTGGGAACCCTAAACTGCTGGGGACGCTAGTATAGATCTGATCGGATCAGATATTGATGCGTTCAGATACTATACCACTAAGGGAGGCGTAGGCTGCGTGCGTGGGTGTTAGCGGTACTGGCGCTAATCTGACGCTGCCTGGGGTGACGCATATCACCGCCGGGCGATCAGGGGGCTAAACCTTTATTCGGTAATAAACGCCGGGTGCCCTGACACTATAAAAAATAAACAAACTAACCAGCGTCACCCGTAACGGTTATACGGTGATCAGTGGTGAAAGGGTTAACTAGGGGGCAATCAAGGGGTTAAAACATTTATTAGGTAGTATATGGGGGTCCCTGACGCTATAAAACGCTGACGGCGAACCTAAATATTTACCTCCCTAACTAGCGTCACCAGTGACACTAATACAGCGGTCAGAAAAATGATCGCTTAGTTACACTGGTGACAGGGGGTGATCAAGGGGTTAAAGCTTTATTAGGGGGGGTTAGGGGGGTACCCTAGACCTACAGGGGGCTAACCCTAACTGACCTAACACACTAACTGTCACAAACTGACACTATGCAGTAATCAGAAAAAACAAAAAACAAAAAAAAAACCTGCTTGGTGTCAGTTTGTGACAGGAGGGGGGGGTGATTGGGGGGGATCGGGGGCAATCGGGGGGGGGATCGGGGTGTTTTGTGTGCCTGGCATGTTCTACTGTGTGTGTGTGTGTTGTGCACTCACATTACAGTCTTCTCTCCTCGGCCCGGAACGGAAAATACCGAGCCGGGGAGAGATGACATCATTTCCTCTGCCTCTGTGTGCAATACAGAGGCAGGGAAATGATCCCATTGGCTGGGAGCGATCGCGAGGGGGGGGCCACGAATGGATGGCCTCCCCCTCACCACCGATCGCGGGGGGAGATTTGCCGACCGCCGCAGGCACCGGGGGGGTCCGCCCTTTTGCCTGCCCGTGCCGCTCTGCCGACGTACATCGGCATGCGGCGGTCGGCAACTGGTTAAAAAAACGCAATAAATGGAACATAAAACATGATCACGGGTACAAAGCAGTGTATGGGGTAATAAAAACTCCCTACGCGTTTTGATCCAAAAGATCTTCAACAGGGGCATATGGGACCCTCATAACACTGCCTATATTTATAAAATAGTGTATGCAATCAAACAAAATGCAAGACCAATGGGCTATCAACAATTAAACATGAATGAATCCTATTGGATTAGGGAGAGGGTCATCTGATGGAGTGTGACCCAACTTCTCCTAACGACCAATCCAACTATCTGTAGCAAAATATGTGTATAACACTCTGCCACTTGAGACAGGCATTCCCACCTAAATCCATTGTGATTGGTCGGGGTCTCCATAGGAGGCGACATGCTGGGAGCCCAGAAGTGGAACGGGACTCCCGCATGTGACACCGAAACCCGGAAGTGTACGGAGCGCACGTGGAGGTTGCCAAGCAACCATGAGCGCTGCGTCCGGAAAGCCCGCGAACACAAACCGCGTGTTCACGCGGCCGTCACGTGACGCCCAATTACCTTCCCCTGTGACGCACAACGTCGTTCACATGTGGGCAGTATGTATGGGTCGCCAAGCAACCCTAACGCAGTGACGGAGAGGACCATAACAAAGTGGGTGTGTCAGCACTGCGATCACCTGACTCTCTATGAGTATCTCACATGACCGTGGACGCAAATGGACGCAAATGGAGCACATCCACGTAGTGAGAGGGATAATTTACATTCGGGAAACAAACTTAAAGACAAAAATACAATCCGGTTTACAAATAAGAGGAACAAAAGGCTCATAATAATAACGGCCAATTCTAGATATCGATATATCTAAAAAATATATAAAATGTGTAATGAAATGGGAGGGGTTACAGCCTGATTAGGAAATCTTTCAATACATTTTATTCCATCCTTACCCTTGTTTGCACCATTGCTATTAGGTCTTGATCCCATTAATATCTCTTAATTATGTGAGACACATTTTTGTTTTTCACCATTATTCATTTTTTAGGCACACTATTATATTTTTCATCCATTCACCTTTATTTATTTTTCCAGCCAGGATTGACTATTCCACATCAGGCTGTAACCCCTCCCATTTCATTACACATTTTATATATTTTTTAGATATATTGATATATAGAATTGGCCGTTATTATTATGAGCCTTATGTTCCTCTTATTTGTAAACCGGATTGTATTTATGTCTTTAAGTTTGTTTCCCGAATGTAAATTATCCCTCTCACTACGTGGATGTGCTCCATTTGCGTCCACGGTCACGTGAGATACTCATAGAGAGTCAGGTGATCGCAGTGCAGACACGCCCACTTTGTTATGGTCCTCTCCGTCACTGCGTTAGGGTTGCTTGGCGACCCATACATACCGCCCACATGTGAACGACGTTGTGCGTCACAGGGGAAGGTAATTGGGCGTCACGTGATGGCCGCGTGAACACGCGGTTTGTGTTCGCGGGCTTTCCGGACGCAGCGCGCATGGTTGCTTGGCAACCTCCACGTGCGCTCCGTACACTTCCGGGTTTCGGCGTCACATGCAGGAGTCCCGTTCCACTTCCGGGCTCCCAGCATGTCGACTCCTATGGAGACCCCGACCAATCACAATGAATTTAGGTGGGAATGCCTGTCTCAAGTGGCAGAGTGTTATACACATATTTTGCTACAGATAGTTGGATTGGTCGTTAGGAGAAGGTGGGTCACACTCCATCAGATGACCCTCTCCCTAGTCCAATAGGATTCATTCTTGTTTAATTGTTGATAGCCCATTGGTCTTGTATTTTGTTTGATTGCATACACTATTTTATAAATATAGGCAGTGTTATGAGGGTCCCATATGCCCCTGTTAAAGATCTTTTGGATCAAAACGCGTAGGGCATTTTTATTACCCCATACACTGCTTTGTACCCGTGATCACGTTTTATGTTCCATTTATTGGGTTTTTTTAATAAAACCCCCCTGAATTACATCATGTGGAAGCATCCCTCTTTTCTTCACATGTTCTGATGAATTGAGACATCACTTGTCTGTTTGGGAACCATTCGGATCCTGTTCCAGTGCACCAAGAGGGATACCCAGGCCCAGCAAGGCCTCTACCCTTGCCTCCACCACTCCACACCTTTGCCCTTGGTGGCATAAAGCCCTAACGATTCTATGTTCCTGGCAGTAGAATCCAATTTGTCCGGTAAGCGTATTCCATCTTTCCGTTTATCTTGATGACATCTGTACTGACCGTTGAAAAGTTGAACCAACTGCCATACGGATCACATATACCCACTGCGGACTGTTTCCTTTTTTCACAACAACACGTCACTATTGGGACATTTCTTTTATGTGCACAGTATTCATTTGCATATGTGTTTTCTAGCGCTACAATTGATCTCGATGCAAAGTATTTGTAGCCAAAGCATGCGGGTCATAGTGCATGCTTGGCCAATCATCAGCCCGCAATGCACTGCGATGCCGCAGTGAATTATGGGCCGTGACGTGCCACTCGAATTTGGCGCGAACAGCCCATAACGTTTGAAATTCGATGAACATGGGTTCGACTCGAACTCGAAGCTCATCCCTATACAGGAGATAACTCGATTAAAGAAATTTTACCTTTCATGGTCAGTTAGATTAGCAACTGTAACAGTGAGAGTCCCGGTCCCTATGGAAATGGAGCAAAAAAGGCCACAGAGTTTGCATGTCAGGTGAAAGGCTACAGAGCAGTTATTTTGAGAGGAGAAATCTGCTCTGGCAGCTTTCTCCGGATATTGCTATTTCAGGATGGGGCTCTGTAGTTTGGAGATCCCTCAGAGTCTTGGTTGGACGGGATCTCCAACCTTGTATCCGGGTCTTGTGGATAGCCAGCAGGTTAAGTGCCCAGGTGCACACAGCCCATATAACGAGGGACTGGTGAGACAGAGAGCAGTGGGAGAAGGAAGGTGGAGTGTGAGCAGCTTGCTACTGCTGGTGCTGTGTGAAGACAGACCTGTGTCCAAAAAGTGGTCTGCCCTGTGGGAGACTGCAGCCCGTGTAAGGGGGATTTTTTGCCCAGGGACTGGGAAAGGCTGGCCAGCCTTGAGAGTCAGGAAGACTACGGAAGCCAGTGAGTCCAGGGGGCTGGAAAGAATCAAGTCTGTTGAGAGCAAGCAGAGGAACTGCTGACAAGAGAGAGCCAGGTGGCTCAGTATGTTTTTCATTTGAGTGCCAAACGAAGTTTGAACCCCTGTGTGGGAACCCTGAAAGGGCCTTTTGCTTTTGTTTTTCCGTTTAATAAACGTGGGCTACTAGGCCCTTAACTATAATGCCTGTCTGACATGGACTCACTGCACAAAAAATGCATCTACACTTGAGCTAAACACCCCAATATCACACAACATATAAAATGATACTCCTACCTAAAATACTATACTACTCTCGAACGCTACCTGTCCATATTTCGCCTAACTTTCTTTTTAGTTTACAATTGACCAAATTTATATGGGCGGACAATAAATCATGTTGTTAGATTCAGATACTGATGAAAAATAGAGCAGCGGGGGGAATGGGCCTTTCTTACTTAAGAGACTATTACATGGCAACCCTGTTAGACCAAATTACATTTTGGTTTCAGCCGGCTCACTTAAAACACTGGAGCATGCTGGAACATGACTGGGCTCAAACAGAATCTCTTAGTTCCCTGTTATTGGTTGATGACCTATTGCAAACAGAAAATCCCATAGATCATTCCACCATTGCAGCAGGGCTACAAGCTTTGAGATACTTTTATAAACATTATGACCCCTCCACAAAAAGTACAAGGATTCCTATCCCCCCTCAGCTTGCTAAAGTTTATAACATCAGACATCTCCTTTTCTAAATGGACACCCAAGGTTCTGCATACCATTGAAAATGTCATATGTAATGGATGCTTGATTTCCTTTGAAAGCTTGACCCAAAAATACTCCCTACCTACTAATGAATCATTTTCCTATACTAGACTATCATCTATAATGAATCTTCATAAGCTCTTCTCAGTTGAAGTGCCAGTCAAGACATGGTCCTATTGGAACTCAACAGATTCCAAACTCAAAGGTATCACCATGTTCTATGAACTGCTAAATGCAAAAAATTACAAAAAATCTCCATTTGGATAAATGGGAGATAGAACTGGGGCATTCCTTTTTAGACTATCAATGGCAGGGTGCAATTAAATGCATTTATCAATACTCCAAATGCTCAAATTACTGGGAAATGGCCCAGAAACTCCAACTAAGATGATATCTTACTCCTTACCTAATGGCAACATTTTCCCCTACCATCACTAGTGAGTGTTGGAGAGGATGTGCACAGGTAGGCACCTTGACACATGGTATCATCATGCCTTCACTTACGCAGTTTTTGGGCAGAGAAATTCAAACTGATTTCTCGAGTCACAGGTTTCATTACTAAGCCAAATATAGAACAAGCGATTCTCAATATCAATTCCATTTCAATCCCTAGCTCCCTATGTCCAATAGTTATGCACATGCTTTTTTCAGCTAGAGCAGCAATTTTGAAAAAATGGAAAAAGAGGTAATTAGCCAAGTCAATGAGGTTGGTAAATATGAACAATTACTGGCATATAAAGATGGGAAGACCCAACAGTTTGAAACCCGTCGTGCTTACTATAAAGTCCCTTAAACCCCGTGCAGTGGAAACCTGAATTTCCTTCTATTCCATTAATTGTTCTTTCTTTATACTCTTCTTCATTTCTTCTTTATATATGCATCCTTAAATGCAACCAATGCTTGTCACTGATGCGTAAAGGTTAAATAAATAGTTAATACATAAAAACAAATCTAAGGATTTAAACACTTTCTTTCTATTCCTTATATGAGCTAAATGTTTTATTATTGAGTACTGTCTATGTATGTTACAACTATTCCATATAGAAATGTAATTGTCAGGAAAGGTTTCACCTGCTGGTGGGGCTGTCAGATCTTTGGGTTGCAGTACTGGTGTTCACCAGCGGGTGTCTCCTGGCAGTCTGAAGCTGGCCATCTCCTACAATCATGCATTACCTGAGACCGATTGCAGGTGTGTATATTTACCCGGCAGATGCTCACACATTTGCCTTGGTATTTTCCGTGAGCCCTAACCTGTATTCCTGAATCCTGTACCTTGTGACCTGTATTCCTGAATCCTGTACCTGTACCTTGTGTCCTGTGTTCCTGAACTCTGCATCCATCCCTGGACTCCTGTTGTCCTCTCTCTGAATCCTGTACCTGTACCTTGTGTCCTGTGTTCCTGAACTCTGCATCCATCCCTGGACTCCTGTTGTCCTCTCTCTGTCCCGTCCTGCTCCCTGCCCTATCTGATTGATCTGTTGTGTATGACACTGGCTTGATTACGTTTATGATTATATCTTACTCCTGTATTAACGTTTGGTTTAGAGAGTTAATATTGTGTGTCACCATGGTTGTTTGCTGGTTTGCTTTATTGTTTATGACTTATCCTTTTAATAAATCTTACTATTATTACTTTACATGTTTTGGTCTTTCCTATTGTGGTCCACACATTTCTGGTCACACCGGTTTATGACAGTAATCCTAAAGCACACATTTTCTTTATTTAACCTCCAGACATTGTCTTCAAAATGATGATGGATACTATATCTATTACTGACGCAAATTGTACTGATTTGTAAATAAATTGGAACTTACATGGACTGTTGTTATGCTCTATCCTTATACTATTTTCTTGCTATTCTCTATGTATCTTTGAAAAACTTTAATAAAAATTATTTAAAAAAAAATAAAATAGACCTAAAATGCCAAAGCACTATATATTTATTACAGGCACTTACTGTTTATTGCGTCCTCAATTTACACAACACTTTACATATATATTGTACATGCACATCAGTCCCTGCCCTCTAGGATCTTACAAACTAAGGTCCCTTAACTTACAACCATACATACACATACTAGCACCAAATTTAGAAAGAAGCCAATTAACCTACCAGCATGTCTTATGAGTATGGAAGGAAACCGGAGTACCCAGGGGAATCCCATGCAAGCACAGGGAGAACACGCAAACTCCATGCAGGCAGTGCCATGGTTGAGATTTGCTGCTAGGCAGAAGTGCCAACCACTTAGCTACTTTCCATGTTTTGTTTTTTTTGTTTTTTCTAAAATATTGTTTTCCTTTTTTCATCTTTTTGTTATTCTGTGCTGCTGATCTGGGCCATTTACAGTTATTTTCTGTCTTCATTCACTTGTAAGTTGGCCGCACATCATTTCTCTGGATTCCTGATAATGACAATAGTAGACCATGCCCGTGCAATGTGTGTTGGGACAACCACTTGTTATCTCTTCCAGGGACACATGCGAAAGGGTAACAACTGATTTATATAACTTGACCTTGTCACCCCCTAACAGGAAGTGCCTAAACAAGGACTTCATGGCAGGATAACCAGGAATTATTTAGTTAAATCTGCACATGTGCTTATATATAAGATTTTAGTTCTTGAATTTATATTTACTTCAATTATTTACTTGTTGCTAGAAGCTTTCTTTTGAATGGAAAAAAAATATATATATTACTGACTAACTCTATTGTGTCTGTAAGTTATTTACTTCTATACAGTATTTATGTTTATCACTGGTATTTGAAACAAAAGGACATATCAAGCAAAGTGTGGTGTACACTTTTTCACTTGTCAATTAATTTTTAATGCAGACATGACAATTGACAGATGATGTAATCAGCAGTTGAAGATTAATTTCTGGCAGTGGATCACTTATGTTGCCCATACTGAAATAATAAATAAGTAAGCACTTAAACTCTTCCTCTGCTTAAGAAACAGGAACAAGGGTCCCATTTGTCTGTAAATAGAGGGTCACATTTAGGCCAGTTGAATATGGTGCAGCAAAATTCTGATTTGAACCTGAGAAATTTTAGTTGACAGCCTTTGGAAATTAAATTATAAGTCAAGTGCTGATCAGTTTGATATCTGCTTTCTGCTTAGAGATGATGTATTGCTGTTTTAATGGAATATCATCTATCAACTGATAATAACAAATGTAGAATTTCTGAGCTTGTCATCTGTTCTCTGGTGACAAATTGTCCAACTTGTAGTCGTGATAATGGGATTTTTCTAATGATCTAGTCTAAATTGACTCATACTGCAGCTATTATTCTTTAAAACTGGATTAAATCTAGATGACTAAAGTCAACCTTATTTAACCACTTATTGCTAAGGAGAGACCTTATGAAAAAAGTACAGCCAGCTTTATGGTTTTTCAATGTGTCAACAGACATAAAATCTTGTAGAAAAGAAGAGTTAAGGGGCTATCAGTGCTATAAATAAAGCACACTGGTTTGTTTAAGCTCATAGACATAATATGGAAATGGTAAACAGTCTCGACTTCAGGCTTGCAACCTGCTACCACACAGTCACCAATTTTTATGCACTTTTGATGAGAAAATAAATATTACAATTATTTAAGTATAAATATACCCAGAAATGCAAAATTTAACATGTTAATTCTCCCTCACTAATAAGTAAATGTACCTCTGTGCAACATACATAATATCCAAAAACTGAGCAAGTATAGCATTAAACCTTATGTAATACGAGGGGGCGTGGCATCCGAGCAGCAAAATGGCCGCACTTGCCTGAAGCTCCGCTCAGCCGCCAGGGTAATAAAACCGCCATCAGAGTCATCGATGGCCCCGAACGGCTTTTAAAAACTCCATTGTGCAGCAAGGGAGCAGCAGCATGACACGTCGCTGAAACGCCCCACCACAGCCCTGTAAACTGGCCGGATTTTTTAATAAGGTAGGCCGCGGGCTACAGCAAAATGGCGGCGACTGTGGGCTACAACAAAATAGTGGCAACCATGGGCCACGATCATGGCATCCAGCAGGGCCCAGTGCTTCTCCAGGGCAATCTAGCAGCCCACCTAGACACCATGGTAGCGGAGACTCATCAGCAGCATCTACACCCACCACCCACAGCCTGGCCAAGTCAAAGCTGCGCAGGAATTCTCCAAATAGGACTCTGCAAGACTCCAGTGTGGAGGTGAGCATGGCACAAACCCAGAAAACAGGGACTCCCTAAATAGCCACAGATCTCATATCTGCCTTTCCAACCTAGGGGCAACCAGTGTCAGACTCTGTACTTAAAGAGATGCTCCTCTCCCTGTGATCATCACTGCACTCTGACATGATGACATGCATTCAGCAGTTTAAAGGGGATCTACCCGGGGCGTGGCCTGGACGGGAATGAGATAGGACGTGAGTAACCAGAGCTCCGCTTGTGGCAGATCCTGAATACGATATCCTGAGCCCCTAAAACATCTCTTTTTCTATACACCCGTGTGTCTGAAGCCGGGTGCAACTGCTGGGTCATGTCTCCACCAAGGAGGAACACAGCTGCTTCTTCATCCCTGGACAGGTACCGAAGAACGGAGCGGGACCACGAGGGGCAAGATGGCGCCTCGTCCCCAGAACACACAGCTCCCCAAGCTGACCAGGGCACGGCTGATACAGCCAAGGTGTTGGAAGCGATTTCCCTCTGCCAATCCACCCTCACCACAAAGATCGAAGAGGTAAAAGTGGACATTTCTTTAATTAGACAAGACATGACTAAACTTCGTGAGAGAGTTACTGAGACGGAGACCAGAATTAGCAGGGCGGAAGATACGCTATATCCCCTGCAACATTCCCAGGAGGACTTAAAGCGCCAAATACAACAGTTGGCACAGAAGCATGACGATTTGGAAAATCGTGCACGCAGATCCAATCTCCGCTTCATCGGCCTCCCGGAGGGCTCAGAGGGAACGGATCCTGCTACCTTCCTTGAAAAGCTCCTAATCTCTACATATGGCAGGGAGGCCTTCTCTAGCACATTCGTAGTAGAACGGGCTCACCGCATGCCCGCGCGCCGCCCACCTGAAGGAGCCCCGCCGCGCACATTCATAGCGAAGCTATTAAACTTCAAGGACCGAGATGCAGTACTACGACTAGCCAGATTGAAAGGAAACATCCCATTTCAGTCGGGACAGGTGTCAGCATTTCCGGACTTCTCCGCCGAGGTGCAGAAGCAGCGAGCCCGTTTCACGGAGGTAAAAAGGCGCCTCAGAGTGCACCATCTAAAGTACGCCATGTTGTTTCCTGCCCGGCTTCGTGTGGCTGGAGATGATCGTGCCTATTTCTTTGAGGATCCGGTGCAGGCGTTGGAGTGGCTAGATCGCCGTGATGCGGAGCAGAACCGACCTGCCCAGGAAAGATCTCCTCGTATCGGAATGTAAAGGTGAGACTCTGTATTATTTGCCAAGATATCATACTCACACGCTTCTACCCTCCACTAAACTTCAGCAACACACGCTGGTTGGGCCTAGTTGGACAATGCTACGTTTCTTTTGGAATGACTTTCCTCTCAATCCCAGCCAGCGTCTAGAGAACTGCCTGCTACACATATCAATGCCTGGAGTTTCACACCTGTTTTAGCTCTAGATGGGCCGTACTCTGACAACACCATCATATAGCTCACGGGACCTAAATTAGAGCTTTGCTAAATCCTGACTTTCGCCTCTGTGATGATACGAGTCTGTAGTAATAAATCACCGCCATATGGCCCGCTCTCCTGTCTCACATGAACTTACACTAACCATGCTACCCCGGAGAGCAGCAAGGAGAAGCATAGAGATCATAACTTGCTATACGTGGGGAGGAGTAAAGTAGTTTTCGACCCTATTGATAATATTTGTAGGATGACTATAATTTCTATATACCACAACCGGAAAGGAGAATGTCTCTCATTCCCAGGTTTCAACCCAGCGTTTGTTCGCCCTCATTAATAGTTCAACCCACTGCCAAGTGCATAGCCGAATAGGCCTCCACTGTGCTTGGTTGTGATGTTGTGCTCTACCTCGGTTTATAAAGTTTATTTGATGTTCAAAGGTAGGAGCACTGGTTTAGGGGTCAATGTCCCAGCTAAGTTGGGGTGGCTGAGGGCTGGGAGGGGGGTAAGGGAACTATTTCAATTAAGTTTAACCACTTCAAAACCAGCCTCGTTTTGGATTTTAGGTGTTTAAGAGTTTAAAACAGGTTTTTTTGCTAGAAAATTACTTAGAACCCCCAAACATTATATATTGTTTTTTTTCTAACACCCTAGAGAATAAAATGGCGGTCATTGCAATACTTTTTTTTGCACCGTATTTGCGCAGCGGTCTTCTAAGCGCACTTTTTTTGGAAAAAATTCACTTTTTTGAAAAAAAAAATAAGACAACAGTAAAGTTAGCCCAATTTTTTTTTATATTGTGAAATATAATGTTACGCCAAGTAAATTGATACCCATCATGTCACGCTTTAAAATTGCGCCCGCTCGTGGAATGGCGTCAAACTTTTACCCTTAAAAATCTCCATAGGCGACGTTTAAAAAATTCTACAGATTGCATGTTTTGCGTTACAGAGGAGGTCTAGGGCTAGAATTATTGCTCTCACTCTACCGGTCGCGGCGATACCTCACATGTGTGGTTTGACCACCGTTTTCATATGCGGGCGCTACTCACGTATGCGTTCGCTTCTGCGCGCGAGCTCGTCGGGACAGGGCGCTTTAAAAAATTTTTTTTTTTTTTTTAATCATTTATTTTACTTTATTTTATTTATTTTTTCACTGTTTTTTAAAAAAAAAAAATTTGGATCACTTTTATTCCTATTACAAGGAATGTAAACATCCCTTGTAATAGAAAAAAGCATGACAGGTCCTCTTAAATATGAGATCTGGGGTCAAAAAGTCCTCAGATCTCATATTTAGACTATAATGCAAAAAAAAAAAAAAAAAAAAAAAAAAGTCGTTTAAAAAAATGACACAAAATAAATTGTGCCTTTAAGAGAAGTGGGCGGAGCCGTCGTAATGACGTCGCTCCGGCCGTCACATGGTATAGAGACGGGTGGGGGCCATCTTGGCCTCACTCGTCTCAGTACCTCAGCAGTGAAAGGACCCGATCGCCTCCGCCGTTACCGACGGCTCCGGTAAGCGGCGGAGGGTGCGGGAGAGCGGCGGGAGGGGGGGTGGCACCTCTCCCGCCGCCGATAACGGTGATCTCGCGGCGAACCCGCCGCAGAGACCACCATTATCGTGTGCAGAATCGCCGGCCCTAAAGATGGATACCTCGGTTGTGGCAGCAGCTGCTGCCGTTACCGAGATATCCATCTTTAAAAAACAGGACGTCAATATACAGTGGGCGGTCGGGAAGCGGTTAAAGAACATGTGTTTTATGTTAATGCAATATATGGTAGATGAACCTAGAATCTTCTTAACACTGATACGATACACCGATTCAAAAGTTTCTGTATGGAAGATATGTGAGCCTGCCCTGGGAAATGGTCTTGCACCAACTCCCCACAAATACTTATTTGCTAGAAATGACTGACATCAAGTTTCTGACTTGGAACGTCAGGGGAGTCCGAGATAAGGTTAAACGTACCGCAGTCTTCGGCTGCCTCAAATCATACCGGGCAGACATAATTGTACTGGTTGAAACCCACATTACTGGCCAGCTCCAGCTGGCAATGAAACGTCCATGGATAGGATGGACCTATCACACCACCCATTCCCCTTACTCCAGAGGGGTATCCATATTAATCGCCAAATCTGTCTCATTTGGACTTATTTCGGTGCGGACGGACCCCCAGGGCAGGTATATTTTTTTGCAATGTACACTCTGTGGCTCGCAATACCTAATTATGGCCTTCTATATCCCACCGCCATACAATTCTAGCCTTATTAGTGAGGGGTTAGCATATATGGCGCAACATCCAACAACGCCTGCTATCTGGTTGGGTGACTTCAACGAAGTAGTAAATCCTACTGTAGATAGATTACGTGGACAACAAAGAGACCAAACACCAGACAGTACCAGATTTGGGCGTCTGCTACGCGAGTTTTCTCTAACTGATACGTGGCGCTCTAAACACCCACATACCCAGGCCTACTCGTGCTTCTCAGCAACACACTCTTCTATGTCCCGAATAGACCTAGTGTTAATTTCAGACATGCTCCTACCACACCTTACGGACTCGGGGTATCACACTAGGTCCCTCTCGGATCATGCCCCCTGTTGGGCCACACTACGCATTGCTCCCCCAGCGGGGCCCCGTACCTGGCGCCTACACTCCTTCTGGCTATCGGCACTCGACGACCAGGAGGATATTAGTTGGGAATGGCAATTCTATTTTAACACAAATCGAGATACCGCCCCATTAGGCATGGTATGGGAGACATTTAAATTACATGTCCGCACGATTATCTCCGCTCGTATAAATAGGCTGAAGGCCGTATCCATAACTAAACTAAAACAGGTCTTCGAACAACTAGACACAGCCACCAGGGAATTTAGCACAGATCCTACGCCTGCCAGGGCATCCCTTCTTAAACTAAGAACAAGAGTGTTAGACCAACTAATTTTTGAGAAAGCTAACCAGAAACTTCTTTTCTCCAGGCAGCGGGTGTTTGAACAGGGGGAACGGGCGGGTAAGCTCCTGGCGTACTTGGCACGCCAGGATGCGACCCCACCCGTGGTGGTCTCACTGATGGATCCACAGGGCACAATAACTTATGACCCAGAAACGGTAACAAATATCTTCCGTAGTTTTTATGCCTCCCTATACACATCTAAAGTAAGGGTTACTGCACAGGAAACCAGGGCTTTCCTTCAGAACATACCCATCCCTAAAATCTCATCGTCCCAAATGCAAGAAATGGAGGACCCAATAACAGCAGAGGAGATTGCGGTCGCGATAGCGTCTTTGGCTCCAGCTAAAGCCCCTGGGCGGGACGGTATTCCTTTAGATTTTTACGCCACTTACTCTGAAATATTAATACCTGAACTGTTGAAACTCTATAAACATATCTTTGAGTCTGGGTCTCTTCCGCAGTCCCTCCGACAGGCAATAATCGTAGTGATCCCCAAGCCCGGCAAGGACCCCCTCTGTCCAGAGTCTTACCGCCCAATCTCGCTCCTTCAGGCAGACATCAAGATTCTCGCCAAAATACTAGCTATCCGTCTCAACCGTATTATCCTTTCCATAATTCACCCCGACCAAACGGGGTTCATGCCTGGCAAAAACACAGCCATGAACCTGCGTAGGCTTTATATTAACATCCAGGCAGAACACGACACCGTCGGGGACAGGGCAGTGGTGGCGCTGGACGCCGCCAAGGCTTTTGACTCCGTGGAGTGGGAGTATTTGTGGGAGTGCCTTGGGGGGTTTGGTTTTGGTCCCAACTTCATCAAGTGGGTACAATTATTATATTTCTCACCAGAGGCCAGTGTACTAGTGAACGGGAGGACCTCAGCGCCATTTCCATTACAACGAGGAACTAGACAGGGGTGCCCACTCTCCCCTCTTCTATACGCCTTGGCGGTTGAGCCTCTGGCTATATCTCTCAGGGTACATCCAGATATCCATGGTCTTACGCGGGGGAACCTGGTAGAGACGGTGAGCCTTTACGCAGATGATATGCTGCTATACCTGCAAGATACAGGCCCCTCCCTCCAGGCTGCCCTGCAGACCATTGAGGACTGTGGCAGGCACTCAGGATTGAGCATAAATTGGAATAAGTCACAAATTATGCCACTTGACTCAACAGCACCCACATACCGATCCGCATCCCTCCCTCTACAAAGAGTAGCATCTTTTAAATACTTAGGTATACAGATCACCAGGGAGCCCCTAGAATATCTTCCTAATAATATCGAGCCGTTATTCACATACTTAAAAATACGTACACAGTCTTGGGCAAAGCTCCCACTGGGAATCATGGGTAGGATCAACCTATTCAAAATGATACTTCTACCAAAATTCCTATACACAATGTGGAACTCGCCAATTCTTATTCCTCTTAAAACCTTTAAAACAATAGACCACATTCTCAACTCATTCATATGGGGACCCAATCGCCATAAGCTAGCGTGGCACACTCTGAAAAATCCGACCTCCTCGGGGGGAACGGCTCTCCCAGACCTACATGCCTATTATATAGCGGCACAACTCTCACACATATACCACCTCCACAAAACTGACAGCATCAGATATCAAACCTTGATTTGTAAAAAACCAAACTCAGCTACCAACTCCCCTCTTCAAGTAATATTCAGAGGCAGGGGCGGAGGGAGGGGTTGGGCTGTTCAGAACCCCCTACTGCACCAACATAAAAGCATTTGGGAAATTGCAGTTAAACTTGTAGGGGCGGATTTTTTTCACTCACATACACCATTATGGCACAACTCGCAACTGCCGGAGCTGCTACATATGCCAGGAGCGACTGTATGGGCGGCAAAAGGTATAGTGTACCTATTCCAAGTAATTTCCCCCCTGGGTGTAAGAAGTTTTCAATCACTACAGGATGAGTTTGAATTACCCCCACACATGAAATTTAGATACATCCAGCTGAGGCACGCGCTTGGAACCCAGTTCGCGGAGGGACTCCCCAGCCCACAGATGCTTCCAATGGTTGACATAATCATAGGAAATGACCCAGAGAAATTAATATCCAGTCTATACAGTATCATATGCACACGTGCGGTAGCGAGAGTTATCGACACGGCTAAGATCAGATGGGAAATAGATATTGGCCCTGTGGACGACTCGGACTGGGATGAGATATTGGAAAATGTTAAACTGACATCACCCAGACTCTCGGACCGTCTTACCCAACTATATATCATCCACAGGTCCTACCTTACTCCGTCCAGATTATCTAAATTTCGCCCAGATCAGAGCCCGGACTGCCCAAGGTGCTCAGACAACCCATGTACTTTTTTCCATCTGATCTGGGCTTGTCCTCATATTCAGAGTTACTGGGCACAAATTATCAAATTCCTACACGACCAAATGGGCTCCCCAGTGCAGCTGGACCCCAGACTGTGCCTCTTTGGACTCCTTCCTGACACGGCAATCGAGAAATATCAAGCCACATTCTTGCAGGAAACTCTTTTCTGTGCTAGAAAAGTGGTAGCTAAATGCTGGATGAGGACTCACTCCCCCTCAATACAGAATTGGATTGCTGAGGTCAATAAGTCACTCCCTAATAAAAAGCTGCTTTACAAACATAGGGGGTGCTCGCACAAATACCATCGGATATGGGATAAATGGCTAGAAACTAGTGATACATGTACAGAATAATCCACCGTAAGCATAACATAAGGACATAATGAGACCATGATAAATCTTACATTTTGTAGTATTAGTAAAACCTGCTGTAAAATATGCCAATGCACTACATGCTTAGTAAAGGCAACTAAATCTATAATGCTACGCTATTATGTGAAAAGTCTGAGTTAGCGACAAACCCATGATACAATGTAATCATATTACCTTCCCCCTTTTTTTTTTTTCTCTCTTTTTGTTCTTTTCGGTCTGATGTAAAATATAGTCTACTCCTGTAACCGTATGTTGTATATGCTATATATGTATGTCATGAATATAAATAAACATGTTCTTTTTCAAAAAAAAAAAAAAAAAGGGGATCTACCCACCTGGGGGATAGAGTGGGTAAGATGGAGTCCTCAATGTGTGAATACACATCTTCGTACAATACCATGGTTGAAGCTCACGCTGCACACTCTGAATAAATTTCATGGTTATGGGACAAGGTAGCTGACCTACAAGACAGGTCTAGGAGAAATAACATTAAGCTCAGAGGGGTTCCTAAATTTGTGCCTGACTCCCAGCTGCAACAGTTTGTCCATGACCTATTCTCCTCCCTAGTCCCATCCCTGACGAACCTGGATCTAGCTATTGACAGGATACATAGATTGCCTAAGCCCTCTTTCCTCCCCGACAATGTACCACGGGATGTTTTACTGAGGATGCATTCCTTCCAAGCAAAACATATATACAAGGGGTTCACCCTGGGACTTTGAGTGAGGTGAATATGGTTAGTCAGGAAACATGTCATGGAAGTAAAATAATGTAGATTTATTGCAATTGTTGCACATCTGAAACGCAACAGCAATAACTACACGCTGATAAAATATGCATATAATGTGAACATGAGACAATCCACATACATGGTACAACAATATATACCAATATACAAACATCAGAGAAATTTGCAAGCATGAGTAGTACCCGACGACTTTTTGCGAGACTCTTCAAGGGTAAATGTTTTGCTAAATCTGTAATACAAGTAATAAATCAAATGAATGAGTGTATATTGCATGCAATAGGCAGGAAGGTGAGTAATCATCGGGGTCAGGCTAGGGACCCCATACTCACCAATAGGGATGAGCCGAACACCCCCCGGTTTGGTTCGCACCAGAACGGACCGAAAATTCGCAGGAATGTTAGAACCCCATTAACGTCTATGGGACTCGAACGTTCGAAATCAAAAGTGCTCATTTTAAAGGCTAATTTGCATGGTATTGTTCCAAAAAGGGTTTGGGGACCCGGGTCCTGCCCCAGGGGACATGTGTCAATGCAAGGAAAACTTTTAAAAATGGATGTTTTTTTCAGGAGCAGCGATTTTAATGATGCTTAAAGTAAAAAAAAAAAAAGTGAAATATTCCTTTAAATATCATACCTGGGGGGTGTCTATAGTATGCCTGTAAGTGGCACGTGTTTCCCGTGCTTAGAACAGTCCCTGCACAAAATGTCATTTTTAACTGAATAAAAGTCATTTAAAACTGCTTGCGGCTTTAATGTAATGTCGGGTCCTGGCAATATGGATGAAAATCAGTGAGACAAACGGCATGGGTACCCCCCAGTCCATTACCAGGCCCTTGGGGTCTTCTATGGATATTAAGGGGAACCCCGCACCCAAATTAAAAAAGGAAACAGCAGTATACAGGCTCTGTACTCTGAACAGCAGTATACAGGCGGTGCAAACAAGACAGGGACTGTAGGTTTGTTGTTAAGTAGAATCTGTTTGTAATTTTGAACTGGTACATTTTTAACGTGTTTAGCTTCAGCCAAAAAATCTATTTTAAGCTTTTTGGAAAACTTAGGGAAGGGTTATCACCCCTATGACATTTGTTTTGCTGTCTGTGCTCCTCTTCAGAAGATTTCACCTCACTTTTTGTCCCAATGACAAATGTTTTTTTGAAAATTTGGGTTTTTTTGTGAAACAAGGATTGGTGATAAAGCATCAGTGGAAAGGAGAAATGTTTTTTCCCATATTAACTCTTACAGGAGAGAATTTCCCTTCCTAGGGGTAGATTTCATCTCACTTCCTGTTGTCTCCTTCCGTTTGCAAGTAGGAGTCATTTGTAGTTGGATGTTTGAAAGTAGGGGCCTGCCCTATATACTCAGCAGAAATTTGGGCCTTAGGTGTTGTTGTGGCCACAACACTGTAAGCCCTCACAGGGCTCTGCTGTGAAATATTAGATCAAGAATTGTAATTACATGCCCCTGTTGAACAGGGGCAGAAAAATTGGGCCTTTGGTGGTGGTGGTGGTGGTGGTGCTGGTGCCACAACACTGTAAGTCCTCACTCGCTCTTGGTGGGCTGAAAAATTGGACCTTAGACACTGGTGCTGGTGCCACAACACTGTAACCCCTCACAGATACTCTAGTTGGAACGCAGGAACAAGCCCTGCTGCAAAGTATTGCATCAAAAATTGTAATGACACGCCCCTGTTAGACAAGGCCTGAAAAATTGGGCCTTAGGCACTGGTGCTGGTGCCACAACACTGCAACCCTTCACAGATACTCTAGTTGGAAGGCAGGAATGAGCCCTGCTGCAAAGTATTGCATCAAAAATTGTAATTACACACCCCTGTTAAACAGGGGCTGAAAAATTGGGCCTTAGGCACTGGTGCTGGTGCCACAACACTGCAACCCCTCACAGATACTCTAGTTGGAACGCAGGAACGGGCCCTGCTGCAAAGTATTGCATCAAAAATTGTAATTACACGCCCCTGTTAAACAGGGGTTGAAAAATTGGGCCTTAGGCACTGGTGCTGGTGCCACAACACTGCAACCCCTCACAGATACTCTAGTTGGAACGCAGAAATGAGCCCAGCTGCAAAGTAGGCACTGGTGGCGGCGCCCAGAACCAAAAATGTTCTTACAAGCTATCAGCGTAATCATTGAGGAGGAAGAGGATAATTACTCAGGATAGTCACTTAGCATCAGCATAGGCAGTCTTTGAAGGGATCTGAGATTTCAAAAAAAATTATTCGGTTACATCAGCATCAGGTGCTTGGTAGCTGGTGGTGATCCAAGACTGATTCATTTTTATGAAGGTCAGTCGATCGACCGAGTCGGTGGACAGACGCACCCTGTGATCAGTTACAAAGCCTCCAGCAGCACTGAATGTGCATTCCGAAAGAACGCTGGATGCAGGACAGGCCAGTAGCTCAATTGCATACTGTGCAAGCTCTGGCCAGTGATCCATCCTCAAGACCCAGTAACCCAGCGGATTTTCAGTGGGAAAGGTGTTCAAGTCAGATCTTGCCCCTAGGTATTCCTGCACCATGTAAAACAGACGCTGGCAATGGTTGCTGGAACCAATCATACCTTGGGGCTGCGGACTAAAAAATTGTCTGAACGCATCGGTCAGATGGCCACCTTCTCCACCGCTCCTTCTTTGACTGACCGAAGCCTCAGCAACATGTTGTCCAGAAACAGGAGTTTGTAACCTTCCAGTCTCTGGGAACGCGTTGCACAGACCTTTCTGCAAGGCCTCCCGAAGATGTTTCATCCTCTGCTCCCTCTGCGACTGCAAGATAAGGTCCGCAACCTTACCCTTGCAACATGGATGGTTGCCAGCCAGTAATGGTCCTTCTCCTTGATACCACGAATACGAGGATCCTTACGCAGGCTTTGCAGGATCAGGGAGGCCATGCAGCGTAGGTTTGCTTAGGCATTCGGTCCGGAGTCCTCTGGGTCACTAAGGACGACATGGTCCGCAACCACCTCATCCCAGCCATGTACAAGTCCATGTGTTTCTTGGGACTGATCCCTTAAAGACTGCTGCTAATGCTGAGTGCCAGGCTCCACCTGCATACTCCTCCTCCTCCTCCTCCTCCTCTTCCTGTGTGATCAGCAGGCACGCAGGAACACTGTCTGGATAAAGGGGGCCTTGAGAGCTAAGGAAGTCCTCCTCTTCCTGCCTCTGTTCTGCCTCAAGTGTCCATTATTCCACGCAGCGTGTGCTCCAACAGGTGGACAAAGGGGACAGTGTCACTGATGCATGCACTGTCACTGCTCACCATCCTCGTGGCCTCCTCCAATGGTGACAGGACAGTGCATGCATCCCTGATCATGGCCCACTGGCGTGGGGAAAAAAAAACAAGCTCCCCTGACCCTGTCCTGGTGCCATAGTCGCACAGGTACTCATTGATGGCCCTCTGCTGCGTGTGCAGCCGCTGCAGCATGGCCAGCGTTGAGTTCCACCTGGTGGGCATGTCACAGATTAGGCGGTTCTTGGGCAGGTTAAACTCCTTTTGGAGGTCTGCCAGCCGAGCACTGGCATTATATGACCGGCGGAAATGCACACAGACTTTCCTGGCCTGCCTCAGGACATCCTGTAAGCCCGGGTACCTGCCCAAGAACCGCTGCACCACCAAGTTAAGGACGTGAGCCAAACAGGGCACATGGGTCATTTGTCCCTGTCAGGGGCAGAGAGGAGGTTGGTGCCATTGTCTCAAACCACCATTCCTGCCTTAAGTTGGCGTGGCGTCAACCACCTCTGAACCTGCCCCTGCAGAACTGACAGAACCTCTGCCCCAGTCTGGCTCCTGTCCCCCAAGCACACCAGCTCAAGCACCGCATGGCATCTTTTGCCCTGCATACTTGTGTAGCCCCTTGAATGGCTACGAAGCACCGCTGGTTCCGAGGACAAAGCACAGGAAGAGGCCATGGAGGAAGAAGAAGAAGAGGAGGGGGTGGAGGAGAGAGGTGTGTCACAATCATTAGTAGTGGCATTTTGGAGGCGTGGTGGCGGAACAACCTCCAACACTACTGCAACTTGTCCTGCATCCTTCCCAGCTGCCAGCAGAGTCACCCAATGCGCGGTGAAACTTAGGTAACGTCCCTGTCCATGCCTGCTGGACCATGAGTCGGCGGTAATATGCACCTTACCGCTGACCGACCTGTCCAGCGAGGCATGGACATTGCCTTCCACATGCCGGTAGAGAGACGGAATCTCCTTCCGTGAGAAAAAGTGGCGTTTGGGTACATGCCACTGAGGAACCGCACATTCCACAAACTCACGGAAGGGGGCAGAGTCTACCAACTGAAAAGGCAGCAGTTGAAGTGCTAGCAATTTTGCCAAGCTAGCATTCAACCGCTGGGCATGTAGATGGCTGGGAGCGAACTTCTTTCGTCAGTGCAGCAGCTGGGGCAGGGAAATCTGCCTGGTACAATCTGACGTCGGTGTACCGAAAGCAGATTGCCCACAAGTACTTGGCTGTGACACACCTAATTCTACACCTTCATTCCTCTCAGTGCTGGTCTCAGTGAGGACTGAAGGTATAGTGGGGTTGGAGATCTCAGCTGATGAGGAGCAAGGAGAGGTCCTCTTTGTTCTTTGGTGTGGGTCTTTTAGATACGCTTGCCAACAAACTGCATGGCAGGTCAACATATGTCTGGTCAAGCATGTGGTGACCAAGCGGGAGATGTTTTGGTCACATGAGATACGCTTGAGACATATGTTGCAAATAGCAGCGGTGCGATCTGATGCACTCGTCTCAAAAAAGGCCCACACCAAAGAACTTTTGGAATAATGTGCAGAGACAGCAGCACCCTGCACATGCGGAGCTTTAGGGTGTGATGCAGTCAGTGTGCTGCCCTTAGGCTGGCCCCTGGAGGGCATCCTGCCTCGTTGGTGATGTGCCTCCTCCTCCTCCTCCTCCTCCTCTCTCCTATCAGGCACCCACGTTGAGTCAGTGACCTCATCATCCCCTCCCTCCTCATCACTGGAGCAAACCTGGCAGTATGCTGCAGCAGGGGGAGCATGACTGCCAGATTGCTGTCCTTCTTGGGCACCTCCTCTGTCCGTGCTGACGTTACTGCCTTCATCTAGCTCAGTATCATCATCAGAGCCTTCTAAACGCTGGGCATCCTCCTGGAGCATGTACCCAACACTGTGGTCAAACAGTTCGAGGGACTCCTCAGGAGGACATGGTGGGGCTAGGGAAGGAGTCACTGATGCCATTGAGCTGAGGGAAGAGGCTGCGTTGGCAGCTGCTTTGCCAGACAAAGTACCCTGAGCATGGGATATATATATATATATGTATATATATATATATATATATATATATATATATATATATATATATACTGATACTGCAGCTAGCAAAATCAACTGCCTGCCTGTAGTATGAGAACACCACCAACCTTCTACAGGTAGCTTTAGCTGAACACTGTGCAGAGCTCTCGCAAAAAAGTAACTTGTAGCTGATTTAGCTGCCTGCGGTAGTTATAGGATCAGGAAAACACCACCAACCGTCTACAGGTAGGTTTAGCTGAACACTGTGCAGAGCTAAAAAAAACCTAACTTGTAGCTTATTTAGCTGCCTGCGGTAGTGATAGGATCAGAAAAACACCACCAACCTTCTACAGGTAGCTTTAGCTGAACATTGTGCAGAACTCGCACTACACTAACTTGTAGTTTTAGCTGAACACTGTGCAGAGCTCGCAAAAAACTAACTTGTAGCTTATTTAGCTGCCTGCGATAGTGATAGGATCAGGAAAACACCACCAACCTTCTACAGGTAGCTTTAGGTGAACACTGTGCAGAGCTCGCAAAAAAATAACTTGTAGCTTATTTAGCTGCCTGCGGTAGTGATAGGATCAGGAAAACACCACCAACCTTCGACAGGTAGCTTTAGGTGAACACTGTGCAGAGCTCGCAAAAAACTAACTTGTAGCTTATTTAGCTGCCTGCGTTAGTGATAGGATCAGGAAAACACCACCAACCTTCTTACAGGTAGCTTTAGCTGAACACTGTGCAGAGCTCGTAAAAAACGAACTTGTAGTTTTAGCTGAACTCTGTTCAGAGGACGCACTACACTCACTACACTAACTTGTAGCTTTAGCTGAACACTGTGCAGAGGTTGCACTACACTAACTTGTAGTTTTAGCTGAACACTGTTCAAAGGACGCACTACACTAACTTGTAGCTTTAGCTGAACACTGTGCAGAGGTTGCACTACACTAACTTGTAGTTTTAGCTGAACACTGTTCAAAGGATGCACTACACTAACTTGTAGCTTTAACTGAACACTGTGCAGAGGTCGCACTACTCTAACTTGTAGTTTTAGCTGAACACTGTGAGGAGGACGCAGTACCCTAACTTGTAGCTTTAGCTGAACACTGTGCAGAGGTCACACTAAACTAACTTGTAGCTTTAGCTGAACACTGTGAGGAGGACGCACTACACTAACTTGTAGCTTTAGCTGAACACTGTGCAGAGGTCGCACTACACTAACTTGTAGTTTTAGCTGAACACTGTGAGGAGGACGCACTACACTAACTTGTAGCTTTAGCTGAACACTGTGCACTACACTAACTTGTAGTTTTAAAATCTGGATCATCTATAAGGTCAAAAACAACAAGATGAAGAGTGGCACTATCCCCTAACAGTGGGACTTGAGGTGAGTGTCCACACAACTTCTAATGTAATAAACCAATCCTAAATCCCAATTATAGAAAGTGGATTATCAATATTAAATATCAGTAGTCACACAAAACATCAATTGCTCAATGTGATAGTCACTACTAATGTGATACAAATAACCTAAAAACATTACTTTAACATAAAGTGACATGTATATTATTACAAGTGACACCCCGTGAACAGTGAAAAGAAACTGTATTGTGATACCACAAACATAGACCAATAAATAATGAAATTGGAAAAAATCCAAAATACACAAATCCTGTGCAAAATATATGATGGAAGAAAAATAAAACATGTGAGAAAAAATTCAATAAAAATTATATACTGGAAAACAATGAGTCCACATCTGTTTAGAATTATGAAAATCAATATATTGAATGGTGAAGAAAAAAGTTCAAAAAGTGCAAGTGTCTTCAATCTGCAAAATGCTGTAACTCCGTGTACATCACATCTCAGTGCTGTGATTCCACTCCCTTGTGAATAGCTCACTCACCAGCTGATAAGGTCTCACACTCTCGTGTTTGGCCGGCAAAACACCTCAACCCACTAGCATGGGGGTTATCATGCAGCCACCGATATCCGCTGTTGAGTGTACCGAACACTTTTCCTTGAGAAATTGACTCCACATATAAAGGAAAAAATGCTCCAAATAGCGTGATACCGTTTTAAAACATTTAATCAAAAAACTAAAAAACACATATATGCACTCACATGGTAACTAAAATCAACTCAGCACTTCACAGCAAATGGAACTGTATCACAGCAAAATATAACACAGCATGCAGTAACACTAGCAGGGACGGCCACAGCGGACCCAGGGAGTGTGGACGCCGGCGATCGTCTCACTAGTTCACCGCTCCCGTTCTCAGCTGGTCCCCGCTCCGTCTCCCATCAGATCTCCCTCTATCAGACTCCTACGATTGCCGCGTAGCCACGCCCCGACATGTTTCGTCATACGGACTTAATCATGGGGTTGGCTACTCGGCAAGGCAATCACAGTTTCATGCAAATTTCAATGTGCACTGGGCAGGCATCAATCACTTGGCGTCTCCACACTTCCTGTGTCCCCATGTCCAGAATACACATGTAAAACTCCTCCAAAATACAATATATAGGTAAACAATGTTCACTAGGATTCAGAGCCAGACACAATTTCAGGTGGCTTTATCACTAGCAATATAAACAAAGCTCCTATTTACATAAACCATGCTTTTAAACCAATGTATTTTTGTGGGCAGGTTTAACCCATTACAATTATGGTCCATGAGTGATATGTCTAAACAAAAACGATGAAAAATATATATATTACAAAATAGAATAAAATAAAATACAAAATAAATTAAAATAAAATAAACCTCAAAAATAAAAAATAAAAGATATAAATAAAAAATAATAATAATAAAAATAAATATTAAAAAAAATGAAAAAAATAAAATAAAAATAAAATAAAAATAAAAATAAAATAAAAAATAAAAATAAAATAAAAATAAATAAAAATAAAAATAAATATAAAAATAAAAATCTATACCTTGCCGAAAATTCACAAAGACAGTAGAACACCACCAGCACGACCGATTTTGAACGGTATAGGATCTGTCACAGCTAGATTGGGTGAATTTTTAGATAAGTTCCTCCAGCCTAGCGTGAAGGCTTCTAAAGCGTATCTTAAGGATACAACGGATCTGCTACGGTCCTTGCAAGAGGTGAAATTCAACTCAACCTCTAACTCATATCTGGTCACGGCCGATGTGGCCTCGTTATACACCATTATTCAGCATGAGGATGCAGCATTGGCTCTAAACTGGGCATTGAGTAAGCAGGATGATATCCCCCACATGCAGAAGATTTTTGTTGGTCATGCGTTCGATTTCTGCATGACACACAATTATTTTTGGTTTAATGGTCATTTCTTTTCACAGATGGTTGGCGTAGCGATGGGAGCTAAATATGCTCCCAGCCTTGCTAATCTTTTCCTAGCAGAATGGGAGGACAGACGAGTATTTAATGGTAGACCATCCCAACTATTATTTTACCGCAGGTTCATAGACGACCTATTATTCCTCTGGGAGGGGTCAAGGGAATCGGCAGTGGAATTTGTGTCACGACTGAATAACAACTCCAATAACATTCGATTGGATTATGTTATCAGTGATACCACAGTGAATTTTCTTGATGTAACTATCACTAAAATCAATAACATTCTGAACACCAAAGTCTTCTTTAAGACCACAGATCGGAACAGTTATCTGTCCATCAGGAGTGAACACCACCCCGCTTGGATAAAAAATATACCAAAGGGACAGATGTTAAGGGTCCGGCGGAATTGCTCAGACTTGGATACTTATACCTCTCAAGCCAACCTATTGAAGGAGAGATTCCTCCAAAAAGGATATGAGAATAGCACTATAGATAATATTATTCAGGAGGTAGCTACTATCCCTAGGGAACAGTGTTTGAAGGACAAGGAGACTGGGGCACCTACCAACCAGCTTCAACTGGGATTCATTTCAAATTTTCATCACCAGTATAGAGATGTAAAAAAAAAATTAAAAAACACTGGCACATCCTGTGTAGAGATAGACACCTGGGGGAGATTTTGTCCAATTACCCTAGATTTATCTATAGACGGGCACCAAATTTTGCCCATAGGGTGGCCAAGAAAATTCTCGATCAACCCAACCATCAAACGCAAAAGATTGACCTCAAAGGGTTATTTGCATGTAGAAAGTGCATTTGTTGTAGAACGGTGCGGGTGAGAAATAGAGGTGAGAAATAGAGGTACTACGCAAATCACCAATGTAGATGAAGAAACATTCAACATCAGTGAATTCATTACGTGTAATAGTCTATCTCTTGTGGTGCCCGTGTGGTTTGTTCTATGTGGGGCGTACCAGGAGACTACTGAGGGTAAGAATCGCTGAACACCTAGCCAATATAAAAAATGGTTTTCGACACCATAGTGTTTCTCTTCATTTCAAGGAGAAACACAATCAGGACCCCAGCTTGCTGCAATTTTGTGGCATAGATGTGGTGCATCAATCTTGGAGAGGGTCTAATAGGGTCAGGGATCTCTCTCAGAGAGAAACCCGATGGATCTATCTGCTCAAAAGTTTATTCCCTAGAGGAATGAATATTGAACTGGACCTGAATTGATTTATTAGCAATTCCTGAGGGCAATACAGGTTCCAGTTCACCTTTAGGGGGAAGCTGTATGGTCCAAGGTTATAGTACTGTGATGGGATGGCCTATGAGTGGCATGTTTATGTTTATTTTTATTTATGTTTATTTTTATTTTTATTTATTTTTATTTTAATTTTAATTTTATTTTTATTTTATTTTTATTTTTTTTATTTTTATTTTTATTTTTATTTTTTTATTTTTTATTTTCATTTTTATTTTTATTTTTATATTTATTTTTATTATTAATATCTTTTATTTATATCTTTTATTTTTTATTTTTGAGGTTGATTTTATTTTAATTTATTTTGTATTTTATTTTATTTTATTTTGTAATATATATATATATATTTTTTATTGCTTTTGTTTAGACATATCACTCATGGACCATAATTGTAATGGGTTAAACCTGCCCACAAAAATACATTGGTTTAAAAGCATGGTTTATGTAAATAGGAGCTTTGTTTATATTACTAGTGATAAAGCCACCTGAAATTGTGTCTGGCTCTGAATCCTAGTGAACATTGTTTTCCCTATATATTGTATTTTGGAGGAGTTTTGCATGTGTATTCTGGACATGGGGACACAGGAAGTGTGGAGACGCCAAGTGATTGACGCCCGCCCAGTGCACATTGAAATTTGCAAAAAAAGTGATTGCCTTGCCGAGTAGCCAACCCCATGATTAAGTCCGTATGACGAAACATGTCGGGGCATGGCTACGCGGCAATCGTAGGAGTCTGATAGAGGGAGATCTGACGGGAGACGGAGCGGGGACCAGCTGAGAACGCGAGCGGTGAACGGGTGAGACGATCGCCGGCGTCCACACTCCCTGGGTCCGCTGTGGCCATCCCTGCTAGTGTTACTGCGTGCTGTTATATTTTGCTGTGATACAGTTCCATTTGCTGTGAAGTGCTGAGTTGATTTTAGTTACCATGTGAGTGCATATATGTGTTTTTTAGTTTTTTGATTAAATGTTTTAAAACGGTATCACGCTATTTGGAGCATTTTTTCCTTTATATGTGGAGTCAATTTCTCAAGGAAAAGTGATCGGTACACTCAACAGCGGATATCGGTGGCTGCATGATAACCCCCATGATAGTGGGTTGAGGTGTTTTGCCAGCCAAACACGAGAGTGTGAGGCCTTATCAGCTGGTGAGTGAGCAATTCACAAGGGAGTGGAATCACGGCACTGAGGTGTGGTGTACACGGAGTTACAGCATTTTGCAGATTGAAGACACTTGCACTTTTTGAACTTTTTTTCTTCACCATTCAATATATTGATTTTCATCATTCTAAACAGATGTGGACTCATTGTTTTCCAGTATATAATTTTTATTGAATTTTCTCTCACATGTTTTATTTTTCTTCCATGATATATTTTGCACATGATTTGTGTATTTTGGATTTTTTCTAATGTCATTATTTATTGGTCTATGTTTGTGGTATCACAATACCGTTTCCTTTCACTGTTCACGGGGTGTCACTTGTAATAATATACATGTCACTTTATGTTAAAGTAATGGTATATTAGGATCAACACTTTTGAGGTTATTTGTATCACATTAGTAGTGACTATCACATTGAGCAATTGATGTTTTGTGTGACTACTGATATTTAATATTGATAATCCACTTTCTATAATTGGGATTTAGGATTGGTTTATTACATTGGAAGTTGTGTGGACACTCACCTCAAGTCCCACTGTTAGGGGATAGCGCCACTCTTCATCTTGTTGTTTTTGACCTTATAGATGATCCAGATTTTATCATTTAATTTTTAAAGTGGCAGCTAGCATAAGGACAGGTATAGGATAAAGGGCGCAGTGGTAGTAGGACGAGATCTGGTGGCCTTTTTCTTGTTCACTCACAGTTTTATATAACTTGTAGTTTTAACTGAACACTGTGAGGAGGACGCACTACACTAACTTGTAGCTTTAGCTGAACACTGTGCAGAGGTCGCACTACACTAACTTGTAGTTTTAGTTAAACACTGTGAGGAGGACGCACTACACTAACTTGTAGCTTTAGCTGAACACTGTGCAGAGTTCACACTACACTAACTTGTAGTTTTAGCTGAGCACTGTGAGGAGGACGCACTACACTAACTTATAGCTTTAGCTGAACACTGTGCAGAGGTTGACTACACTAACTTGTAGTTTTAGCTGAACACTGTGAGGAGGATGCACTACCCTAACTTGTAGCTTTAGCTGAACACTGCAGAGGTCACACTAAACTAACTTGTAGCTTTAGCTGAACACTGTGAGGAGGACACACTACCCTAACTTGTAGCTTTAGCTGAACACTGTGCAGAGGTCACACTAAACTAACTTGTAGCTTTAGCTGAACACTGTGAGGAGGACGCACTACACTAACTTGTAGTTTTAGCTGAACACTGTGCAGAGGTCACACTAAACTAACTTGTAGCTGTAACTGAACACTGTGAGGAGGACGCACTACACTAACTGTAAATAGTCTAGCTGCCTGACTGTGGTACTAATAGGATCAAAAGAACATCAGTAATTTTCTTCAGGTAGCTGTAAATACTGTAACAAGACAAGCCTGCCTAGTAGATAACAGAAACGGATCTAGCTAAACTGAATACTAGACATGTGCAGGATGAAAAAATGCATTTATTTTCATTTCGTTTCGATCCGTTATTTAACTAAATTCGTTTAGTTAAATTAGTTGCATTAGTTACATTAGTTTTTGGGATTCGTTTAGTTTCGTATTCGAATTCAAAAAAAATTCTACCGCATTCGAAAAAATTTGACCGAATTTTAAAAAGTAAACTATATATAACTAATAGAAAAGATTAGAATAGAATAGAAAATAAGAATAGCATAGAAAAACAATAGAACAGAATAGAAAAAAATATAATATATTCTATTCTAATCTTTTCTATTCAAATTCAAATTCATTCTGTACCAAATTCCAATTCCGGAAGATGTTTTATATATATATATATATATATATATATATATATATATATATATATATATATATATATTTTTTTTTTATTTTTTTTTTTTTCCTATTCTGTTCTATTGTTTTTTCTATTCTAGTCTTTTCTATTAGAATTCTATTTCATTCTATTTCTATATAACCATTTTCCAAAATTCGAATTTCGTATAGAATGAATTTGCATTCAAATAGAAACAATTAGAATAAAATAGAAAATAATAGAAAAGAATAGCATAGAAAAACCATAGACCAGCATAGAAAAAAAATAATATATATATATATATATATTGATTTAATTCTATATAATATTCGAATTTCTAGTCTATTCTTTTCTATTCTTTTCTATTCAAATCTTTTCTATTCTAATTCAAATTCATTCTATACCAAATTTGATCTTCAGAAGCCATGTTTTGAATTTCGTATAGAATAAATTTGAATTTGAATAGAAAAGACTATTATAGAATAGAAAATAATAGAAAAGAAAAGAAAAGCATAGAAAAACAATAAAACAGAATAAAGAAAATATTATATATATATATTCTATTGCTTTATGATTTTATATTCTATTTTATTGTATTTTTTAGAAAATCGATTTCTATTGTTTTCAAATTCGATTCAAATTTGTTTTCAAATTCGATTATGTTTTCGAATTCTATTTGAATATGTTTTCAAATTCGATTTGAATTTGTTTTCGAATTCGAATATGTTTTCGAATCCAATTCGATTCAAATTCGTTCTTTTTTTCGGATTCGTTTAAATTCATTACTTTTGTAATTCGGAAATTCGGATGCATCCGAATTTCCGAATAATGAAATAATGAATAATGCCTTTATATGGGGCATATGTATTCAGCAAAGCTCCAGAGTCAAGAAACAATATAACTTTACCCTTACTAAACGCCTATCTGACATACATGACTTGCAAGTCAGTAATAAATCCACACCCTCCCACACCAACTCTTCCTCCCTTACTAAATTAAAGGGGAGTTACATTCCCACCTTGCTAAACAGTACGATAAACATCTTAGACTCCTCAAACTTAGTTCCTATGCTGGCTCAAACAAAGTAGGGAAATTCCTAACAAACAAGCTCAAAGCTACCCAAGTGCACTCCCGTATAACTCACCTCATCCTTCCCTCTCTCAACCACAAAATAATAAATCTTCAAGAGATAGTGGATGAATTTGCCAATTACTATAAAAGCACTTTATAATCCAAAAGAAGACCCAAACACTCCCCAGCCCTCTGCCCCTGACATCCTACACTTTCTATTAGGGTTGTCCCGATACCGATACTAGTATCGGTATCGGCACCGATACCAAGCATTTGCCCAAGTACTTGTACTCGGGCAAATGCTCCCGATGCTTCCGCCGATACCTTGACTGTCAGCGGTGATGGGCGTGTGGGGGAGTTACAAGCTTCTCCCCCCGCGGCTTTCAGCTGCTTAGTGACATACAGCGGTGATCGGTGCTTGTAATTCCCCCACACGCGATCACCGCTGACTGTCACCTCCTCCTCCTTAGTCCTCCTCCGTTCCTCTGTCCCCCTCCGCTGTCCTGCTCCATTGCTGTGTCCCCCTCCGTTCCTCTGTCCCCCCCCCCCCGCTGTCCTCCTTCTTTGCTCTGTCCCCCTCCGCTGTCCCCATCCGTTCCTCTGTCCCCCCCGCTGTCCTTCTTCTTTGCTCTGTCCCCCTCCGCTGTCCCCATCCGTTCCTCTGTCCCCCTCCGCTGTCCCCATGCGTTCCTCTGTCCCCCTCCGCTGTCCCCATCCGTTCCGGCTTTCCGTTGTCCCCCTCTCTCTTCGTCTGTCCCCTCCGTTCTGCTGTCTCTCCGCTGTGTGTATGGAGAGAGTCAGCTGACTCTTTCCATTCACATAACTGAAACATTGTAATCTCCTGTGATTACGATGTGTCAGTTTATGAATGGAGAGAAGCTGCTGTGTTCTCTCCATTCATTCTCAGTGCAGCTGACGCTGCAGAGAAAGGGACTGGGGAATCTCTATCCTCAGTCTATTTCTCTGTCTCAAGGGGGAGATATCAGAGGTCTGTTAAGACCCCTGATATCTCACCAAAGCCCCCCAACAGGGCTGATTAAAAAAAAACAAAAAAAAAACACACACAGTGCAATAAAGAATAAAAAAAAAAATTGTAAAAAATAATAAATATAAATGAAAAAAACCAAAACAAAAACACACACACAGACACCATTCACTATACCCCCACCCCCTGGGATGCTGAAGTCCCAGGTTGTGACCTTGAAACAAAGAGAAGAAGCGGCACATCCAAAGATGAAGAAAAATGTGTTTGGTTTATTGTAGAATCAAAGGTTAAAAAACATGACACACGAGTCATTTGCCAATGATTAAGCACTTTGTGTGAAACGCGCCTGCTGAACAGTGTGGATCCCTCGTGTGTCATATTTTTTAACCTTTGATTCTACAATAAACCAGCATTTTTTCTTCATCTCTGGATGTGATGCTTTTTCTCTTTGTTGCATGGATTTCCCAGGTTGCAGACCTTGGCAGGCACCCAGTCTTGCCACAGCAGTATCAAGAGATTTTTAATTTGCAGACAGCCTTGGAGCGGTGTACATTCTACTTCCCTTTTCCTTCAGGTTGTGACCTTACCTAAACCAGGGTAAGACCCTACCACTCCCACTATTTTTCGCCCAATATCTTCACTGAACACAGACGTAAAGATTTATGCTAAGCTCTTGGCTAAGCGCCTAATGCTTGTCTTACCTTCCCTGATTAGAAAGGACCAAACAGACTTTGTCTCAGGCAGACAGATGTCAGATGCAACAAGGAAACTCCTGAATATCATACACTATGCTGAAACAAATCTAAATCTCTGCTGCTGTCGATTGATGCAAAGAAGGCGTTCAATATCGTACATTGGACATACATGTCTATGGTCTTAACTAAGTTTGGTTTCAATGGATCTATATTGTCTGCTATCTTAGCGCTATATTCAAATCTTTCCGCGCAAGTCAATGCCTCTGGTTTACTGTCTAACGCCTTCACTATATCGAATGTTACCCAACAAGGCTGTCCACTTTTGCCCACAATCTTCAACTTAATGATCAAACTACTGGCTGAAGCCATTCGCTCAAACCCACATATCAAGGGCTTTGATATCCACAAATCTCTCCATAAAATCAACCTCTTCGCAGATGACATCATCCTTATCCTCACCAATCCTGAGCAATCCCTACCCCAATATTTCCAACCTTGATGGATTTCAGTCAAATATCATACTATAAGGTTAACGTTTCAAAATCTTTCATCCTACATCTGGAGATCACCGAAGCCACGAAAGGTAAGCTCCAATCTCAACTCCTATTCAAGTGGAGTTTACAGGGGATTCAATACCTAGACATTACCCTCACAGCCTCTAGTAAGTCTCTAGTCTCATCCAACTACAAACCCTTGGTTTCTAAAATTGAAAAGGAGCTCCAACATCTAGCACAATTCGAATTATCCTGGTATGACAGGCTAGCAGCTCTAAAAATTAATATTCTTCCTCAAATATTATACTTGTTTAGATCCTTCTCCATACCCATACCAAACCATTACTTCAAAGCCATGTCGGGTACTATTCGGAAGTTTTTATGGCCAGGGAAAAGGGCCAGATGCCCACAGTCAGGCCTGATCAAACACAAATCTATAGGTGGTGCAGGTCTTCTGAACCTAAAAGACTACTATTGGGCTACTGTACTAGATCAACTTAAACACTGGTTTCATTACAATAACCACTCTCCTTGGGTAGAATTAGAGGAATCCTGTACCCCCAACAGAGACCTATACCTGTTCCTCCTGAGCAACAGCTGGTGAGGAAAATAAATTTCACCTCTACCCTTGCCAATGCAGGCCTCTTTATTGGCATGAAGGCACCTTAACTCCCCCAAATTGGAAAAAGGAGCACCCATTACCCTCCTACTTCCAATACATATCGTTGTGACCCTAATTCCATCTCTTTCTACTAAAGCTCTAACCCGATATGGTATATCAGAAGTATCTGACCTCCTGAATGGGGACATCCTCCTTAAATTGGAAGAATTGGAACAAAAGTATGGCACACCTGCCCAACTAAGATTCACATGTCTTATGCCGCGTACACACGGTTGGACTTTCTGGGAAACTAGGTCCGACGTACTTGCCGCCAGACTTCCGACAGACTACCGCCGGACTTTCTGAATGGACGGACTTGCCTACACACGACAGGACTTTCCGGAATCCGGTCTTCCCGACGGACTTCCACCGGACTTTCAAAATGAACGGACTTTCCCACACATGGACAAGTCCGTTCATTTTAAACGTGACTCGGGTACGACGGGACTAGAAAAGGAAGTCAATCTCGCCGCTTCTATCGGCGAGATTGAAACCTTGCGAGCCCCGTCACAGGCATCCCAGGCCCTTAGGTCTGGTATGGAACTTTAAGGGGAACCCCCTACGCCGAAAAACCGGTCCCCCCAAAATCCATACCAGACCCCGATTCGGCAGCCCGGCCGGTCAGGAAAGGGGGTGGGGACTAGCGAGCGCGAGAAATTTGTTTTTCCTATTGCAGCGAGCGCGAGATGCAGTACCCTGCTCCTTCGTCGTATCTGGTCCGTCGGACCAGCATACAGACGAACGGGCTTTCCGTCAGGAACTGAGTCCGGCGGAGTTACGACGAAAAGATTTGAAGCAAGTTTCAAATCTAAAGTACGTCGGATTTCCGACCGAAACGGTCCGTCGGAAGTCCGATTGAGACCACACACGGTCGGATTGTCCACCAGATTTAATCCGGCGGCGTCCGGCGGACTTTTGTAGGTGAAAAGTCCGACCATGTGTACACGGCATTAGGATACTTCACTTCCTTGCTAAACATCCCCCTCCCAAACTAAATCTCCCTCCTAAAGCCTGGAACTTCTTCACCCAAGTTAAGCCCAACATTAGAGGTATCTCCTTTCTCTACTCTACCCTCCAGGATAAGCTTACATTTAGTAAAACCAAAGCTATGCTACTATGGGAATGAGACCTCCATATCCCTATCACTCCCTCTCAATGGCAAACTGCCATAAAATAAATTTTTAAAGCCTTTCATTGCAATAACCATTCTGTGTTAGCGCTAAAAATTACCAATAGATGGTATTATACCCCAGCTAGAGTGGCCAACTTTTCTCCTTCCTTATCCCTCTTATGCTGGCATAGTTGTGGACAGGTAGGCAACCTTCTACACACCATCTTGGGGATGCCCCAATCTCACCAGCTTTTGGAAACAAGTCTTTCAATTACTCGCCCATTGTACTGGGATCCTTAAAAAACCCGGCCCTGCCTTAGCCATACTCAACATTGGAATAGATCTATATCCAGCAGAGTTCCGATCTGTGGTTACCCAAATTTTGCTTGCAGCCTGTCTCTTAATGGTATGAAATTGTAAATCTAATCTCATCCCCAACCTCTCTGACATTGTCAGACTTTTACTTACCAGACTGATGAGTCCGCTTGGGCAAAGGGTAGACTCCCTTACTTATCCGACTCACGGCCCCTGGTAGAGCAGACAGGAGGCACGAGAATGCGGAATGGTATGAGAGCCTGCTGAAGAGATCCAGGTACAGGATGAGAGATGATCTTCAGACAACAGGTCAGTAGTCCGTAACACTGGTAACAGGTGCTGAGCAGGAGCAAGACAGGCAGATCGGGACACAAGCAGGGTTCGGCAACAGACTGGCAGCAAGGTACAATAGGAGCAGGCAGAAGCGGAGTCAAACAGGCCAAGGTCAGGTACAGGCAGCAAACAGGAGAATCCAAGGGCAATCCGGGTCGTCAGGAGATCAGGTAAACAGGAAGACAAGACAGGAAACAGGAACTATGGCACAGGAAGCTGATGATCAGGCAGCACTGAACAGAGTGCCTGACAAACTTAAATAGGCCGGCTTGCTCACAGGCACGCCCTCTGGTGGCCAATCCCATGACCAGCAAGGTGAGCTCTCTGACAGACATGGTGAAGATGATGGACCAAAATCATACCTTTGAACGTCTCCTGGGAATGAATGCCCTGCAATACGCCACCTTTGCCAAGTCATGGAGTATATGGAAAAGGAGTAAGTGAAGTTTTCCCACTAGATTATATAATGAAGTTGTTTCTAAGCTGTAATGGAATTCTTTGCACTCTGTACTTTGTATTTTGTTTTTCCTGTTTTTCTTATTTTTCTTCAAATGTTTGTTATTCCATACAATTTTTGAAAAACCAATAAAAATTATTGGAAAAATGTATAAATTATACTCACAAATGACATAAATGTGTGAAGCAAAATATAAAGTCCACCAGATGCTCCACCCAGCATGGTCCAAGCACCAGTATCAATTGTGGAATGAAAAGTCAAAACAAAACTGAAGCATTTAGTGGGGTATCCCCTCTTCTTCAGACCTATTAACCCATGTGGTCCAAAAGTTCTATAAAGAGTCAAAGCGCACAATTTGCCAATTCCATGCTGCTCATATGATTGGTGGAGCTTAGTAAGCGCTACAACTTCTGAGGGGTTTGGGTCAAGTTGTGCTTTCCATTGCTTTGCAATCGGGATTCTGGGGCAATAAGTATGCGAGTGACTACCATGAAAAGGTAACTGGGGAAACTATCAATACCCAGATTAAGAATGGCTAATTGGGGGACTGGTGGCATTAGTATTCCTGTCACATCTAAGATTATTTCAAAGTTTTTCTCCAGAAGACCACAATACATTTGCCTGACCAAAAAATGTGGAGAAGATTGCCTGTTTGACCACAACCCCGCCAACAGAGGGGTGAATGAGAAGGAGGGATTTGGGCCAGATGATGAGGTGTAAGATTTTTTAATTCAGCTCCCAATGTTGTACAGTGTGTAGCCTTATCGACTTCCTTAAGGACATTTCTCCAATGAGCAGTGGTAAAGGTGGAAGCTAAGTCCTCCCCCTACTGTTTGAAAGGTTTGATCTTAACGAGAACTAGTTTTGCCTGGAAGATATTATAAATAAGGGAAATGCCCTTATCTTTGGTGGAAGGTGGGAATAGAAGTCCAGGAGCTGGTTGGGTAAGCCAATCTCTGGGGGAGTGGTGCTTTTTAGGAGGTGCTGTATTCTACAATAGGTAAAGAAGTCTGCATATGTCAGCCCGAATCTATCCCTCAGCGTCTCTAATATATGTGTGCCATTGTACAGAATGTCATCAAGAACCTTAATTCCCCTAGCTATCCAGGGGAAGGCTAATATGCGGTATAAGACAATGTATCATCTCAATGGAGATATGTACCCCAGTGTCAGAGTGATAAATTCATGTGTCAGAGTGAAAGGCTCTCCATGCTAGCAGGGAAGCCCTAATCAGAGGGGATCGGTCTTTTAGTGTTAGCAGTTGCCACAAGTCCGCAAGTGAGAAGGAGCGAAAATCCAAGGCTGGAGCCAAGGAATGCTCAATCATCGTTCAAGGGAGGGGGTTTAACCACTTCAAAACCAGCCTCGTTTTGGATTTTAGGTGTTTAAGAGTTTAAAACAGGTTTTTTTGCTAGAAAATTACTTAGAACCCCCAAACATTATATATTGGTTTTTTTCTAACACCCTAGAGAATAAAATGGCGGTCATTGCAATACTTTTTTTTGCACCGTATTTGCGCAGCGGTCTTCTAAGCGCACTTTTTTTGGAAAAAATTCACTTTTTTGAAAAAAAAAATAAGACAACAGTAAAGTTAGCCCAATTTTTTTTTATATTGTGAAATATAATGTTACGCCAAGTAAATTGATACCCATCATGTCACGCTTTAAAATTGCACCCGCTCGTGGAATGGCGTCAAACTTTTACCCTTAAAAATCTCCATAGGCGACGTTTAAAAAATTCTACAGATTGCATGTTTTGCGTTACAGAGGAGGTCTAGGGCTAGAATTATTGCTCTCACTCTACCGGTCGCGGCGATACCTCACATGTGTGGTTTGACCACCGTTTTCATATGCGGGCGCTACTCACGTATGCGTTCGCTTCTGCGCGCGAGCTCGTCGGGACAGGGCGCTTTAAAAATTTTTTTTTTTTTTTTAATTATTTATTTTACTTTATTTTATTTATTTTTTCACTGTTTTTAAAAAAAAAAAAAATTGGATCACTTTTATTCCTATTACAAGGAATGTAAACATCCCTTGTAATAGAAAAAAGCATGACAGGTCCTCTTAAATATGAGATCTGGGGTCAAAAAGTCCTCAGATCTCATATTTAGACTATAATGCAAAAAAAAAAAATAAAAAAAAAAAAAGTCGTTTAAAAAAATGACACAAAATAAATTGTGCCTTTAAGAGAAGTGGGCGGAGCCGTCGTAATGACGTCGCTCCGGCCGTCACATGGTATAGAGACGGGTGGGGGCCATCTTGGCCTCACTCGTCTCAGTACCTCAGCAGTGAAAGGACCCGATCGCCTCCGCCGTTACCGACGGCTCCGGTAAGCGGCGGAGGGTGCGGGAGAGCGGCGGGAGGGGGGGTGGCACCTCTCCCGCCGCCGATAACGGTGATCTCGCGGTGAACCCGCCGCAGAGACCACCATTATTGTGTGCAGAATCGCCGGCCCTAAAGATGGATACCTCGGTTGTGGCAGCAGCTGCTGCCGTTACCGAGATATCCATCTTTAAAAAACAGGACGTCAATATACAGTGGGCGGTCGGGAAGCGGTTAAGGGAGAAAACCAGTATCTGAGCTGGTCTAAGCGGGTCACCAAATAGTAGTCCCTTACAGTGAGGGAAAAAAGTATTTGATCCCCTGCTAATTGTGTACGTTTGGCCATTGACAAAGAAAGGATCAGTCTATAATTTAAATGGAACTTTATTTTAACAGTAAGAGACAGAATAACAAAAAAAAAATACAGAAAAAAATGCATTTCAAAAAAGTTATACATTGATTTGCATTTTAATGAGTGAAATAAGTTTTTGACCCCTTCGCAAAAGATGACTTAGTACTTGGTGGCAAAACCCTTGTTGGCAAACACAGAGGTTAGACATTTCGTGTAGTTGGCAACCAGGCTTGCACACATCTCAGGAGGGATTTTGTCCCACTCCTCTTTGCAGATCCTCTCCAAGTCATTAAGGTTTTGAGGCTGATGTTTGGTAACTGAAACCTTTAGCTCCCCCAACTATTTTCCTTGGGATTAATGTCTGGAGACTGGCTAGGCCACTCCAGGATCTTAATGTGCTTCTTCTTGCGGTATTTCTTTGTTACCTTGGCCATGTGTTTTGGGTCATTGTTATGTTGGAATATCCATCCACGACACATTTTCAATGCCCTGGCTGAGGGAAGGAGGTTCTCTGATTTGACTTTGATGCAGTGAAGTTGTTCTGTCCCCTTAGCAGAAAAGGAAGCATTCCTCCTCCTCCAAACATGGCGAGTTGAGTTCATACCAAAGAGCTTGATTTTGGTCTCATCTTATTCTGACCACAACACTTTCACCCAGTTCTCCTCTGAATCATTCAGCTGCCTTGAGATCATTGACAAGATTCTCCCATGTAGTTCTGGGTTGATTCCTCACCATTCTCATGATCATTGAAACCCCACGAGGTGAGATCTTGCATGGAGCTCCAGATCAAGGGGGATTGACAGTTATTTTATGTTTCTTCCATTTGTGAATAATCACCAATAGGGATGGGCTATCTGTTCAAGTCGAACATGAATTCGACTCGAACATTGGCTGTTCGCCCGTTCGCCGAACAGCAAACAATTTGGGGTGTCCGCGGCAAATTCGAAAAGCCACGGAACACCCTTTAAAATTCTATGGGAGAAATCTAAAGTGCTAATTTTAAAGGTTAATATGCAAGTTATTGTCATAAAAAGTGTTTGGGGACCTGGGTCCTGTCCCAGGGGACATGTATCAATGCAAAAAAAGTTTTAAAAATGGACGTTTTTTCAGGAGCAGTGATTTTAATAATGCTTAAAGTGAAACAATAAAAGTGAAATATTCCTTTAAATTTCATACCTGGAGGGTGTCTATAGTATGCCTGTAAAGCAGTGCATGTTTCCCATGTTTATAACAGTCCGAGAGCAAAATGACATTTCTAAAGGAAAAAAAAGTCATTTAAAAGTGCTAGCGCTAATGTCGGCTATTAATGAATTGTCGGTCCCGACAATACGCATAAAAGTAATTGAAAGTCATTGAAAAATAAAAAAAAATGCATGGGGGTCCCCCAAAAATTCCATTACCAGGCTCTTCAGGTCTGGTATGGATATTAAGGGGAACTCCACACGAAAAAAATAAAAAAAATGGCGTAGGGTTCCCCCCAAAAATCCATACCAGACCCTTCAGGTCTGATATGGATTTTAAGGGGAACTCCGTGCCAAAATTTAAAAAAATGGCGTGGGGTTCCCCCAAAAATCCACACCAGACTCTTATCCGAGCACGCAACCTGGCAGGCCGCAGGAAAAGAGGGGGGCGAGAGAGCGCCCCCCCTCCTGAACTGTACCAGGCCACATGCCCCTACCATTTCAGAAAAAGAAAGTGTCAAAATGTTAAAAAACCACAGGAGACGGCTTGGGACAAGTCCTTTATTAAAAATAAAAAAATAAAAAATAGATTCCAGCGATGTAATCCAATAAATCCATACTCCTACTCCTGAGATGTAATCCAATTCTCAATCTCCAGCAATGGATGATCTCCAGCGAGGAACATACACAGGATCCTGCCTCCACCAGAGGCACCCAGCCAATGACATGGCACTAGCTTGACAGCTTTTATGTAGCTGAGGGCGGGGCCACCCATCACGTGAAAAAGGCCAGTAGAAGGAGCTGTGAGCCCCGAGCGCGTAGCCTGTACTATCCCTGCATTATCCCCAACACCAGCCTGGACATTTGCCGTGCATCAGTGACGTCATTTCCTCTTCCGCGCTCCAGAGTGGTCAGCATGGAGCTTTCCATGCACTGGATGCAGCGGTTCAGCCTGTGTACAGACTCCACACCCAGACGCCTGAAGGAATTAAATCCGAGCCGGAAACAAGATAACAGCACATCCCAGGACACTTTCCATCTCAAAGAAACACGTCCACCCTGCGAACCAGGAGCCACTATGAATACCCTTTAACCAACAATACGGAGATCACCCTGGATGCCTTATATGATTGTGGTGGAGAGGAGATCGTGGTCGAGATATTCTATGCTGTTTGCCCCTTCTGGGGTTGCTGGATTCGATGAGTGGGGACCCTTGAGGGGAAGCACAAAAGTCACAAAGACCACCTGAGAGCACTCCAGTCACGGTTTTTCTTGCAAAGAACAAATTTCTGAACACTGGTTTTGAAGAGGTCTATCACTCTATGGACTATGATCACTAATTATTAATTGATTTGTACTTGCACCAATTAGGCAGAGGTGCACTTTTATTGTTCATTGGACTTTGATCACTATTTATATAATATCAATTAATTTGTATATATTTTGCATTATTTAGGAGAGGTACACTTTTATGTTTATGCTTATGGTTTTGATTGAAGTCATTATCATCTGTGGTGGTTTCTGGGTTAGACCTATCACAGATGTAGGTGTTTAGCATACACCCCCTTATTTAGTGTGTTCACATATATGGTTTTTTGATTTGCACAACTATATCACTGAAGATCGCTCTCTTTTATATGTTAATTTTTGGTGGTAACAGGCACCACAAATAGGGGTACGGTTGGGGGGATAAATCACTTTTGGATAAATTACCTTTAGTCTAGCATTAACTGCCCTTGGTATAGCCTATACTAGGAAAGCTAGGGACTACATTAACCAACCCCCCCCCATTGCACCATCCCATATAATCCCATAGGAAGCGCCATACCCCATTTTAATTTAAATTCATCACGTGACCCCGCCCCCTCTGACAAGGGGAAACGCCGGGGTTTCCCAGTGATGTGTACAGGCGACCCTGCCCCCCTCTGATGCAACGCAGAATTCCTGAGAATTGGATTTGGTATAGACTTTTGGGGGGAACCCCCACGCCATTTTTTTTTAGTTTTGGCACGGAGTTCCCCTTAATATCCATACCAGACCTGAAAGGCCTGATAATGGAATTTTGGGGAACCCCCACACATTTATTTTTTATTTTTCAATGACTTTTATGTGTAGTGTCGGGACCGACAATTCATTATTAGCTGGCACTAGCGCTAGCATTTTTAAATTACTTTTTTTTTCCTTTAGAAATGTCATTTTGCTCTCGGACTGTTGTAAACACGGGAAACATGCGCTACTTTACAGGCGTACTATAGACACCCCCCAGGTACAAAATTTAAAGGAATATTTCACTTTTATTGTTTCACTTTAAGCATTATTAAAATCACTACTCCTGAAAAAATGTCCATTTTTTAAAACTTTTTTTTGCATTGATACATGTCCCCTGGGTCAGGACCCAGGTCCCCAAAAACTTTTTAAGACAATAACTTGCATATTAACCTTTAAAATTAGCAGTTTTGATTTTTCATGTTCGTGTCCCATAGACTTTAACGGTGTTCGCGTGTTCAAACCAATTTTTTGCCTGTTCACATGTTCTGGATGTGAACCGAACAGAGGGGCGTTCGGCCAATCCCTAATCTCAAACTGTTGTCACCCTCTCACCAAGCTGCTTGACAATGGTCTTGTAGCCCATTCCAGCCTTGTGTAGATCTACAATCTTGTCCTTGACATCCTTGGACAGCTCTTTGGTCTTGGCCATGGTTTAGAGATTGGAATCTGATTGATTGATTGCTTCTGTGGACAGCTGTCTTTTATAAAAGTAATAAGCTGAGATTATGAGCACTCCCTTTAAGAGAGTGTTCCTAATCTCCGCTTGTTACCTGTATAGAAAACACCTGGGGTCAGAAATCTTGCTGATTGATAGGGGATTAGACATGTGCACTGTCAATAAATTAGTTTTGTTTCATTCCGTTTCGTATTAGCCGTTAATTCATATTCCATAATTTGTGTCCGAAACTCAATGTGGATTCGTATGAAATACGAATTTTCATTAACTTTTCGTAACAATTACGAACGTTCGTTATGTTGAATTAAAAAAGAAAAAAATACCTTTCTCAATATGGCATTCGTCGACTCAGTATGCTCATTATGAGGGGCTCCCACCATCTGTTTGCTGTGTTGACTTCCTCCTGGGGCTGTACCCCTACTGTGCTCATTATGAGGGGCTCCCACCATCCGTGCGCTGGCTGTTCTGACTTCCTTTGTTTGTACCCCTGCTGTGCTCATTATGAGGGGCTCTGACCATCCCTGTGCTGTGCTGACTTCCTGGGTTTGTACCCCTGCTGTGCTCATTATGAGGGGCTCCCACCATCCCTGTGCTGAGCTCATTATGAGGGACTCCCACCATCCTTGTGCTGTGCTGACTTTCTCCTGGGGCTGTACCCCTGCTGTGCTCATTATGAGGGGCTCCCACCATCCCTGTGCTGTGCTGACTTCCTCCTGGGGCTGTACCCCTGCTGTGCTCATTGTGAGGGGCTCCCACCATCCCTGTGCTGTGCTGACTTCCTCCTGGGGCTGTACCCCTGTTGTGCTCATTATGGGGGGCTCCCACCATCCCTGTGCTGTGCTTACTCCTGGGTTTTTAACTTCATCATAACGAATAATCGTAATTATTATGACAATAATGAAACGATATTAACAAACATTCTTATTTTGTCCGATTCGGAATCTCCCATCGACTACCAGTACTAGTCTCCCACTCCCATATTAAAAAAGGTAATTTTCCCAACCCTCACTCAGCAGCAGAAAAAAAAACTCTGATTGGTCAACAAAACACCAGTCAAATTTCCGTCATAATGGAATTTGGATCCAAAATTCGGAAGCATAGAAATTTGTATTTCAAATGCTTCCAAATGAACAAATTTTCGGAAATTCATACGAATTTTTGATTCGTACGAAATGAACCGCACATGTCTATAGGGGATTAAATACTTATTTCACTCATTAAAATGCAAATCAATTAATAACTTTTTTGAAATGCATTTTTCTGGATATTTGTTGTTATTCTATCTCTCACTGTTAAAATAAACCTACCATTAAAATGATAGACTGATCATGTCTTTGTCAGTGGGCAAACATACAAAATCAGCAGGGGATCAAATACTTTTGTCCTCACTTGTATGTCCACTAGTCTCATACCACCTGCTCATCTTTATTAAAAAAATAAGTGGGTATGCGCACCTCACTCTTTTACCCTGCCATACAAACCTTTTCAGTAATTGCTTTGCTGAAAAGGGAGTTACTATTGTTCTGAAGAGGTAAAGGATCTAAGAGAGGATGAGCATTTTAAAGGACGCCAGACGTCCTGACTAGGGATGGGCCAAACGGACCCTTGTTCGGTTCGCACCAGAACTTTTGAACACTGCAAAAGTTTGGACATGAACAATGAGCCCCATTAGTTCCAATGGGACCTGCACATCAAAAAACAAAGTGCCCATTTTTAAGGCTTATATGCAAGTAATTGGGCATACAATGGTTATAGGGGTCCGGGTCCTGCCCTGGGGGACATGTATCAATAAAAAAAAAAAGTTTGTGAAAAATATAATTTATAAATGAGCAGTTTTTTTTTTTTAAGTGAAAGCATAAATGAAACATTCCTTCCAATATAGTGCCTGGGGGTCCCCTTAGTCTACCTGTAAAGTGGCAGATCTGTACCATGTCTAGAATCTGCTGCAGCAATAATTGCATTTATAAAGCCAAAAAAATGACATTTTCCCCGCAAGCTGCCTTTATTTTGCTCAGCAACAGTTGGGGAGCCAGTATGTATAATGAAGCCACAATGTAGTGCACTGGGAACAAGATTAGATATTTTTTGGATACATTCTGATGTCACTTTGGATAGAAGTAACGGTTGCGTAAAAATTACCCTATAGATGTAATCTTGATGAAAGCAAGAATTGGCCTTGCTGTAAAAAATTGCAACGATATGCACCTGTGAAACAGGTGCAGAAAAATTGCTCTTTGGGTGTTGGTGACGCCTTCCCACCTTAACCCCATAGAGGTAATCTTGATGAAAGCAAGAATTGGCCTTGCTGTAAAAATTGCAATGATATGCACTTGTCAAACAGTTGCAGAAAAATTGGTCTTTGGGTGTTGGTGGTGCCTTCCCACCGTAACCCTATAGAGGTACTCTTGATTAAAGCAAGAATTGACCTTGCTGTAAGAAATTGCAATGATATGCACCTGTCAAAGAGGTACAGAAAAATTGGTCTTTGGGTGTTAATCATGCTCATGAAACCTATACCAAAAACATACTTCCAGATGAAATGATTGAACGCCCTCAAAGCTAGGCAGCCTCGAAGTCCTGCAGAGATACAGAGAATCCTCCCAGCCACAGTCTCAAGGGTCCTGGGGTTGGAATGCTATTGCTTACAGATTGACGCATGTCTTCCGCTTCTTCAAAGCCTATGAAAGTGCCAGAATCCTCCTCCTCATCCTCCTCCCCTCTTTCCTCCTGTGTGTTCTGTGACATAGGAATGATGGTGTCTGCATAAAGTGGGCCTTGAGAGGAAAGGAAGTTCTCCTCTTCCTCCTGCTGATCTGCCTCCAGTGCCCTGTCCATAATGCCACGCAGAGTCTGCTCCAGCAGGAACACAACAGGGTTTGTGTCGGTGATGCATGCACTGTCACTGCTCAACACCCTTGTGGCCTCCTCAAATGGTGACAATACAGTGCATACATCCTTAATGATCAGCCATTGATGTGGGGAAAAAAGCTGAGGCGGCCTGAGCCTGTCGTCGTGTCGTACTGGCACATGTGTCAACTTTCCCTGTCTAAGGGCAGACAGGAGGTTTGAGCCATTATCGGACACCATCATTCCTGGCTCCAGCTGGTGTGGTGTGAACCACCTCTGGGCCTGTCCCTGCAGAGCTGCAAGAATCTCTGCTCCAGTGTGGTTCCTGTCCCCTAAACACACCAGCTGAAGCACTGCATGGCACCTTTTAAGTTCAATACATTTTTATTGAGAAGAAAGTTTTTATAGTAACAGGAAAAAACAAGTAAAACCAGTACTTTCCAGGTAGCATCTCTTATATAAATTTTAACATTGTAAAACCGTTACAGAAATATTCGTATGGATTTCTTAGGTGAATCACAAACAGGGTATATATGCATAGTAGATAAACAGAATAAGTTTAGGTACATTTAATAGTATGCTTCACCTCCCTCCTGGCACCCCTTTGGGAACATTATGTGCCCTAGTGGGAGATCGTGTCATCATTCAGTTTATACCTATCTCTATTACCCTTCTATCAGCCAGGCTGCGCGTTTTATTCTAATGTTATAATCCACCTCTATGAATAGTTAACTGTGTTGAAAAAAATTGAAAAGAAACCGTCTCAATTACAGAAAGGTAACTGGTATAGGTGGGTGGGGGGGTTGCTAAAACTAGGTGTATTTTTGGGATGAACAGCACCTATCAGTGTTTTATGTGTATTTTTAGTTTGTGGTGTTGTAGTGGATTGTTGAACATAGTGTGAAGTGTTCACGTATTATCATATTTTTGATACCAATCTATCCATGGTTTCCAAGTCAGACTTCCGGATACGTATTTGCCTTGGGAAGCAGCAAACATAAGTTCATATGAGATGTGGAGGTTGGTGGTTCTAATCACATCTCTAAGTGTCGGTGTTTCAGTTTTTAACCATCGCCTTGTTATTTCAAGACGAGTGCTAGTAAGGACTTGAACAACTATGTTTCTCATGGAGTGAGGTAATGTGTCTATTCCTAACGATAATATAGCTATACTAGAAGTGGTTGGACATGGGGTTTTGGTGATATGCTTTAGGAGACTAAAAATATCGAGCCAATACTTTCTCAGCCGTGGGCATGACCAGAAAACATGTTTAATAGAGCCTCTTAGACCACAATTCCTCCAGCATAATGGGAATATTTGCGCATTAAATCCTGCTAGTCTTGTAGGGGTTAGATACCACCTCATCAGTATCTTTTGATATAGTTCCCATAGATTTACGCTTCTAGTGGCTTTGTAGGTGGATGAAATTGCCTGTTATCATTGTTCTATGGTGAATGATGTATTGAGATCAATTTCCCAAGACCTCATAGAAGGTGATTTACTCAACACTAATTTTTGGTGTAGTAAGTTCTAAAATAGGGATATGCCTTTGATATGGGTCGTAGGGTTGGTGAGGTATAGATAAGTTCTCCAGGGGATCTTTGTGTTAGGGTCACCTATGGAGGATAATAAGTGTGAGATTTGTATTTATGTATAATACTCAGTGGAGTTTAAGTTATGTTCAATCTGTATTCCTCTAAAAGTTTTAATCACGGGGCCTACATAAAGGTTTCGCTTGTTTTAAGGCCTTTGGATTCCCAGTGTTTAATATTTAGATTTGGTATAAGCATTTGTAAGCTGGTAATAGGAAGAGGAATGGATCGTGAAGGGATGTCAGTCATAGGAGTGTTCAAGAATATTTTCCATGTGTGAATAGAAGCTTCCATTGTGGGTGAGAGCTTATAGGGGGGGGGGGGGGGTGTGGTATACATTTGCTAGTCAGTATCAGATCATGTAATCTACGAGTAGGGGACTGAAATGATTCCAATTCTTGTCACCTTGAACTATGGTTTCCAGGAACCCAATGTTTTGTCTGGGCTAAAATTGCTGCAAGATAGTAATCCTTCAGAAGGACAGGACGTGTCCTACTCCACCCGCTGCTCTAGATTTAATCAATTTCTGAAATGCGCATTTGGCCTTTTTTCCCTGCCAAAGGAATCCATTATTCATGGACTGTGTTCTGGCAAAGAATTTATCCCGGAATTAATATTGGAAGGGTTCTGAATAGATAAATAAATTGGGGGAGTAGCATCATCTTAAAGGCCGCAAGACTGCCAGACCATGTTGATTCTCTTTTATTTATAGCTCGTAATTTCTGGTTTAATTCAAGTAAATAAGGGGTGTAGTTTGCCTCTGCAATGTTTTTAGTATCCTCTGTTAGGGTAATTGCTAAATACTTTATCCCTGCCATTGTCCACTTGTACGGAAATTGTGATTGGAGTTTATTACTGGTGATATTGTCAATTTCCAGGCCTAAAATTTAAGATTTATTTTCTTTTCAATATTTTTATTGAGATTTTCAGTACATAAATAACAAAAGCAATACAGTTACATTATCCTCCTGTAGGCCAACATAGCCTACTCAGAGTATTGAACATAAAGGGGTTAAATACTTAGCAAATAGTATTTGGTATACATTTGTGTAAATATCTGAATATTCATTACCCAATATAAGTCGAGAATATAACATTAATCTTCTCATTTTCAATACTTTCCCTTGTAAACAGATAAGACAATTAACATTAACAACACTGTGTCATATAGCTAGATGGGCTTATAGGCAGTCAGTAGACCCAACAATCATGTTGGCATGTAGTTGGTTTAGAGAATAAATGCGCATCCCCTGTTTCTAGGGATTTTCAAAATCTAGGTGTTATGTATTCATCTAGACCTTTTATAACCACTAAATATGTATATGGGTCGATCGATCAAATCCATTGTGTGGAATAGTCCCTGTGTAAAAGGCTCAGTTAGGATTTCACCGCGTCAGGGCCTTCGGGACCACCACCCCACCCCTATGGGTTCACACTGTGGGGTGACAGAGCCCGTGGCCCCAGCCCGATGATGTATCCCACCCGCGACCCTCCCTCCCAACCAGGGGATGCCCGTCCCGGCTGACTTCCGGATCGCAACATTCCCCCGAATGGGGTGAAGAGGGCTATACGAGTTGGGGTAGTTCAATCACAATCGAGAGCCTAGTTATCAGGACAAACTATGAGTGGCAAATTGCTCTATGAAGATCGAGGTGTAAAGCCCACGATATGCCAATAACAAATCTGATGTAATACACCATGAGAGATATGTAAGAGAGAAAGTGGGGGAGAGTAATAGGAAAGAAAAGAAGGAGGGAAGTGGGAGAGGGAAGTGGTCTTACTGGAAATTCCTTCATGTATGTAGGTGACCCGGGTAAAGCGGGATCTTGATATGGGAAGCCCATGGTTCCCAGACCCTTTCAAAGCGTTGGACCGTGTCCATCAGCTTCGCTCCTATCTGTTCCTGTGTCATGATCCAGGATATTTTTCGTTTGGCAGCTAGCAGCGAAACCGCTGTTTTTTTCTAGGCTTTAGTTAAGGTCATCTTAGCTCCCAAGCACATAAAGAATATAAGTTGTTGAGTGTTCTTAGAGGCATTGTGCTCCCTGCAGCTCAAGAGAATTTACGCGGGGTCTTAAGGGAACTTGGGTTTTTGTAACTTGTCGTAATACATGGAGGAATCTGTTCCAGAAGCTTCTTATACAGGGACAGGTCCACCATATATGGAGCATCGTGCCTACATGCCCGCATCCTCTAAAACAGAGGGGGGAGGCATCTGGGTAAATCTTGGAAAGCCGAGCTGGCACATAGTACCATTTAGTGAGTACTTTAATGTTAGCTTCAATGAGTGAGATGTTTAAAATCCCTTTACTTGATCTGCGGAAGGCCTGAAACCATTGGGCGGGGTCCAGCTGGATGTCCAGATCTTCTTCCCAGGATCGAACGTATGTCGGCGAGTCCTCCCTATCTGCCAGAGAAGCGTATATGATGGAGATTCCGCCTCTTTGAGCTCCAATGTTGGAACACCATTGTTCATATATAGTTGCTTTGGGAGGGGTCGACTTGTCAGACCAAAGGCTATGCAGGAAGTGCCTGATCTGTGAAAGTCTGAACTTTTCAGATGTTGGCATGTCCATTTTGCTCTGACAATGCCCTAATGTTATGGGACCGTTTGATGTTAGGAAATGTCCTATCCTGAAAAGTCCCTTGTTCAACCACCAGCGAAAGGCGTATATATTCATACCTGGGGGAAAGTCTGGATTGTGGAAGAGATGAGCAAGTTTTGTGTGTGTATGTATCTTATCACAGAGTGTCAGGGAGTGAGATAATGTTGGTGCTAGGATAACTGGTCTGTGTTTTGCCGGTCTCCAGATTAAATAGTCGAGCGTGTAACGTGGGACTGCCTGCCTTTCTATGGAGACCCAGTCAGGTTTGTGGCCCCTAGAGTATATGATGGAAAACTGAGCTAGTTGGGCTGCTTGATAGTAGAGCCATAGGTTGGGGAGTCCCAATCCGCCTTGGGTTTTAAGTTGGAGAAGAGTCTCCTTCGCAAACCGGTGACCTCAGTCCCCCCAGATGAAGCTGACAATCTTGGATTGCAGTTTGGTCAGAGTGGATTTTTTAATAGGAATAGGGAGGGAGCGGAAGAGGTATAGTAAACGGGGTAGTAATGTCATTTTCACAGCATTTAGTCTGCCGAGCCAGGATAGTCCCCCCTTCGACCACCTTTTAAGGTCTGCTTCAAGAGAGTTGAACATAGGAGGATAGTTGGCAATATAGAGACTGCCTATACTGTTGGTTAGTTTGATTCCTAGATAGGGAATCGCGTCTTCTGCCCAAGCGAAGGAAAAGTGTTGTTTGAGTTGGTCTATTAATTGTGGTCGTACAGATATGTTTAGGGCTATCGATTTGGTTACATTTACTTGGAGACCAGAAATATTCCCAAACTACCTAAGTAGTCGGAACACATTGGGGGTGGAGATTAGTGGTGACGTTAGGAACAATAGCATGTCGTCAGCAAAGAGGGCGCACTTATGTTCCTCTTGGCCGCATTTAACTCCTTTTATATCAGCGTTTGTTCTGATGGCTATGGCCATGTTTCTATCGCTATCGCGAAGATCAAGGGAGATAGAGGACATCCCTGCCTTGTTCCTCTGTTAATTTCAAAGGGCACAGAGTAGTGCCCCATTAGACGCACTTGTGCCGTCGGGTTAGAGTAAAGGGTGTGTATTAGTCTAAGGAATTTAGCACCAAACCCCCATCGTTCCAAAATGTCAAATAGGTACGGCCAGGACACAGAGTCGAAGGCCTTCTGTAGATCTAACGATAACAGGAAGACTTCCTGATGTGGCCCCCCATCCCATTGGGATTGTAGAAGGGAGATCAGGTCAACTGCCCTACGAATTTGGTCCGGTCCCTGTCTCCCCGGGATGAAGCCCACCCGATCCCCGTGTATGTATCCGGCTATGAAGCCGGACAGTCTCGTTGCTAAGATTTTTGTCATAATCTTGAGGTCATTATTTATCAACTAGATGGGCTGATAATTGCCCACCTCGCTCGTGTCTTTCCCTGGTTTGGGTATAACTGATATAAAAGCTGTATTTGAATCACTAGGTAGGGGGGCTCCATCCCGGAGAGAGTTAAAGAAGCGAGCCATGTAGGGAGCTAGGCGTACTCCGAATTGTTTATAGTAACAGACCGAGAAGCCATCAGGTCCTGGAGTAGAGGCTAATTTTAAAGATTTTATCACGTCTACTATTTCGTCTGAGGAGAAAGGTTTATCAAGTAGTTCTTGGTGGGTACGTTTTAGGTGGGGCAAGTTGAGATCTTGGAGAAATACCGTTCTTGTCTTGGGGTGTGATTGAGGTAGGGCCTTATAAAGGTGCGAGTAGAAGTCATGGAAGGAGTTCATGACTCCCTTTGGATTTTGGGTTAAATTCCCCGTCTTGGTGCGAATTTTTGGGTAGGCAAGGACGCGCGTCTTTGGGCTCAGTTTAGCTGCTAGTTTAGAGCCTATCCTGTCTTTTTGGTAATAAAAGCGAGCCCCTGTCCATCTTAGATGTTTCTCAGCTGAGGTAGTGAGGGAGAGATTTAGTCTGATTCAGGCTGAATCAAGTTTAGCCAAACTGTCCGGGGTGGGGTTGCTTTTATGGCGTTTACTGAGCGCACGAAAGTCTTCCGTCAACTGTTGTATTTCTGCCCTCCTTTCCCGTCTAATTTGGGATGAAAGCTGGATGAGTCTACCTCTCATCACCGCCTTATGTGCCTCCCATAAAGTGCCTGGTGAGATCGAATCAGTGTCGTTGTCCTGAAAGTATTCCGCTAGTGTGGTGTCTAGTAGTGTGCAATGTGCCGGATTGCTCGTAAGATTTATTTTCATTAACTTTATAATACGAGATTTTATTTTTATTTTTTTGTTTTATTAGTTTTTATTGAATATGACAAAGAAAGAGGTGTACACTATGTTTCTTAACTTATAACACTGTTCTACAATACATGGCAGTGCCGATCATATAAATCGACAAGGTTTGCAATAACAGGGTGTATCAAAAATATATACCACAAATCAACTATATCTCTTAACGAGGCATAGATTACACTACCGAAAATGGTATACCTGAAATATACATATGTACATCATCTCAGAGGTACAGACGGTGTCAGTTTCTTAGTAAATGATCTTAGATAGAGTACACACCTTTTAAAAGTATAATGGAAAAAGGAATAAGAGAGAGGGACAAAGTGAAAAAGCGTAAGGTAGAGAAGGAAATGAAAAGGGGGAAGGTGAGGGGACGGGAGGAGGAGAGGGTATATCTGCCTCGAGCCAAACTCAGCTGTGCAAACTCTTATCTATTAACATGTTACACGGGTTGAGACATAATTTCCGTGTAGGCAGTGGTGAATTTAAAGGCTCACCAACAGAACCATATTTTTTTCGCTAGGGCAGTTTTGTTTCTAAGGGAGAGAGTCATATCTTCCATGTAATAGGTATTATCTACTTTCACCAGCCATTGGCGTAATGAGGGGATACTTGATTTTTTCCTGTATTGAGGAATAAGTGCCTTTGCAGCATTAAGTAGATGTGGCGTGATTGACTTTTTATACGGTCCTGTTGGTTTACCTGTACAGTGAAATAGGAGAAACCACGGATCATTGGGGACCTCCCAACCTTGTATTTCCTTGAGCCAGTGTAAGACAGTAAGCCAGAACGGGCGTATCCATGGACAGAACCACCATATGTGAGCATGTGTTGCCCTTTCCGCACATCCTCTCCAACACGTAAATGGAATTTGTGGAAAGGTTTTGTGTAAGACCACAGGTGTATAGTGCCACCTCGTCAATAATTTGTAATTTACTTCCATTGCATATGCACCAGACGAGGTGTGGGCCAACATTAGAATGTTGAACCTTTGAATTGTTGTCAATTCTTTTTGTAAATCCTGTTCCCGGTTACAAATGAAGGTAGGGATGCTAGTGGAAGACAAAGTTAGCATGATTTTGTAAAAGTGGGAGATAGGTTTCTTTACAGGACAATCAAAGGGGTCAAATCCAAGAAGGGTCTCAGGGGTTTCGGGAGAGAATGCACAAAAGCCGTTGGGGGTATGTAGTAGCGTGGATAGAGGCAATACGCCTGAGGGGTTAGTCACTTGGTGTAATAGGATCTTGGGTATGGATCCCCGGGTTAATATTTCCTGGGGGGAAGTAGTTATGTCCGGTGAGAGGCAGCAGGGGAGAATTATAAGGCCATTCATGTGTCTTACACAGGGAATCTCATATCATTAGGGAGGAACGTGTTAGCGGAGAAGTGGCAGGGGGCAGAGTTCTGTATTTCTTCGGTATCCAAATTTGTGTAAAGAGGTCTGTGCCACTGAGTTCTATTTCCAAGGATACCCATAGTTTAGTGTCTCTGTGATATTTCCAGTCATATATTCTGTTTAAGGCAATTGATCGAAAGTATTTCTTAAAATATGGTAGTGCGAGTCCTCCCTCTCTCTTGGGTTTGATGAGAAGTGACCTAGAAAGTCTAGGACTTTTCCTGTTCCATACATATCTCCCCACCAAGGAACCTAGCAGTATAAAAAAAACCTACTGGTGTACCGTATGGTATCATTTGAAATAAAAACAGTACCCTGGGCAATATATTCATCTTTACGACTCCAATTCTCCCCATCCTTGAGTGAGCAATTTGCAAACATTCCTGCAAGTCAGATCTGATTGTGTTTAGGAGGGGGAGAAAGTTAGCGCAAAATAAATCTGTCAGATTCGGAGTGAGAAAAATACCTAAATATTTCATTTTTCTCAACTGCCAGCTAAAAGGAAAGGCTTGTTTTAGTTGTGTCACAGTAGATGAGGGGACAGAAAGGTTTAAAATCTCAGATTTGGTCATATTAATTTTGAAGTTGGAGATGTTGCTATACGTTGAGAATTCTGCCATGAGGTTAGGAAGGGATATCAGGGGCTGTTGAATATAAAACAAAATATCATCCACATATGCAGCATATTTATGTTCAGATTTACCCACGACTATTCCGTGAATACTTGGGTTATGTCTTACCATGGACAGAAAAGGCTCCAATGATAAGGCAAATAAGATTAGTGATAAGGGGCAGCCTTGGCGTGTGCCATTGTGTAAGGTAAAGGGATCACTCAAAGTGCCATTAATATGTAATTATGCCGTGGGACGATTGTATAGTGCAGAAATTTGGGCTCTAAGGGATGGGCCAATGCCCAGATGGGTCAATGTTGCCATAAGGAACTCCCAGTCCACCCTGTCAAATGCCTTTTCAGCATCGGTCGAAAGTAACAGGGTGGACTGGGAGGCTCCTCGTACCTGTGCCATCAGTGAGCCCCGGGTTCACACCTATGCAAATTAGATGTGCGTTTCCGCACATCTAATTCGCATAGCAGGAGAATGTGACTGGCTCCCTATGGAGCTGGTTCACATATTTCTCCGGTGCGGCTGCGGTGCGCACTGCACAAAAACGCTGTGCGTCTTTGGCTGCGTTTCAGGGCCGAATTCAGGCATAGAATCGGCCCTGATTCGTCCCTGAAATGGTGAACAGGGACGCACTGCGCTCCTGTGCGGTCCGCAGCGCATTCTAGTGTGAACCCGGGCTGAGAGAGTGCGAAGGGAGTTGTCCCTTGCTTCCCTTTTTGGGATAAATCCTGTTTGATCTTTTGAGATCCATTGTGGGATCAGTGCGAGAAGTCTGTTTGCTATGGCTTTGGCGTATAACTTAGCATCGATATTCAGCAGCGAAATGGGACGGTAGCTACCACAGTTACAAGGATCTTTTCCGGGTTTAGGGATGACTGTAATGTGTGCATGAATAGTCTCGGGGCGGAGGTTACCACCTTTAGAGGTCGCGTTAGTATAGTCATTCAAATGGGGTAGTAATACATCCACGAAGGATCGATAATAGGTCACAGTAAGTCCATCTGGACCTGGAGCTTTACCATTGGCCATGGCTTTTAAGGCTATGCGTATCTCCGAGGTGGTAAACTCTCCCTCTAACGAGGCTAAAATATCAGGGGTGAGACTAGGAAGGTTTGCTCGTTCTAAGTATTCTCCAATGAGTTACATCTTAACCTCCCGGTCAGCAATCGAATGTTGGACATGATATAATTGTTGATAGAAATCACAAAATTCTTTAGCTATATTTGGGTTGTCATGTACCATAGTCGCTGAGGAATTTTTAATTTTTGCTATGAAAGAGGCAGATTTCTTTTGCTGTAAGGAACGGGCTAGAAGCCTACTTGGTTTATTTCCCCATTCATAAAAACCTTGAGCTACAAAGCGGGCCCGTTGTTTTTGATCTACATGTATGAGAGATTTCAATTCTTCCCTCTTTTCCGTCAGGGTGTGAAATATCGCCTGGGATTGTGTGGCTTTATGTTGTTGTTCTAACGTTTTAATTTCGTTGAATAACCTGGACTGATGAAATGTACGTTCCCTTTTTTTCCTAGCTCCCAAATCTATTAATTTGCCCTGGATATGGGCCTTATGGGCCTCCCATAGTGTCCCCGTTGAGATATCAGGATGTGAGTTTTCCTTAAAGTAATGAGATAATTCTTCACCTATCATTTTTTTATCAATTTCGTCTGCTAGAAGTTCTTCATTTAATTTCCAATTAGTGGATTTAAGAGGTATGGACGGGATTTTAAGAGTGAGCGTGATCGGTACATGATCAGATATGGGTGACGTTTTAATTGCCGATTTTACTAATACAGGTAGATGGTGATGGTCAATAAGGAACAGGTCCATTTTAGAATAAGTCTGGTGAATCTGAGAGTAATGTGTAAAATCTCTTTCTCGTGGGTGCATAATCCTCCAGGTATCAACTAACTGGGATTCATGTAAGCATTTGCAAATGTATCTTAGACGTGTATGTGACATGCTAGAGCTCCCTCTGGAGGTGTCTATAACAGGTTCCAGGGTCGTATTGAAGTCACCTGCAAGGAGAACGCACCCACTGGAAAAGTCTCTTAATTTCCTAAGCGTGGAAGCTATGAAACCTGCCTGATCACGGTTAGGAAAATATAGAGTCACAAAGGTACAAGGCATACTACCCAGGGTGCCCTTCAGAAATAAAAAGCGCCCCAGTGGATCACTCAACATAGATTCCAGTGTAAACGCGGTTCCTCTGCGGAACCCAATGGCCACACCTTTTGCTTTATGTATATCCGAAATACTATAATACCACGTGGGGTATTGTTGCGAGTAAAGTTTTACCGAGGTAGTATAAGTAAGGTGGGTCTCCTGCAAGAAGATCATGTCCCCCCGCAGGTGACCCAGCTCTCTATAAAGGTTATGCCTTTTTCCAGGGGCATGCAGGCCTCTAACGTTAAAAGAAAGTAAATTTACCGTAGCCATGGGGACCGGAAGTATGGATCCACAACACTGTCACCACGAGGAGTTTGACCCAAGGCAGGGGGAGAGGGGGATGGGTAGGTAGGGAGACAGGGATAAGGAACGAAAGGCTGAGAATGATAGAGAAAGTAAGGAGAAAAGAGAAAAGAAGTTATTATCAAATCTCGAGGAAGGTAACCACTGTGGGGGAGTGACTGCTAGTGCACGCATAAGTCTGCAGTGCGTAAACAGGGTAAACATTAGATACAGCATCTCCACATCCACAGCCCACAAAAGGGCAGGAACATGAGGACACAAGACCATGCAGCCCCTGTAACTGGGGGGGCAATGAAACAAGGGCATCCAGACACCAGTTCCATGAGGAGTACAGGTGGTGTCCCGATGCCCTGGCGTCGACACCTTATATAAAAACATAAGATTAAATGCAGTAAAATAGAATAACACTAAACAGAAAAACAAAAAATTGTTACCAGATCCCCATCCGCATGGAGTGCCTGGTAAGAAGCAAGAGGTCCAGGAATTAGTCCATTTATTTCACCTCGTCCGGTGCGCGGCCATAACTTGTAAACTGGTATATAAACAGACAGGTAAATGAGGCTGACCAATAGGACTGATATAGAACAAAGACAATCAGGGTACACTTGTAGGGAGAAGAGGCCCATCACCGTCCGGTGATAGGAGTGAAATTCAGAAGGCAGCGGGTCGAGTATTTAGCTGGGTTGCAGTGGTGATCCAGAAGCAGAGGTGAGGTGCCTGTGGTCAACCTTCTGCCATTTCGGTGCAGAGTTACCGGGTAAAGGTGGGATGACATCTTGTCAACCAGGAAGCTCCAGAGGTGATATGTTCAGATCCATGCAAAATTTCTCCAGGTCTTCTAGGAACCAGAGAACAGCCATTTTGCCGTCTCTGCTTGCCATTAGGGTTGCTGGGAAGCCCCATCTGCAGTTGACAGATGCTGCACGTAGCTTCTCTGTAAGGGGACATAGGGCTCTGCGCCGTTCGAGGGTTTCTCTTGCCAAACCTGGATAGAAAGAGAGGGTTGCTCCATCAAAGTCCAGTGATGTGGCATCCCTGGCCTTTTTCATAATCAACTTCTTTTCAGGGTAGTGGTGCACTCTGCAGATGACATCGTGCGGGATGTCTGAAGAAAGATTATGGGGACGGAGAGCCCTGTGAACTCTGTCAATCTTCAGGGGATCATCCGTGGGAAGGCCTAGGAGGGTATTAAAAAATGCAAAAATACTCTTGCGCACAGGTGTATTAGCTAAAAGATCCCAAGGGTTCAGGAAGGACTGTGGATTTCGGCCTTGCTGCTCTTAAGGATGGGATGTCCTAATATTAAATGAAAAGAAAGAAAAAAAGAGCGCACCAGCCTAGTGCATTATCCTTGACAGATTTATTGATTTAAAACAAGATAAAATCTACTCACAAAGGTTGAAGAAAAAAATCGCATTTGTATATGGCACAGAGGCGATTAGTCCAATGGTAGCAGTTTTCCAGGTCCCAGGAAGGAGGCGTACGGACTACTGCTGGCTAACGCGTTTCGAAGGTTAACCTTCTTCATCAGAGCCTTAGTAGTGGTAGTCTCCTGCTGGTTTTTATACATGTGTCCATCCAAACAAGACTGGTCAGGTTGGTTCTGAGGCTCCTCCCTTAGTTAGTGGGCGGTCCTCTGAGAGGGGTGGGTCTAGGCTATGTTGTTATTATTATAAGGCCATAGTGAAAAACCTTTTTACGTTTAGTATGATTTTAGTCTGATTTAATCTTAGTTGTAGTTTCTAGTTACTAGTTCTAGCTCTGGTATTTTAATTTTAAATTTTAATTTTTAATTTTTAATTAATATTTAGATCAGCGGCCATGCATATATTCGGGAGTGCAAACATCCAACAACAGATAGACTGAAATAGTCCTGCCAATACTGTTATATAAGTGAGCCAAGGCATATCAAATGTTCCTTGGAGATCCTCTCCCCTCTCATCTATAGATTACAGACATCAGGAGACACTGATCAGAGGTTAAAAATCCAAGATCAGAGATAGAGTATCATACCTTATGGTGTGCATGTCTGATGACAGCTCTTTTACTCGGGCAAAGTGTCTCTGTGAGGACTGTGGCTGTACCGGCTTCCATTGCTGGCCGGTGACACGTTCCTGTGTTCAGTAGAGCCTGGTGGAACGCGCGCTGCTCCTCTGCTTCCGGGTTGTGGTCCACAGGGCGGAAATGCGGTCGTGACGTCATATCCCGTGCGCCTTTTGGCGCACGAGATTGACTTGCTATAATAAACAATAGTCTCCATTTTGTCGTAGGCAAAGGTAGAGGCCAAAGTGAGACAGAACCGTCTGAGCTATGGATTAGAGGGGGATAATAAATTGAAGTGGAGTTTCTGAAAGAAATATATATAAATACATATATATGTGTGATAAACTAGATCGGATGATGCCACTAGAAGGGAGGGGGAGGGGAAAAGGAAAGAACCAGGGGAGGAGATAAGCCCAATTATCAGATGCTAGACATAATAGTTATCTAAATGTAAACTAGATGGAGACAGGGGCTATTAGAGAAATGGTTCTAGAACTGTAACCAAAAGGTGACAGAATCCTGAACACATGTATTAGAAAACCAGCAAGAGATGCACTAAAATTAATAATAAAAAGTAGTAATATAAAATATATATAAAATATAATGTATAAAATATATATAAATACACATACATCTACATAGACATATATGCATATAGAAATCAGATTTCAAAGGCAATATTAAAAATAAATCCGTATAGAAGTACACAAATGCATGTGTGCTTAGCCAATGTAATAAAAAAGGGTTTGTTATAACCACATATAAATAATACATATAATGGTTTTTTACATTATTTCTGGTATATCTAGGGGTTATTTAATAGACACCAGCGAAAGGAATAACAGAATCATTATGTCAAATTGATTTGTAAGATAATGGTGATAATGATGATGATGATGATGGTAGCAATCGTTTAGGTTATAATCAGACCACCAATTCTATTATATTTTTTAAAAATAAAAATAGTAATAACAAAAAATAATTATAAAAAGGGGGTTATAAAAAGCATTAGGATGTATTGAATATGATATTTGATAACAATAAAGATTAAATTACATTACATTAGATTAGATGAGATTATAAAAAATTGGTTAATTAAATTGAATGAAATAGATATGGATATAATAAATTATTTATAGAATATTAGATAGAGCCACTGCCTACAGATATATGTATAAATATATATATATACACATATAATTACTCGTGTATACACACATATATAAGCACATATATACACACAACCACGTAAAAGACCCATATAAACTATGGTCTAGTCTTATGGTAAATGTACATTGGACATAACCTGTAAGAGGGTAATTATATTGATGTAATCTATGAACCAAAATACAATTGGTCCAAGATCTAATAGGATATGACTTAATAAAATGGAAATTAAATGATAGTACCTTAAAAACTCTATGTATAGAGCGATATGTGGGGCCTAGTGATAGATGAATGTCGCAGCAGTAATAGGTTTAATAAATGAATGGATATAGAATTGAATAAATATAAAATTAGCCCTCCACAGTGGCTTAGTGCTAGCGTTATACTATTTTGTGTATTTCTGGGTCTTAGTTTAAGCCTCCCGGGGCGAGACTGCCAAGGGTGAAGATCCAGAAGGCTTCTCTCTTGTATAGCCTCTGGTGTCTTCTTCCTGTATCCAGCTCGCCTCCAATAGACTCAATCCCGAATACTTTCATGCCTGCGGGGTCCCCTTGGTGGGCCTCTACAAAGTGTCGAGGGACTGGATATTTGTCTCTTAGATTTATGATGCCACATTTATGTTCACCAATTCTAACTCGCATTGGACGTTGTGTACGGCCAACATATAGACGCCCACATGGACAAACGATACCGTAGATCACATACTCTGTTCCACAGTTTATGAATTGTTTAATTTGATGAGCTCGCCCATCTCTCCCTGCTACAGTTTTTTTTCCTATGCCACATGTACATACATGTGCCACAGTTCTTAATACCGCACCTGTAGCATTCTTTTTGGTCAAATATTGTTGTCCAACTATTAGTTGGTTTGTTGGTAAATGTTTTTACCCTACTTGGGGCTATCAGGCTCCTAAGATCTCGGGGTTTCCGGAAAACAATATTAGGGTGATCAGGGAGTGTCTTACCCAAAACAGGGTCGTGCTTCAGAATATTCCAATTCTTTTTAATAACATTCTGAATTTCGAACGCTTTATTCGTATATTGGGTAGAGAAACAGGCCTGTTGGATATCAGAAGTGGTCTGGTATCGAGATTTTTTTGTTGTTTGAATCACCACCAGGTGGATCATCATAAAGAGCCAAATACTTAGAGAAGGCTGATTCTATATGGTTGGCTTCATAACATTTTTCTCTAAACTTCTGCATAAGGAGTTTACTCTTTTCTCGATAGTCCTCTTTTTTGGTACATGTCCGTCTAAGGCGACAAAATTGCCCAAAGGGGACATTCTGTATCCACCTGGGATGATGGTTACTTTTAGCGTGTAAATATGAATTTCCCCCGCTGGGTTTAAAGTGAGTTTTGGAAAAAATGTCGCCATCTTGGTCACTCTGTAATTCCAAATCTAGAAAGACCAGACATTTTTCGTCTAGAACATGAGTGAATTCTATCCCAAACTGATTATTTTTACAGTGTTCTAAGAAGTTCTGGAGACTTTGATCTGACCCATCCCAGATGATCAGAATGTCGTCAATATATCTCGCATATAGGACCAGATTTGCCCCAAAGGGATTGTTTTTCCATATGAAGTGTTCTTCCCAAAATCCCATAAAAATATTTGCATAGCTAGGGGCAAATCTGGCTCCCATAGCTGTACCCTTTGTCTGCAGATAATGTTCGCCTAAAAAGGAAAAATAATTGTGTGTGAGAGAGAATTCCACACAGTCCAGTAGGAATTTGGCCTGCCGAGGGTTCATTCTATCATCCTTGAGTAAGAAATGATTGATAGCTCTTAGGCCAAATATATGATTTATTGATGTATTTAATGAGGCTACATCTAGGGAGAGCCACCTGTAGCCGGGTATCCATTTATAATTTGACAGGATCTCCAGCACCTGACCAGAATCTTTGACAAAGGATGGCAGACTAACCACTATATCCTGCAGAAAGTGGTCAATATAGCACCCCAAAATACAAAAAAGGTAATAACAGAAGCCAGGCAACATCAGGGGAAGGTCACTCACACACTAGACCCCTTCACCAACAACATTCTAATATTAAGAGTCAACAAAATTCCAACTTTCCTAAACAAAACCAAGCGGCTAAAAACACCTCCACTACGAGTAGACCACCTTTATTTTTTAAAAATAGTAACACCATGTAAACTAATGCCAACCTACCTAGAGAATCATTAGCAGAGAATTCCCCGACAAGAGATTCCACAAATACAATCATAACCAATGATTGTAAAAACACAGTTAAAAAGAGGAATATCCACCATACCATCAGTTAATGGGAGGAGCACTTCACCTCCACCCGTAACTTGCACTCCAGGCAGTCTGCCTGAGAATGCAAACGTCAATCCTGATATCGATTTTCAACTGTTTAAAGACATTCCTACTTATAATCCCTTTTCTACCTTCAGTGATCTAGAAGCCAATAATACAAGCATATCAGACATCACACCTCCTTTGTTTTTTTTAGAGCAGGCAATTGCAACGATGGGGGGGTCTGTAACAAACAACTTACCAGACCCTCTATCGCACATACTTTCCACAGGGAAGAAAATAAGGAAAAGAGAAGAGGAACACGAAGAGGAAAAAGAGGAGGGAATAGATACAAAAAGAGGCAGACTTTAGAAACCACTCATTCAACTATTAAGATCTATAATCTTTCTAGCTCTGTTTTCTCAGAAAATGAGCTGGATCTTCTTAGGAAGGGCCTTAACTTCGCCCCACCTAGCGTACCAAACCTGTTTGAATTATTTATAGATCTTAACAAATACATATGTAAGCTTACTATACAACGATATTACATGCTTAAAGAAGCTAAGAATGAGAATAGCACTAATAATACAAAAGTGGAGTCGGAAGAGTCATTACCATCCGACATTAGCATAGAAGAAGACTCCATACTTAACATACTAGAAGAGCTTTATCAAGAAGCACATTTTGAGGGACAAACAATTCCTGAACCTAAATTTGATCCCCCATGTGAAAGTGCTATTGTTCATACCTCTTTCAGACCCAAATCCTCCTTTTTTCCCCATTGGGCCAAAGGAAGATTAATTTCCACCTTCTACGATACAGTTTTTAATACTTTTAAAACAAAGTTTGACAAATCTATGAGTACCAATATGAACATAGATCAAAGTGTATACCCATAGATGCCCTCAAACAAAATAAGGATGTGATCATCCGAAGGGCAGACAAAGGTGGAAGTTTAGTCATCCAAAATAGAGACGAGTATATATCTGAGGCAAGAAGACTTCTAGGGGATACCCAAACCTATGCTAAATTAAAAAGGGATCCTACTTTCGAGTACACTAAGGAGCTCAAAATACTTCTAGACGATGCTTTATCTAAAGAAGTCCTTACTAAAAATGAATATCTTTTTTTATTTAATAAGCATGCCGCCACTCCACATATTTATCATATACCGAAGGTACATAAAAGCCTTTCAAACCCTCCAGGTAGACCCATAATAGCTGGGATTGACAGCCTCTCTAGCAACTTGGGGTGCTATATTGACCACTTTCTGCAGGACATAGTGGTTGGTCTGCCATCCTTTGTCAAAGATTCTGGTCATGTGCTGGAGATCCTGTCAAATTATAAATGGATACCCGGCTACAGGTGGCTCTCCCTAGATGTAGCCTCATTATATACATCAATAAATCATATATTTGGCCTAAGAGCTATCAATCATTTCTTACTCAAGGATGATAGAATGAACCCTCGGCAGGCCAAATTCCTACTGGACTGTGTGGAATTCTCTCTCACACACAATTATTTTTCCTTTTTAGGCGAACATTATCTGCAGACAAAGGGTACAGCTATGGGAGCCAGATTTGCCCCTAGCTATGCGAATATTTTTATGGGATTTTGGGAAGAACACTTCATATGGAAAAACAATCCCTTTGGGGCAAATCTGGTCCTATATGCGAGATATATTGACAACATTCTGATCATCTGGGATGGGTCAGATCAAAGTCTCCAGAACTTCTTAGAACACTGTAAAAATAATCCGTTTGGGATAGAATTCACTCATGTTCTATACAAAAAATGTCTGGTCTTTCTAGATTTGGAATTACAGAGTGACCAAGATGGCGACATTTTTTCCAAAACTCACTTTAAACCCAGCGGGGGAAATTCATATTTACACGCTAAAAGTAACCATCATCCCAGGTGGATACAGAATGTCCCCTTTGGGCAATTTTGTCGCCTTAGACGGACATGTACCAAAAAAGAGGACTATCTAGAACAGAGTAAACTCCTTATGCAGAAGTTTAGAGAAAAAGGTTATGAAGCCAACCATATAGAATCAGCCTTCTCTAAGTATTTGGCTCTTTATGATGATCCACCTGGTGGTGATTCAAACAACAAAAAATCTCGATACCAGACCACTTCTGATATCCAACAGGCCTGTTTCTCTACCCAATATACGAATAAAGCGTTCGAAATTCAAAATGTTATTAAAAAGAACTGGAATATTCTGAAGCACGACCCTGTTTTGGGTAAGACACTCCCTGATCACCCTAATATTGTTTTCCGGAAACCCCGAGATCTTAGGAGCCTGATAGCCCCAAGTAGGGTAAAAACATTTACCAACAAACCAACTAATAGTTGGACAACAATATTTGACCAAAAAGGATGCTACAGGTGCTGTATTAAGAACTGTGGCACATGTATGTACATGTGGCATAGGTAAAAAACTGTAGCAGGGAGAGATGGGCGAGTTCATCAAATTAAACAATTCATAAACTGTGGAACAGAGTATGTGATCTACGGTATCGTTTGTCCATGTGGGCGTCTATACGTTGGCCGTACACAACGTCCAATGCGAGTTAGAATTGGTGAACATAAATGTGGCATCATAAATCTAAGAGACAAATATCCAGTCCCTCGACACTTTGTAGAGGCCCACCAAGGGGACCCTGCAGGCATGAAAGTATTCGGGATTGAGTCTATTTGAGGCGAGCTGGATACAGGAAGAAGACACCAGAGGCTATGCAAGAGAGAAGCCTTCTGGATCTTCACCCTTGGCAGTCTCGCCCCGGGAGGCTTAAACGAAGACCCAGAAATACACAAAATAGTATAATGCTAGCACTAAGCCACTGTGGAGGGCTAATTTTATATTTATTCAATTCTATATCCATTAATTTATTAAACCTATTACTGCTGCGACATTCATCTATCACTAGGCCCCACATATCGCTCTATACATAGAGTTTTTAAGGTACTATCATTTCATTTCCATTTTATTAAGTCATATCCTATTAGATCTTGGACCAATTGTATTTTGGTTCATAGATTACATCAATATAATACCCCTCTTACAGGTTATGTCCAATGTACATTTACCATAAGACTAGACCATAGTTTATACGGGTCTTTTACGTTTGTTGTGTGTATATATGTGCTTATATATGTGTGTATACACGAGTAATTATATGTGTATATATATATATATATATTTATACATATATCTGTAGGCAGTGGCTCTATCCAATATTCTATAAATAATTTATTATATCCATATTTATTTCATTCAATTTAATTAACCAATTTTTTATAATCTCATCTAATCTAATGTAATGTAATTTAATCTTTATTGTTATCAAATATCATATTCAATACATCCTAATGCTTTTTATAACCCCCTTTTTATAATTATTTTTTGTTATTACTATTTTTATTTTTAAAAAATATAGTAGAATTGGTGGTCTGATTATAACCTAAACGATTGCTACCATCATCATCATCATTATCACCATTATCTTACAAATCAATTTGACATAATGATTCTGTTATTCCTTTCGCTGGTGTCTATTAAATAAGCCCTAGATATACCAGAAATAATGTAAAAAACCATTATATGTATTATTTATATGTGGTTATAACAAACCCTTTTTTATTACATTGGCTAAGCACACATGCATTTGTGTACTTCTATACGGATTTATTTTTAATATTGCCTTTTAAATCTGATTTCTATGCGCATATATATCTATGTAGATGTATGTGTATTTATATATATTTTATACATTATATTTTATATATATTTTATATTACTACTTTTTATTATTAATTTTAGTGCATCTCTTGCTGGTTTTCTAATACATGTGTTCAGGATACTGTCACCTTTTGGTTACAGTTCTAGAACCATTTCTCTAATAGCCCCTGTCTCCATCTAGTTTACATTTAGATAACTATTATGTCTAGCATCTGATAATTGGGCTTATCTCCTCCCCTGGTTCTTTCCTTTTCCCCTCCCCCTCCCTTCTAGTGGCATCATCCGATCTAGTTTATCACACATATATATGTATTTATATATATTTCTTTCAGAAACTCCACTTCAATTTATTATCCCCCTCTAATCCATAGCTCAGACGGTTCTGTCTCACTTTGGCCTCTACCTTTGCCTACGACAAAATGGAGACTATTGTTTATTATAGCAAGTCAATCTCGTGCGCCAAAAGGCGCACGGGATATGACGTCACGACCGCATTTCCACCCTGTGGACCACAACCCGGAAGCAGAGGAGCGGCGTGCGTTCCACCAGGCTCTACTGAACACAGGAACGTGTCACCGGCCAGCAATGGAAGCCGGTACAGCCACAGTCCTCACAGAGCTGTCATCAGACATGCACACCATAAGGTATGATACTCTATCTCTGATCTTGGATTTTTAACCTCTGATCAGTGTCTCCTGATGTCTGTAATCTATAGATAAGAGGGGAGAGGAGCTCCAAGGAACATTTGATATGCCTTGGCTCACTTATATAACAGTATTGGCAGGACTATTTCAGTCTATCTGTTGTTGGATGTTTGCACTCCCGAATATATGCATGCCCGCTGATCTAAATATTAATTAAAAATTAAAAATTAAAATTTAAAATTAAAATACCAGAGCTAGAACTAGTAACTAGAAACTACAACTAAGATTAAATCAGACTAAAATCATACTAAACGTAAAAAGGTTTTTCACTATGGCCTTATAATAATAACAACATAGCCTAGACCCACCCCTCTCAGAGGACCGCCCACTAATTAAGGGAGGAGCCTCAGAACCAACCTGACCAGTCTTGTTTGGATGGACACATGTATAAAAACCAGCAGGAGACTTACACTACTAAGGCTCTGATGAAGAAGGGTAACCTTCGAAACGCGTTAGACAGCAGTAGTCCGTACGCCTCCTTCCTGGGACCTGGAAAACTGCTACCATTAGACTAATCGCCTCTGTGCCATATACAAATGCAATTTTTTTCTTCAACCTTTGTGAGTAGATTTTATCTTGTTTTTAATCAATAAATCTGTCAAGGATAATGCACTAGGCTGGTGCGCTCTTTTTTTCTTTCTTTTCTAGGAGGGTATTAAAAATACCTTGGACAGAGGGGAGAAGATCATCATCCCTTGTTGTCTCTGGCAGACCTCTAATCCTGATATTATTACACCTGTTGCGATTTTCCTGGTCCTCTATTTTGTAAAGGGCCATCCTGTGAGCAATAGCAAGTTGGCGTGTAGTCGTTTGCAGGAGCCTAATGGCGGTCGTGTGGCGATCTAAGCGCTGCTCAGATTCCTCCACTCTCTCTAACACATGAGAGAGGTCTGAGCGTACAGCGGATACTTCTTTTTTAATAACCTTCTCAAGGCTCAGTAACATAGAGGCAAGATCAGTCTTAGTAGGGAGGTCACTCACCAAAGCTGCGACCCCCGAGTGTCTGCTTGTGCTTTCCTCTCCCTCTGATCTAGCTGAAGACACAGGGGAACAGCGCCCAAGCTCAGGCCTGTTGTGGGAGGCAGAGCTTGCGCCAGGGAGCACCCCATAAGGTGAGCGGCCTAGTCCATCCATTCCGTAGCTAAGAACCGCTTGATAGAGCCAACGGAGGTGCCCTTTTTAGTCAGGGGCTTACCGGATCTCTTCCGCATTGCTGCTCAGTGTTCTAGCGATGCTGGTGTGTCGGTAAAGGCTGCTAAATCTGTGTCGGCGCCGGAGCTCAGGAGAGACACGTCCGCTCTACAGCATGCCGAAGCCACGCCCCATACGAGATTTTATTGAACAAACTCAATGCCTCATGCGCCGTTGCTAGGGAGGAGTCCACCTCAGTCATTATCATGATAATGTCGTCTGCAAATAGACTGATTGAATGAGTATCATTGCCAACAGGAAAACCTTTTATGTTTGGGTGATTTCTGATATAAATGGCCAGGGGTTCCATCAATAAGTTAAAGATTAAAGGAGACAGAGGGCATCCCTGCCTTGTACCATTAGATATAGCAAAGGGCCTAGAGATAGTACCAGACATATAGACCCTGGCTGACGGTTTCGAGTATAGAGCCATTATGGCAGAAAGGATATGACCCTCGAATCCGAAAGCCCCCAATACCCTGGCCAAGTATGTCGAATGTGTGTGGTTAAAGGCCTTCTCTGCATCCAATGCTAGGAGCAAAGAAGGCCTCCGGTGCACCCCTGCCATATGAATGATATTAATTATGCGCCTGGTCACATCTGATGTTTGCCTATGTTTTGTAAAGCCTGTTTGTTTAGGGTGAATAAGATCTGGCAGAACATCCACAAGTCGTAGAGCAATAAGTTTAGCATATAATTTTAGATCAATATTTAATAAAGATATTGGCCTAAAGTTTGGAGGAGAGGTGGGCTCCTTCCCCAGCTTTGGCAAGGCCACAACTAAGGCTTCTAACATCTCTGGAGGAAAAGAGGCAGAGGCAGCTACCGTACCGAACATTTGATTCAAAAGGGGGAAAGTATGGATTTAAACTCTTTGTAATATTCGCCACTAAAACTGTCGGGTCCTGGAGATTTATTTATAGGTAGAGAGTCTATAGTTGTATGTATTTCTGCTTCAGTAAATGGTTGATTAAGATATTGAATCTGTTGAAAGGATAATTTTGGTATGGGTAATTTCTCTAAAAAGTTATGTATTGCATCAGGAGTGGGTTGGATGGTGCAAGGGTTGTCTTTTAAATTGTATAAAGATTCGTAATATTGGCTAAAGGGGTCTGCAAGTTTTTGTGGGTATTATTCTTTTTGGTGAGTAGATGGGTGAATTACAAATGGCATTCTTGATTTGTATCTATGAGCCTGAAGATTTTGAGCTAAGAGTTTACCTGCCTTATTCCCGTTCACATAATAATTCATTTTGAGTCTCTTAGATGCTTTTTCAAAGTTTTCCAGTAAATGTATTCTAAGGTCAGATCTAAGTTGTGTTAATTTTTGGGATGTATTTGAGGAATAATTATGTTTGTTTTGGGTTTCCAAATCTGAAATTTGATTTAATAGTTCAGTCGTTCGTTGCTGCCTCTGCCTCCTCCTCCTTGCACCCAGTTGTATAAAGATGCCTCTCATGAACGCTTTATGGACATTCCATAACATGAAAGGTCTCTGTACCGAACCTGCATTTTCATTAAAAAAATTTGTCAAATGGTTAGTGATCTGTTCCTTAGTCTCTTGGTGCTGTAATAAGAACGTGTTGATCCTCCAAATTGGGCTGGGTCCAGGAGAAGCAGAATCTGCCAAAGTAAGGACTATGGACGCGTGGTCTGACCACGTTATTGAATTAATAGAAACAGATTTAGTATTTAGTAAAACCTGTTGGTCCACTATGAAGAGGTCGATTCTTGTATAAACCTTGTGTGGAGCCAAGAAAAATGTAATGTCTCTTTCATTGGCGTGAAGACATCTCCATGCATCAAACATATTATATTTGCGAAGGAAAGTTAAAAGTGTAGGTGTGTTGCGAGAAGATTTAGATGTAGAGTCTATTGCAGGATCCGCGGTGATATTAAAATCCCCACACATTATAATTGGGCCTTTTTTACATTTTCTGACTTTCTGCATTAATTTATTAAAGAAATGAATTTGGTGCTTATTTGGGGAATAAGCAGATACCAGTGTGTACAGTGAAGAGTTCAGTTCACATACCAGGATCAGATATCTGCCTAAAGGATCTCGAATTTCCAGGTGTAAAGTAAATGCTATAGAATCTCTTATTGCTATTAAAATGCCTTTTGATTTTGTGTCTGCGTTGGCAGTGAAAACATATGGGAAGTTCTTATGGGTGCATTTCGGTGGTGCGTGGCTGTGAAGTGAGTCTCTTGAGCACAGAGTATATCACCCTGATGTAAAAGTGCTTCTTGCCAGAGTGACTTGCATTTTATGGGGTGATTGAGCCCCTTAGAATTGATGGATACTATGGTAATAGGCATCTGTAGGAGGTAAGTTTTGAATTTGAGATGTTCAACTCCAGTCCAAAACCTAGTCCGCAAGTATTGAATATTTTTGATGTAGTGTGCATTTTTATGAACTTACTTGGGAAGATCATATAAGAGGTCATCCACTGATGAAGCTGAGACTGTTCAGTCCTGGAGGTCACAGTGAGATCAGAATTCCACAATGGAGGTGGTGGTTGTCTTTCCTTTATCGAAGATGTAGGTGTGTTGGTAGAGCTAAGCTGCTTACATCCCTTGGACGGTGAACAAAAACAGAGAAAAAACATAGGAGAAAGCCAAAGAAAAAGCAAGAAAATAGTAACGTTTAATTTTGTTACATCCTGAATAATGTAACGAGTATTAGGGGTAAAAATACCCAAGGACAGCATAGTGCTGTTATATGTAATTGGGGTATAAGTTCAACACTGGAGACTTTATTAGTCAGAGATAAGGAACAAATGTAAACCATCCTAATTTGTTCAGTGATGGGTAGTGGCATTTTTTGCTGTAACTGTCTTCCATTCTTGTTGCAGATGACGCAGAGTATTAATGGTGGTATTGTCCTCCTGTGGGTCAGGAAGAATAACCCATTCTCTCAGAAGGTCGATGCCTTTCTCAAGGGATGTTACCATGTAGGTTTTATTGCCCTTAGTGATAGTAATTTTTGTGGGGTATCCCCACTTGTATACAATTTTATGATTAGGTAATACTTTCCTTACGGTGTTTAGGCTTTTGCATTCTTGCAGAGTATATTGCGACAAGTTTGCAAAAAATTGCAGGTTTTAATACTGAGACGGATCTGCTCTTGTTTTCTCATCACGGTCATTAGTTGTTCTTTTACATGAAAGAGATGGCTTAGGTAGCCAATGGATCCTGTCAATGGTAATGTTCAAATCCGTAAGACTTGGTACGAGAGATTTAAACAAGGTAGCAGTATAGAGCCCCAGGTCCTGTTGCTGCACAGATTCGGGGATCCCTCTGATTTTTAAATTGTTCCTTCTGGACCTGTCCTCCATATCTGCTAATTTAGCCTTAATCCATTCATTGTCAGCTTCAGTTTCACTATGGGCATCCGCCAAATCATTAATAGTGGAGGCGTATTCACCCATCTTCGTTTTTATATGTTCTTCTCTATTCCCCACATATGTCTCTATTCATGCGGTGCATATAAACTGCTATATCAGATTGTAGCGTGCTTCTTAAAGACAGTAGCATCTCTTTCAATACTGTATCTAGTACTGGTTGGTTGCGTGTAGGGAAAGATTCAATCGATTCTGGGAGTTCTCTGGTGTCCTCCCCAGAATCTGAGGCCGGGCTTCCTGCTCTATTGAATCCCTCGGTATCCAGCCTGGGTTTTGCTTTGGCCGGGCTGCGGGTGGATGGGGTAGACGGATGCTGCATTCCATCCTCAGGGGAACCTCTATTTTAAGAGCGATTACCTTTTTGTGATGATCGCTGTTGTGATGAGGTCGGTATGGATGAGTAGGCCGCAGTGCCATCTTGCCCATCTGCCTTGCCATTTGGGGGATAAAAGTCCGTTAAGCGCCGCAGCTGCCGGTCTTTTCCTCACTTCCCGGGCATGATAGTAAGGTCCTGGAGCTGTGCTCACTGTCAGAGCCGGTGTTTTAGCGTTCGGAATGGTCGATTTGTGCCGCTGTTGTCCCTGTATCGCCAGATCTTCAGTCTCACACGTCCATCCAGCTCGCTCGCTAGGCCACGCCCCCCTGCATGGCACCTTTTAGCCTGACTCTGGGAATAGCCCTTTAAACACTTAGGGGGTACCTGATGTTCAAAGGGCAATTCTGCAGCAGAGGGCATGGAGGTGGTGGAGGAGAAGGAGGGGGTAGAGCTCACAAGTCTGGCATCATCACCACCAGCTGTATGGAGATGTGGGGTCATAACAAGCTGCAGCACTGAGCCCTGTCCTGCATCCTTTCAAGTTGCAAGCAGTGTTACCCAGTGTGCTGTAAACAAAATATATTGTCCCTGCCCATGCTTACTGGACCACCTGTCAGCAGTAAGGTGGATTTTACTGTTGACTGCCTTGCCCAAACATTCCCTTCCACGTGATGGTAGAGAGAGGGAACGGCCTTACGTGAAAAGGAGTAGCGACTGGGAACCTGCCATTGTGGTACAGCACATTGTGCTAATTCATGGAAGGGGGCAGAATCCACCAGGCTGAAAGGTAGAAGTTGGAGAGCCAACAGCTTTGACAAGCTTGCATTCAGACACTGGGCATGTGGGTGGCAGGGACTGTATTTGTTTCCACTGCAGCAGATGGGGCTACAGTCTACAGCTGGTGGTGTGCTGCTGGCAGATGTGCTGCTAGGACCAGGGACACCCTTGCTATATCATCATCCCTGTCAGTGGAGGCTGCTGAGAAGTAATGACTCATTATCACAGGGGCAGACTGAAGTGGGTAAGGAGGTGGTGGAGGGACAGATTTGTGTCCCTTTTGTGTGGCTTTCAGGTGCTCTTGCCAACGGGTTGAGTGGTTGGACGTTAAATGCCTTGTTAAGCATGTGGTACCCAAATGGTTGGGGATTTTGCCATGTTTGATGTGCCTGAGACACACTTTGTAGATAGCAACAGTGTGATCTGCTGCAGATGTACTGAAAAAGGCCCATACAGCTGAGCTTTGGGGAGTAGGCCGTGAGATAACAGATGCAGAATGTGATGGAATAGGGTGGCTGCTCTCTACTTTTTCTTAATGTCTGCCTCCTTGGGGATGTGCGCCTCACCTTCAGTTCCCTCTTCTGCTCTGATCTAGCACCCAAGTCACATCAATGACCTCATCATCATCTCCATCTCCTCCATCTTCATCATTACCACTGGATACAGCTTGGCAATATGCTGCGGCTTGGGAAACATGAATGCCAATTTGTCTACCAGTGTTCCTTTCTCTCTCTAGGCTCATGTTCCTGTCATCCTCAACCTCACAACCAACATCTGAATCCAGTAATGGCTGGGCATCATCAAGGAGCAAGTGGCTGACGCTGTGGTCAAATAACTCATCTGACTCCTCAATGGCTGATATTGGGGCTATGGCAGAAATAGTTGTGGACAAGGAAGCGAGTTTATCCACTCTGGCAACTGCAGGGGGTTGCACACTTGTCTCTGCTTGCATGACAGAGGATGAGGAGGATGAGGAAGGTTTAGTAAGCCAGTCCACCACCTCCTCTGCATGCTGTGGCTGGATAGCACGGGCAAATGCACTAAACAGAGGAAATGATGCCCTGCCTTAAACTGACCACCACGTCTACCTTTACCTGTGGACACATTCATTGCTGGCCCCCTTACAGTGCCAACGGAACGTCGGCCTCTCCTTGTTGACCTCCCAAATATTATTGGGACGGAGGGGGTGGTGCTTATAAGCAAATGTAAAGAAGAAGAAGAAGTTAAAATCTGTATTTAGATGCACTTTAAACAATGTAAAGAGGTGTTTGGTGCAATTTAATTTGAGTACTCACACTACACAGACACACTCCACGCATACACTATAATATACTGCAATATAATGCGCCAAACGTACAGTGATGCACAAAACTATATGGTGTTAAATTGTCAGTAACGCACACAGAACTATATGGTGTTAAACTAGCAGTAACGCACGCAAATCGATATGGCGTTAAACTGGCAGTAACGCAATCAAATAGACGGTGTTCAACCGTCACTACACTGACGCTATCTGAACTGTCCCTTCTCTAGCACAGAACTAAATGGCGTTAAACTGGCAGTAACGCACATAGAACTATGTGGTGTTAAACTGGCAGTAACACACGGAAAACGATATGGTGTTAAACTGGCAGTAACGCACACAGAACTATATGGCGTTAAACTGGCAGTAACGCACACAAACTGATATGGCGTTAAACTGGCAGTAACGCACACAAAACTGTATGGCATTAAACTGGCAGTAACGCACACAAAACAATATGGCGTTAAACTGGCAGTAACATACACAGAAGCAAATGACGTTAAACTGGCAGTAATGCACACAGAACTACATGGCGTTAAACTGGCAGTAACACACACAGAACTATATAGTGTTAAACTGACAGTAACGCACACAGAACTATACGGCATTAAACTGGCAGTAACACACACAAAACAATATGACATTAAACTGGCAGTTACACACACACACAGAAGTAAATGGCATTAAACTGGCAGTAACACACATAGAATTAAATGGCATTAAACTGGCAGTAACACACACAGAACTATTTGGCATTAAACTGGCAGTAACGCACAAAGAACTATATGGCGTTAAACTGGCAGTAACGCACACAGAATTATATGGCGTTAAACTGGCAGTAGCGCACACAGAACTATATGGCATTAAACTAGAAGTAACACATGCAAAACTATATGATGTTAAACTGGCAGTAACGCACACAAAAGGATATGGCGTAAAACTGGCAGTAACGCTCACAGAAGTATATGGCATTAAACTGGCAGTAACGCACATAGAATTAAATGGCATTAAACTGGCAGAAACACACACAGAACTATATGGCGTTAAACTGGCAGTAATGCACACAGAACTATATGGCATTAAACTGGCAGCAACGCACACAGAACTATATGGAGTTAAACTGGCAGTAGCGCACACAGAATTATATGGCATTAAACTAGCAGTAACACATTCAAGACTTTATGGCATAAAACTGGCAGTAACGCACACAAAACGATATGGCTTTAAACTGGCAGTAACGCACACAGAAGTAAATGGCATTAAACTGGCAGAAATGCACATAGAATTAAATGGCATTAAACTGGCAGTAACACACAGAACTATATGGCGTTAAACTGGCAGTAACACACGCAAACCTATATGGCGTTAAACTGGCAGTAACGCATACAGTAGTAAATTGCATTAAACTGGCAGTAACGCAATCAAATAGACAGTGTGTATACTGTCCCTTCTCTAGCACAGAAGTAAATGGTGTTAAACTGGCAGTAACGCACACAGAACTATATGGTGTTAAACTGGCAGTAACACACGGAAAACTATATGGTGTTAAACTGGCAGTAACGTACAATACTTTATGGCATTAAACTGGCAGTAATGCACGCAAAATGATATGGCGGTTAACTGGAAGTAATGCACACAGAAGTAAATTTCGTTAAACTGGCAGTAACACACACAGAACTATATGCCCTTAAACTGGCAGTAACACACACAGAACTATATGATGTTAAACTGGCGGTAACACACACAGAACTACAGTATATGCCGTTGAACTGGCAGTAACCCACACAAAACGATATGGCATTAAACTGGCAGTAATGCACACAAAAGTAAATGGCATTAAACTGGCAGTAACGCACACAGAACTATATGGTATTAAACTGGCAGTAACGCACACAGAACTATATGACATTAAACTGGCAGTAACTCATGCAAAACTATATGGCGTTAAACTGACAGTAATGCACACAAAACGATATGGCGTTCAACTGGCAGTAACGCGCACAGAAGTAAATGGCATGGAATTTGCAGTAACGCACATAGAAGTAAATTGCGTTAAACTGGCAGTAACGCACACAAAAGTAATTAGCGTTAAACTGGCAGTAATGCACGCAAAAGTAGTTGGCGTTAAACTGGCAGTAACGCACACAGAACTATATGGCATTAAACTGGCAGTAACACACAAAACGTTATGCCGGTAAACTGGCAGTAATGCACGCAAAACAGTATGGCGTTAAACTGGCAGTAACGCACACAGAACTATATGGCGTTAAACTGGCAGTAACAAAAGCAATACTATATGGTGTTAAACTGGCAATAGCGCACATAGAACTATATAGCGTTAAACTGCCAGTAACGCACACAAAACAATATGGCATTAAACTGGCAGTAACGCACACAGAAGTAAATGGCGTTAAACTGGCATTTACGCACACAGAACTATATGACGTTAAACTGGCAGTAACGCACACAGAACTATATGGCGTTAAACTGGCAGTAACAAAAGCAATACTATATGGTGTTAAACTGGCAATAGCGCACATAGAACTATATAGCGTTAAACTGCCAGTAACGCACACAAAACAATATGGCATTAAACTGGCAGTAACGCACACAGAAGTAAATGGCGTTAAACTGGCATTTACGCACACAGAACTATATGACGTTAAACTGGCAGTAACCCACACAGAACTATATGGCGTTAAACTGGCAGTAACACACGCAAAACTATATGTCATTAAACTGACAGTAACGCATGGCAGTAATGCATTCAAATAGATGGTATTCAATTGTCACTACACTGATGCTATCTGAACTGTCCCTACTCTAGCTATATACTAATGTAAAGATTACTGACACGGTCTCACTACACTACACTGAAACTATATGAACTGTCCCTACACTAGCTGCGCACTATGCAAAGCTGAATGATGGTCCTCCTCACTACACTCACACTATCCCTAGACTGACACTAAACTAATATTCTACACTGACAATTGAAGCAAAATAGCACAGTATAGCACACTAACTAATAGCACTGAACAGAGCCCTTTATTTATCTCTCTCCACGCCAAAATCACACTGAAAATGGCTGCCATTGAAAGAATACTTTTATACTTTGTTATGGGAATGAGCCATGATTGGATAAAGTCATGATGACAGTGTCCAATCATGACTCTGACAGTGCTCGGTGCCCTGATTGGCTGAAGCTTTCACTGCTTCAGCCAATCAGGGTTTGTAATGCACTGTTCAGCGCTGTAATGCATTGTGGTCAGTTCGGGGGCTGAACAAATGGTCGAACAATCCATTTTTTCAGCTGTTCACCGAATGACCGAACAACAAAAGTTTGGCTCGAACTTATGCTTGGGCCGAACCGTTCGCCCATCCCTAGTCCTGACCAGGTATGTTCAAATTTGGTGAGGTGGGAGAGTTCTTGGGTCAATTTTTTAGACAAGGACTTTAGATTGATTTTCATTAGCTAGGAGTTGCTGGGGACCAGGGTGATGCCTAGGTAGGGGACTCCGTTAGAGTTCCAAGTGTAAGGAAATGTGTCCTGCAGAGATTTTCTATGTACCCAGGGTATAAGTCTAAAATCAAGGATTTGGAGAAATTCACCTTGTAGTAGGAGATGTTGCTAATAAACTGTGATAGCAGTTGATGAGTGTGAGGCAGCGAGGTGGAGGGGTTTGTGAGCAGTAAGATAATGTTACCTGAAAATAAATTAATAGAGTGAACCTCTTGGCCAGTGCAGAACCACATAGTTTGAGAATGGGAGCCATTTACTTCAGCTAGGGGTTCAGTGAGCAAATTGAATATGGAGGGAGAGCAAGAGCAACCTTGACGGGTGCCACTGGTGATTTCAAAGGTTTGGGATAGAAGGCTGGCCATGTAGTTGCAGTTGCATAACAGTTGCGGAAAAATTTGTCTTACAGTGTTGGTGGTGCCTTCACCCTGTAACCATCTAGAAGTACTCTTGATGAAAGCAAGAATTGGCCTTGCTGTAAAAAATTGAAATTTATTGCCCTGGTAAAACAGTTGCAGAAAAATTGGTCTTTGGGTGTTGGTGGTGCCTTCACACCCTGACCTTCTAGAAGAACTATTGATGAAAGCAAGAATTGGCCTTGCTGTAAAAAAAATTACATTTAATGCCCAGATCAAACAATTGTGAAAAAATTTGTTTTTTTTGGGTGTTGGTGGTGCCTTCACACCGTAACCATATAGAGGTACTCTTGATGAAAGCAAGAATTAGCCTTGCTATAATAAATTGAAATTTGATGCCCCTGTCAAACAGTTGCAGAAAAATTTGTCTTACGGTGCTGGTGGTGCCTTCACCCTGTATCCATGTAGAGGTACTCTTGATGAAAACAAGAATTGGCCTTGCTGTAAAAAATTGAAATGTAATGCCCTGGTCAAACAGTTGCAGAAAAATTGGTCTTTGGGTGTTGGTGGTGCCTTCACACTGTGACCTAATATTGACGAAAGCAAGAATTGGCCTTGCTGTAAAAAAATTAAATTGGATGCACCTGTCAAACAGGTGTGGAAAAATTGGTCCTTGGGTGATAAAATCAACACCCACAAAGCTAGGCAGCCTAGACAGTCTTGCAGAGATTTGAGATCCCAATAACACCTAATCAGTGACATTGGCATCAGGGGCTTGAAAGCTGCTGCTAATCCAGGACTGATTCATTTTGACAAATGTCTGTTGGTCAATGAAGTCTGTGGACAGACACACTCTTTTATCTATCACAAAACCTCCGGCAGCACTGAATGCCCATTCTGAAAGTATTCTGGATGCAGGGCAGCCCAGCAGCTCAATTACATACTGGGCAAGTTTTTGCCAGTAGTCTATTCTCATGACCCAGAAACCCAGTGGGTCATCTACTGGAAAGCTCTCCATGTCTGTTTTCACCCCAGATAATCTTCCACCATGTGATACAGACACTGCCGATGGGATCTTGAAGCTGACAGACCTGGGTGCCGAGGACTAAAAAGTTTTTGAAATGCAACACTGAAGTGGCCCCCTTCTCCACCGCTCCTTCTCTAACCAACAAAAGCTCCAAAACCTGCTTTTCCATTAAAACTTTAACCTACCTTGGTCTGGAAAGGCATTATATAAACTCCTCTTTAAGGTGTCATATTTCATCCTGTGCTCCCTCTGCAAGGGCAGGATGAGTTCAGAAACTTTCCCTTTGTAACGGTAGTCAAGGAAGGTTGCCAACCAATAATGATCCTTATCCTTGATGCTACAAATTCTTGGGTCCTTTTGCAGGCTTTGAAGAATAAAGGAGCCCATATACCGGAAGTTTCTGGAGTAATGAGAAGCAGAGTACTCAGGGGTTACTGAGGATTACAGTATCTGGAACTGCCTCCTCCCAGCCACATACTACTTCAAAGGTTTCTGGGGAATGAAAGCCATCCCTTAAGGTTTGACGTGTGTCTTCCTCTGCTTTTACGCCTCCAAAACTGCCAGAATACTCCTCCTCCCTCCCTTCTTGTGTGCTCTGTGGTATTGCAAGAATGGTGTCTGCATAAAGCAGACCTTGAGAGGAAAGGAAGTCCTCCTCTTCCTCCTGTTGCTCTGACTCAAGTTCCCTGTCTATAATGCCATGTGGAGTTTGCTCCAGCAGGAACACAAGAGGGATTGGGTCACTCACCATACTCGTTGCCTTCTCAAATGGTGACAGTTCAGTGCATGCATCCTTTATCAGCGGCTATTGGCATGGGGAATAAAAGTCAAGCTGCTCTAAGCCTGTCCTCATGCCATACTCACACCGATACTCGTTGACAGCCCTCGGCTGCATGTGCAGCCACTGCAGCATTCTCAAAGTTGAGTTCTACATGGTCGGCATGTCACAAATCAGGCGGTTTACGGGCAGGTGGAATGCCCACTGAATTTCAGACAACCGAACATTGGCTGTGTATGACAGTCTGAAATGGCTACAGACTCTTCTTACCTGCATTAGAAGATCTTGCAAACCTGGGTACCTGTTTAAGAAACGCTACAACATGGGGGGCGTGGCTACCGAGCTCCATAATGGACGTGTAGCTCAGGAGCCCTACAGCCAGCCGGAGTGAATCCGCCGATATCAAGGCTCACCGACACCATCCAGTACCCAAACAACCACCGCTGTACTACTAGGCACCGCGGGGATGACAAGACGCAGGAAGAATCCGCAGCAGCCATTGAAACTGCCGGATTTCTTCAAGACATCCGCGCGCGGCCCGCACCAAAATGGCGGAGGCACCCGAGACTCACAGCACACAGCCAAGGCCGCAGCATATAACGGGAACACAGGGATGTCATCCGCAGCCCACAACGGCGATAGCGCACCATCATCCAGAACATCCAGCCCCTCAACAAGGAGCCCAGCAGGATCGAGGCCCAGGAGAGACTCTCCAGCTAGGCCGCAGCCTGCAGCAGACATGGAGGTAATCAGGCCCCCCAGCGTCAGCACAAACCTGAGGGGACAAGTGGAGGGAGTGATAGAGAGAGATCCCATAGCTGCCTTCCTCACTTCTAATATCCCTATATCAGATACTGTGTTAAAGGAAATGCTGCTATCCCTGCGCTCATCCTTACAATCTGATATGGTAGCAGGCATAAACAAGTGCACAAAGGAGGTTCAAGCCCTAAGCCTCAGAGTTGACCACGTTGAAAGCAAAATGGAGGAATACACCTCATCCTACAATGTAATGGTGGAGGCACATACCGCACAGGGAGAAGATTTAGCATGGATGAGAGATAAAATCGCAGATTTAGAGGACAGGTCCAGAAGGATCAATATAAAAATCAGGGGCATTCCTGAGTCCATTGCACCAAATCTCCTTCTTCAATACACCCAAACCCTGTTCTCCATGCTAATTCCATCCTTATCTGGGCAAGACCTCATAGTGGACAGAATCCACAGGGTCCCCAAACCCTCATTTCTTCCGGAGGAGACCTTGAGAGATGTCTTGCTACGAGTACATTACTACCACATCAAAGATCAGCTCATGTAAGCGTCCAGAAAACCAGACAACATACCGCCACAATATGCTGATATCAGGCTGCTCCCTGACCTCTCCAGGCACACGCTACAACGCTGTCGCAATCTAGCAACAATCACTAAAGCTCTAAGAAATCATAGTCCTCCACAAGTGGAAATACACTGCAACCTTATCCCTTACACATAATGGGTTCACAACTTCAGTCACAGCGCTTGAAGAAGGGATGACCGCACTACGACAATGGGGCATATTCCCAGACCAGGCCTCTTACCCTTCATCCCCACCAAGGCCCTTGCCACTTCAAAATGAGTGGAAAATAGTCTCCCACAAGCGTTCCACTAACAAAACAAATGGTGAAGGCCACAAGAAATCGTACTCAGCAACACAGATCCTCTGGCTTTGGAGCTAAGAGTTTTTTCTTTTCTCCTTTAACCCCAGCACAGCAGCAGTTATGTCTGCCCAAGGATGAATTGTAAGATCCAGTTCTTATGTTAACTTTTTATATTTTTTGTTCTCTTTTTTATTTGCTTGATACACACAGCTACATCCAAAAAGTGCATTGATTATTGAAAGAGGTCAATCAAATCCATCCTTGCTTTTCCAATATGAAGTGGCAAACTTGAGGCAGCCCTGTGACCGCAGTGAGTACCCAAACCATACAGCAGCACAACATGCAACCCCAAACACACTATGACAATCAAGTATCTTTCCATTAACGCCAGGGGTCTTAACCATCCCGTTAAGCATTTCTCTATGTGGCAAGAAGCCTGCAGTCAAGGGGTGGACATACTCTGTGTGCAGGAGACTCATTTTCAAATCTCCAAGATCCTGCTTTGCACACACAAAGCTTTCCCACATGTGTTCCTGGCCTGCACACCTCACAAAAAAAGGAGGTGTACTCCTTGCCATTAAAACACCCTCTCATTCACACTTAAAGAAACCCTGATAGATGATGGCGGAAGATATATTATCATAACTGGAGATCTAAATTCTAAACCGTATACATTAGTATCATTATACGCCCCGAACACTCATCAGCTACGCTTTGTGGAGAGGGTGCTCAAAAAAGCGGTCTCCATGAAACATGGCAACCTTCTAATCTGCGTTGACTTTAACCTTACTACTGATCCGAATCTGGACACTACCACCAAAAAATCCAGAATTACCTCATCACTACACTCACTATTGCACAGAGAAGATCTGTTTGATGCATGGAGGTGTCTTCATGCAAACGAGAGAGACTACACTTTTTTCTCAAACAGACACTGCTCTTACTCCCATATCAACATGTTCCTGATGGACAAATGGTTATTACAACAAGTAACAAGTGCACAAACCCATGAAATAACATGGTCTGACCATGCGGCAATTTCTCTGTCATTTAATGAAACAGGTGTCTCCCCTTCTTCCCCTATCTGGCGCTGTAACAATAGACTTCTACAAGAACCCAAAACCCACTTGATTATCTCTCAGCATCTCCAAAACTTCTTTTTCTCCAATGAAACGTCGGTATCTGACCCACACATTCTATGGAACGCACATAAGGCTGTCATGAGAGGCATATTGATACAATTAGGGGCCAGGGAAAAAAAATGCTACACTACTACATTAAATACATTAATTTCTGAAATATGCACTATAGAATCTAAAAATAAATGTTCTCCCACAACAACACTGACTAACGCTCTTTCCAAACTCCGGGAAAACCTTAGAGTACATCTATCCCAAAAATTTGACTTTCACCTTAGACGTTTGAAATTGAATCACTATGCTAACGCCAATAGAGCGGGCAAATACCTGGCTGGAAGGTTAAAAGCAACTCGCATCAAAACTAGGATAGCACACTTAATTCACCCTACCCAAAACGTCAAAATAACTAACCCACAAGACATAGCAAACCAATTTGCAAAATATTATGGTGCACTATATAATCTACACACAGATGACTCTACACCACAACCATCCACGGAGAAGATACAAGAATTCCTACAAAGGCTAAAATTTCCTTCCCTCTCAAGCACTGGTTTAACTAATTTCAACGCACCCTTCACAACCACAGAAATAGCAAACACCTTTGATACACTGCCTAATGGGAAATCTTCAGGCCCCGATGGATTCTCTAATAAATATCTTAAATCCTTCAAAAATATACTAGCACCCTACTTAACATTAGTATTTACACAAGCGGCTGAATCATCAAGTTTCCCAGAAGAGATGCTGAGAACTTACATAGTAACTTTACCCAAACCAGGTAAAGACCCCAACACGCCAGCCAACTTCAGACCAATATCTCTCTTGAATTCGGACATTAAAGTCTATGCTAAACTCCTAGCCAGAAGATTGAGAAACATAATCCCTAATATCATAAAACGAGACCAGATGGGATTTGTGAAGAGGAGACAAACCTTCGATGCAACTAGGAGAATTGTTAATATTATTTATCATGCTGTGCGTAGTCGAACGCCTTCTCTGCTATTGTCTAAAAACGCGGAGAAGGCGTTCGACAGGGTACACTGAGAATACATGAAAACAGTGATGTCTAGGTTTGGATTCCAAGGGTCTATACTGAAGGCTATCCTAGCTTTATATTCATGTCCTTCAGCTCAGGTATACTCATCAGGTTTTTTATCAGTACCCTTCAACATTCACAATGGGACGCGTCAGGGGTGTCCCTTGTCACCTACTATCTTCAACCTAATGATAGAACCTTTGGCAGAGGCCATTAGATCTCATCCCTCCATCAGGGGCTTCCAATTTGGTTACGACAAACATGTTATAAACCTATTCACAGACGATATAATCCTGCTATGAACTAACCCAAATACATTCCTTGAACAAGTGCACCAAATCCTCACGGAATTTGGGGACATATCATATTATAAAGTGAACTTTTCCAAATCATTAATTCTAAGCCTTGGTGTTCCTGAACATATTCAACACACTTTGAGGAAAACATTTCCTTATTCATGGAGCTCCAAAGGCATAACTTATCTAGGGGCCACGTTAACAACTTTCACAACCACATTGGCGGATGCCAATATCAAATCACTACTGACCAAACTGGAAGCTCAATTGAAAGAAATATAAAAAAAAAGAACTTTCATGGATGGGGAAATTAGCAGCTTTCAAAATGATACTCCTGCCACAAATCATTTACATATTTAGAGTACTACCGATTCACATATCCCAACATTACATTAGGAACATGTCACATCTTATGTGGAAATTCTTGTGGAATGGTTAGAAAGCCAGATGTCCCAAACATAACCTGATTCCGCATAAACGAGTGGGAGGGGTGGGATTATCGGATCTACAAGATTATCTATGGGCAGCCAGATTGGACCAACTTAAACACTGGTTCCAGGGTCCTAACAGACCAGTATGGGCAGATATAGAGGAAAAATTAATCCCAACAAAGTCACTGACAACCTTCCTCATGGGGGACAACTGGACACCTTGGAATATAACACAACTCTCACTGCCAATTAGGGTATCTATCCAAGCTTGGAGATATCTTCTATCTTTACAATACATTAAGGTAGTGGACATAGATGTCCAGCATCCACTTGACATCCTAGAAGCCCAAATTCCTATGTTATCAACCAAACCACTTTCACAGCAAGGTATCACACAGATTTCGGATCTGTATGAAGACCTACAGCCTAAATCGGCGGAACAAATTCTCCACGACTATAAACTACCAAAAAAAACTTTATTTACCTGTATACGCATATCACACTTTCTGAAGGCCAATCCTATCACAAAAACTACGATACCTGCCAAAGCTTGGGAATTCTATTCCACCACTACCCACAAAAATATCAAAGGGATATCTCTCTTCTACAATCTATTACAAAACAAATTGGCTCTTAGAAAAACTACTTCAATCCACAAATGGGAAACAGAGTTGGGAACCACACACACGATTGCACTATGGCAATCTACTTTTATGGAAATCCATAAGGCATCCCACTGCACCAAACACTGGGACTTAACAATCAAAATTACTAACAGATGCCACTACACGCCTTACAGACTAGCTAAATTCTTCCCAGACCGCTCACCCCTCTGCTGGAGAAATTATGGAAACGCAGGACATTTACTACATATGTTTTGGCACTGCCCGTGCATAAAAAGTCTATGGAATCAAGTATTCCAACTTAGGTATAGGGGGGGAGGTGCTGCGCTAACCAGAAGAAAGCTGTAAATCTCTGTCTGTGGTCAATTAATAAAATGACATAAAATCGCATAATAAATCACATAAATCGCATAAATAAGTGTTGACACTAAAAACATTCAAGTCTTAATAATCAGCATCATGTGTATGTGAAAAAAAGTGCATAAAAAATCCTTTTCAGTTGGTATATACTAAATGACAAAAAAATCGCATGTAAAATTGCATAAATAAGTGTTGACACTAAAAACATATAAAACTAGATAATCATGTGTAGGTGCACAAAGGGACATAAACACTACTTCATGTGAATAATTCTAAATAAAAATACATAGAATAAATCAGAAATAACCATCAAAAACATATCCTTATAAATGGTGCAAAACGTACAAAATGCCAGTGCTTAAAGGTGATCTAGATATCGCAAATAAAACACATCAATCCAACGCAATATGGATAATAAATAATATAAATAAATGTCCCAATAATAGTGATATAAAATATATTGTGCTGGCCTGCGAAACAAATGACCAATGACATGCCAGTAAGTGCAGCAAACTTAAAGTGCCAGTGTAAAAGTCATTGAAGGTGCAAAAGCAAGTGGGGGCCGGGATCTGGGGGTCCCCTTGTTAAAGGGGGCTTCCAGATTCCAATAAGCCCCCCACCCGCAGACCCCCACAAGCACCGGCCAGGGTTGTGGGGATGAGGCCCTTGTCCTCATCAACATGGGGACAAGGTGTTTTGGGGGGCTACTTCAAAGCACCCTCCCAATGTTGAGGGCATGTGGCCTGGTATGGTTCAGGAGGGGGCGCACTCTCGTCCCCCCCTCTTTTCCTGCGGCCTGCCAGGTTGCGTGCTCGGATAAGGGTCTGGTATGGATCTTTGGGAGGACCCCATGCCGTTTTTTTTTTTTTGGCGCGGGGTTACCCTTAAAATCCATACCAGACCTGAAGGGTCTGGTATGGAATTTAGGGGGAACCCCACATCATTTTTTAAAAAAATTTTGGCCGGGGTTCCCCTTAATATCCATACCAGACCTGAAGGGCCTGGTATAGAATTTAAGGGGACTCCCACGTCATTTTTTTTTTTAATTTTGGTTCGGGGTTTCCCTGTGGGGAATTCCCATGCCATTTTTATCAATGAACTTCTATGTGTATTGTTGGCAATGCAATAGCCGCGGGTAGTTTTAAATGTGTTTTTTCCTTCCAAATGTCATTTTGCTGTCAGACTGTTCTAAACACGGGAAACATGCGCCCCTTTACAGGCATACTATAGACACCCCCCAGGTACGAACTTTAAAGGGATATTACACTTTTATTGTTTCACTTTAAGCATTATTAAAATCACTGCTCCTGAAAAAACGGCCATTTTTAAAACTTTTTTTTGCATTGATCCATGTCCCCTGGGGCAGGACCCGGGTCCCCAAACACTTTTTATGACAATAACTTGCATATAAGCCTTTAAAATTAGCACTTTTGATTTCTCCCATAGACTCGAACTCGAAGCTCATCCCTAGCCAGTAGTAACGTGGACCTTGTGGCTGACTGCCTTGCCCAGCAATGCCAAAACATTGCCTTCCCACTTGATTGTACAGAGCTAGAATGACCTTACCTGCATAGAAATAGCAACTGGGAACCTGCCATCGTGGTACAGCACATTCTGCAAATTCACAGAAGGGGGCAGAATCCACCAGACGGAAAGGCAGAAGTTGTAAAGCCAGCAATTTGGACAAGTTGGAATTTAGACGCTGGGATTATGGATGGCAGGGACTGTATTTGTTATTTTTTTGCTGCAGTAGCTTGGGCAGAGAAATTTTCCAGCTATTCTCTACAGCTGGTGGTGTGCTGCTGGCAGACATGTTGCAAGGACCTGTGACACGCTTTGATATACTATCATCCCTGTTAGTGGGGGCTGCTGAGAGGTCATGAGAGATAGCAGGGGTAGACATAAAAGGTGAGGAGTGAGGAGGAGGAGAATTGTGTCCCTTGTGTGTGGCTTTCAGCTGCTCTTGCCAACATGCCATGTGGTGGGAGGTAAAATGCCTTGTCAAGCATGTGGTATCCAAATGGCTGGTGTTTTTGCCACGCTTGATCTGCTTGCAGCAGAAATTGCAAATCGCAACAGTGTGATTGGCTGCACATGTGCTATAAAAGCCCCAGACAGCTGAGCTGTGGGAAGTGGGCCAGGAGATAACAGCTCCACAATCTGATGGAATAGGGTGGCTGCTCTCTACTCTTCCATGATGGCTGCCTCTGTAGGACATCCTGCCTTGTTGGGGTTGTGCCTCCCCTGACTTTCCTCCTCTGCTCTCTGGCACCCAAGTCACCCTTAGTGACCCCACCATCATCATCCCCTCGATCCTTATTATCACTGGAGACAACTTGGCAATACATGGGGGAACATGACTGCCAATTTGTTGCCTATCAGTGGTATCCCCTCTCTGTAGGCTCATGTTACTCCCTTCCTCGACCTCAAAACCAACTACACTTTTTTTAAAATAAAGGAATTGTCAAAAACTGTCTGCTGTCATTTTTACTTTTTTGACACTTTTTTGGTGAATGGGTAGGGGTACAATGTAACCCTATCCATTCACATTGGGGGGGTCTGGGGGTTAAAGGGGGCTTCTAGATTCCAAAAAGCCCCCCATCTGCAGACTCCCACAACCACCTGGCAAGGGTTGTGGGGATGATGCTCTTGTCCCCATCAACATGGGGACAAGGTGCTTTGGGGGGAACCCCAAGGCACCCTCCCCATGTTGAGGGCATATGGCCTGGTACAGATCTGGGGGGGCACTCTCTTGTGTCCCCCCCTTTTCCTGCAGCCTGCAAGGTTGCATGCTCAGATAAGGGTCTGGTATGGATTTTGGGGGGACTCCCACACCATTTTTTTTAAATTTTGGCATGGAGTTCCCCTTAATATCCATATCAGACCCGAAGGGCCTGATAATGGACTGGGGGGAACCCACACCATTTTTGTCAATGATTTTTTATGTATATTACCGGGATCTGACAATACATTACAGCCACGAGCAATTTTACATTTTTAAATGCCATTTTTTCCTATAGAAATGTAATTCTGTTGTGGTACTGTTATAAACATGGGAAAGAGGTGTTACTTTACAGGAAGACAAATGCCGCGTACACACGAGCAGACTTTACGGCAGACTTTGCCCGGGGGACTTTTCGACGGACTTTATGACGGACTTTCTGAATGAACGGACTTGCCTACACACAATCCACCAAAGTCCGTCAAATTCGTACGTGATGACACACGACCGAACTAAAACAAGGAAGTTCATAGCCAGTAGCCAATAGCTGCCCTAGCGTGGCTTTTTGTCCGTCGAACTAGCATACAGACGAGCGGACTTTTCGACCGGACTCAAGTTCGACGGATAGATTTAAAACATGCTTCAAATTTAAGTCCGTCCAACTTTTGAGAAAACAAAGTCCGCTGGAGCCCACACACGATCGAATTGTCCGACGAAATCCCGTCCGCCGGGCAAAGTCTGCGTAAAGTCCGCTCGTGTGTACGCGGCATAAGGGGACCTAAAAAAACAAACAAACTCTTGCGAGCTACCATGTGAAAATTCAAATGATACTTAGAGATAATAAAGGACAGCTGCTAGCATTGACCACGTCTCATATGCTCGTGCCAAATAAGAATTTATACTAATATAATGCTGCGCTATCCAAATGTAATCAAATGATAATTGTACTAAATCCTAATATTACTGACTGCAGTTAAATATTGGTGGTGAGATATTCCATTCCTATGTAAAAAATCTAGTGAACATAATAATGAAATCTTAATGCGATTAAAATTGAGATCATAAACAATTAAAAATTGCAATCCTATGTGATACTTCCAATGTCAACCTGTGTAGCATACACACCTCTATATACACACATGTTGCATTCATATGCAACAGAGAAATATGCAACCCTGTGCGATAATTGCGATAAATGCGATAATTGCAGTGACAACCTATAATTTACATAAATCTATATAAAAAAGTGCATTAATATACATGCAATACTCCCAATGTCAACCTGTGTAGCATACACACCTTTATATACACACATGTTGCATTCATATGCAACAGAGAAATATGCAACCCTGTGCGATAATTGCGATAAATTAGATAATTGCAGTGACAACCTGTAATTTACATAAATCTATATAAAAGTGCATCAATATACAATAATCATTATAGAAATAAAGTGAACTGTGTTTAAAGTGCTCTTGTGCCAAACTAATTCATGCATTAATCTGTGTAAACAAAATTGCAACATAAAATCCCTTCATAACTATTCCATTCTTCTGGTTCTCATTGCAGATAAAACAGATGATAAAACGGTAAAGTGCTCGTGTCCACTCTTGTGCTCCCCTTTGGTGTAAGCGCTCACCTTAGAGTGCATGACCTTGCACCTAAGCTCGGTCGAAATGCACTTTTAAACCACCTCTGTGTTTATGGTCAGCATTCAGATCCTTGGAAGGTTGCTTGCAACAATATTCATATGAAAAACAGAGGAAACTGGATAGTGTATTACCGTTTTAATTTTTTTTTTTAAATGACAATATTCCCTATATTCCCACTGTCTCACAAACCATCCTGTCCCCTCCCCAACATGTGTCAATACCGGGAAATAACATATCTTCCTCAGGGGGTATTCTGTATATTGCCGGGATCCAACAATACATTACAGCCACGAGCAATTTTAAATGACATTTTTTCCTATAGAAATGTCATTTTGTTGCGGTAATGTTATAAACATGGGAAAGATGTGCTACTTTACAGGCAGACTAAGGGGACTGCCAGGCATGATATTTAAGGAATATTTCATTTTTTTTGCATGGAGCCGATGAAAGGAAGATGTGTGGGTAGTCCTTGTGGCATCATTTTGGGGTGTAGAGTGCATGCAAGTGGGTATCCTGGGCACAGATGATGTCAGCCTGAAGTGTGGAAGCCTCCTTCCAAAATGACGACTAGAAGATGACAAAGCAGCAGTAGTTGGAACAATCATCAATTCCCGTCTCGACTACGCAAACTCACTCTACATAGGATTACCCCAATATCAGCTTGCGCGCCTACAGGCCATTCAAAACGCGGCGGCAAGACTGCTAACAGGAAAAAAAACCTGGGAGTCCATCTCCCTATCCCTGAGGAGCCTACATTGGCTAACAGTAAAGAATCGGATCACATTCAAGACCCTCTGCCTCACCCACAAATGCATACAAGGTAACGCCCCTCAATACCTCCGAGAGAAAATAAAACACTACACACTGAATCACAATCTGCGATCATCTAGTCAAAACCTCCTCCTCATTCCTAAATACCGCTACAAAGCAAGGGGAGAGCGAAGATTCGCAGTCCAGGGACCCCGGCTATCGAACTCTCTTCCGACTCACATCCGCATGAAAGAAAACCAACAGGCCTTCAGGAAAAAACTCAAGACTTACCTCTTCTAAGAAGCTGACAACACAAACGCATCAGCGCCTTGATTCAGTTCGCATTTGCAGCGCTTTACAAAACATTCATTCATTCATTCATTCATGAGCCAAACACCCCCGGGTTCGGTTTGCAGCAGAACATGCAAACAGGCCAAAAATTTGTTTGACCAGGCGAATACCGTTAAAGTCTATGGGACATGGAAAATTAAAAGTGCTCATTTTAAAGGCTTATATGCAAGTTATTGCCATAAAAAGTGTCTGGGGACCCGGGTCCTGCCCCAGGGGTCATGTATCAATGCAAAAAAAGTTTTAAAAACAGACATTTTTTCAGGAGCAGTGATTTTAATAATGCTTAAAGTGAAATAATAAAAATGAAATAGTCCTTTAAATATTGTGCCTGGGAGGGGGGTATCCTTAGTATGTCTGTAAAGTAGCACATCTTTCCCATGTTTATAACAGTGCCACAGCAAAATGACATTTCTAAAGGAAAAAATTTAATTTAAAACTGCTCACGGCTGTAATGCATTGTCGGATCCTGGCAATATAGACAAAAATACCAAAAATACTATTTTTTTTTTTAAATGGCGTGGGGGTCCCCCAGACCACCAGGCACTATATATATTCTGAACAGCAGCATATATACTATATATATATACACTGCCCTATATACTCTGCAGAAAATTGGGCCTTAGGTGTTGGTGGTACCAGAACACTGTAAGCTCTCACAGTTACTCTTGTTGGGTGCTGAAATGGGCCCTGCTGTGAAATATTATATTAAAAGTTGTAATTACATGCCCCTGTTAAACAGGGGCAGAAAATTGGGGCCTTGGGTGGTGGTACCACAACACTGTAACCCCTCACAGATACTTGTGTTGGGTGCTGGAAAGGGCCCTACTGTGAAATATTATTTCAAAAGTTGTAATTACATGCACCTGTTGAGCAGGGGCTGAAAAATTGGGCCTTGGGTGGTTGTGGTGCCACAACACTGTAACCCCTCACAGATACTCTTGTTGGGTGCAGGAATTGCTGTGAAACATGACTGCCAGTTTCTTGTCCTTCTGTGGCACCCCCTCTCTCTAGGCTCACGTTACTCCCTTCCTCAACCTCTGAACCAACATCGAAGCCTTCAAATCGTTGCACATCCTCCAGCAGCATATAACCAACACTGTGATCAAATAATTCTGGGGACTCCTCCATGCATCATGGTGGGGCTACGGAAGGAGTGACTGTGCACAAGGAGGCGGTGGAATAGGCCGCTTTGGCAGCTGCGTTGGAAGGCAAACTACTCTAAGTCTGGGTGACAATGGATGAGGAGGATGAGGACGGCTTCATTATCCACTCCATCAACTCTTCTGCATGTTGTGGCTCAATAACATGGCCAGCAGCAGCAAAAAAGCATGCTCCACAGCCATCTGCAGAGGATGCACCATGTCCACGACCACCACTGTTGACTGTAGACACGGAATCTGCTTGCCCTCTTTTAGTGGCCTGTGAACATCTGCCTCTCCTTGGTGGCCTTCCGGATATGATGTATTTTTTGTTTTGCAACACCACAATGCACTGTATTACTGTAGATATTGTGTACACCGCCTGAAGTGTATTAGAAAGTGTACAATGGCTGCATTGTATTGTATACTGTGTACACCACCAGAAGTGTAGTAGAAACTGTACACACGGTATTAGATACTGTGTACACTACCTGAAGTGTATTAGAAACAGTACACCACGGAATGCACTGTAGATATAGGCTACACTGAATGCAGAGTATATATATATATATATATAGCCCGTGCAATTCCAGAGAAGTATGTTTCCTTCTTAATTTCTCCCATGTACGAGAGTTGTAGACCGGGGGTATTGCCCGTTAGAAAATTTCTGGATCCTGAGATCTGAGACATGATCTGTGTGGTCTCTTCTTGGGTGTATGAAAATATAGCTCCATTGGTATCCATCACGTCTGAAGGTAACTTACTCACTGGGAGTGTAATAAATGAACATCAGGTGGGTTACCCTCTTATCTTGAAATCCTTGTTCAATCAAGGCACCGTCAGGGTGGACTCCCAAAACTCCACCATAAATGATAGAAAAAACACATGGAACGATGCTTGATGCCAAAAAGTGTCCTTTTACTGAAAAGTTAATCCATTAATTGTTTCAAAATACAAGCAAGCCACTGTACAGTTCCGAGCACAGATCGCTCTTCGTCAGGCTTTTCAGGCTGTGTGTGAAAGGCTAAACCACACTGTGTTCTTTTATCCATACCCAGTCTGATACACACCTGTGTCACATAATTAATTATCCTATACAAAACACCTAAAACCATTCCAAATTTAACCCTATTGAATAAACCTACTACCCTAAAACCATCCTAAATTCCCCAATAGGGGATAATCTACAAGACAGGTTCATCATATTATATCTCAAATATCCTCATCATATCACTTATGAACCAATTATATTATCTCATTTCATTAGCTCGATGTTTTGCAAATATTTCTCATGAATATACATATGTTGCTATTTCTGTTCATGTCTCAAAATTCTTCATGGATTCCAGTTGATATTCTGCTATCTAGTATTTCCAACGGGAGCCTTTTGTGATCAATCTAAAGAAAATATAACATATTCAAAAATAGTCATACCTTCTAATCAATCTTGTACTGTAAATTTTTAAACAAACAAAAACAAATCATAGTCCCTGTTCATACCATCAGGGTACAGGGACTGTAATTTGTTGATCCACCAAACTTCACGTCTTTTTAGTTTCAAAATCCTATCACCCCCTCTTTTGTCATGGGGAATCTCTTCTAAAACCATAAAGCGTAGATCGGTGTCTTTGTGGCCCATTTCTGAGAAGTGACGCGATACAGGTAAACTTGATTGGGGGTGTCTAATTGTACTACGGTGTTGTGCGATACGGTCTTTAATTTTTTGGGTGGTTTCCCCCACGTAAAGGAGATTGCAGGGGCATGTGAGAATGTAAATCACATATGATGACTGACAGGTGTAGAAACCGTTAATTATTATTTTCTTGTTAGTCCTAGGATGAGAAAAATTATTCCCTTTGATAACTAAATTGCATTGAATGCAATTAAGACAAGGGTAACAGCCTTTTCTTTTACTGCCAAGAAAGGTCATCTTTTTCTCATCCTGCCTCTCTGGTTTAAATTCGGATCGCACTAAGAGATCGCGCAAGGTTTTATTGCGCCGGTATGCCTTCATCGGAGTTAACTGAAACTCCTCTATATGAGGATAGGATCGTTTCAATATCGTCCAATGTTTTCTCAATACATTAAAACGCAGCAAATTTGATCGGGATATTGAGGATTATGAGAGGAATCAGGTGTACCGATGGCCACGTCCATACAACCGACGAGGTCGCAGCGACTATGGAAGCCATAGGAGAGAGATATCTGACATCTCTTCAGCCAATACAGATACCGATTCCTCATCCAATTTTTTACAAGCAGATCGCAGAGAACGGTCTACCACTCAGATGCAAACCAGGTCCCGCTACAACAGAGAAGGAAGCCACGACAGATATCGCAATACACGAGGCAACCGCGGCCGACCAAGGGAGACCTAGTTCATAACATCTCCAGGCGGGTCCTTTCACCGGATGAGGTAGGACTTTTTAACCGTGGTTTATCTTACTGTCCTAAGAGTCACCTAGATCCATTTCAGTTAGATCAAGATCTGTATCGCCTATTTCGCAATATTAGATGGAAGGTCCATTTTCTTCACAAACCATTTGTTCATAATGACATACCTGAAGGGAGACTAAGTAGTAAAAGTCTAGGACTGGTAATGAAATCTAAATCCGTCCCCCCTACTACTTATGTCCCTGTTGAGATGTTTGTAAAGGAGGTTACCCGAGATGTGAAACGTCTGTTAAAACAAGTGGACTTTAAAGATCATGTACCTAACAATCTGTCCCCTCATGAAAGAGTGACATTACGGGAATTAACCAAACGGAATGATATTATTTGCAAACCTGCTGATAAAGGGGGTTCGGTAGTCATTATGGACCCCCAGGCTTATGAGAATGAGATCAGGCGACAATTGGATGACGACACAGTATACAAACCTCTACAATCAGATCCCACATGGAGTATTAGAAAGATCTTGGAAAGTATTGTGAAACCGGCATTTAAAGAAGGATTAATTTCACATGATTTATGCGAATTTTTGTTACCAACACATACCCGCGTTCCGGTCTTGTATATACTCCCCAAGATCCATAAGGACAAACATTCCCCACCGGGACGCCCGATTGTATCGGGGAGGGATTCGATCTTTGTACCCACGGCCAAGTTACTGGATAAAGTACTATCACCCTTGGTTAAGGCCACCCCATCCTACATCAAGGACTCTGGTGACTTTCTAACCAAGATCAGGGACTTACCACAAATTCAGAATGAATATATCCTTGTCACTTGGGATGTAACAAGTCTATATACATCGATTCCTCATGTGGCTGGCATTGAGGCAGCGCTAAGCCTAATTAGGAAATGTCAGGAGTACTCAGAAGCTCAGATCATTTTTTTTGAGAAACTGTTTAGATTGATTTTGTACAATAACTATTTTCTCTTTAAGGACCGGTACTATGTGCAATTGACGGGGGTAGCCATGGGTTCTAATGTTGCCCCGCCATATGCCTGTTCATTTATGCATGATTTTGAGCAAAAACATATTTTTGTGAATGACCTGTTTCGGGAACATTGCGCCACCTGGTGGCGCTATATAGATGACATTTTTGTCATATGGCGGGGCAACATTGAATCACTCAAAATGTTTGATGAGATGATTAATAGTATTTCACCAGAGATCCAGTTTAAGATTCATATTGGTGGAGATTCGGTCCCCTTTCTGGATATACGGGCATATATAAAACAGGGAAGGATTGAAACTGACATATACACGAAACCTACAGATAGGAATCAGCTATTGAGATATGACAGCTATCATCCCCCTCATGTCTTCAGTTCTATCATTAGAAGCCAGCTTCTCAGAGTGACGCGAATAGTGAGTGATACTACAGTTAGCCTCATAGCTATGAGTAAGCACTCAAACTAGAGTGCGAAACGCGTCAGCTGTGTCTGTACCATCTGCCTGATTGTCCTGTATTTTGATGATCCAATTTTTACAATAAAGAAGAATTTTCAACTTTATCCAGTGTGCGTCATCCAGATTCTCTTGTTACAAACCTTGCTTCAATTTGCATTTAGCCAGCACCTGGGACTCCCTTCCTCTGAAGGATCTACTAAACACACACCTGGGAGCAAGTCTACCTGAGCGGTGAACCATCTACTCTAAAGGAATTGCTGAATTTATCTTCTGCAAGGGCTGTGACAGACCTAGCCGGGAGAGAGACTTTTGGAGGGGACTGAATGCTAGCCTCTTGCTGATCGATCGTGGGCCCTGGCATTTGGGGGAACGGTGCTCTTTGTGAGCTGTATGCCTGGGGACCCTTGAGGTGGTATTACTGTGGATTCGGGTCCTGATCCCCCAGGACACACAGACTCTGGGGACCCTGGATTTGCCATGTTGGAGGTGGTGGCTGGTTCATGGTGCTGGGACGGGTGCTATTGGGAGATGCTGATGTCGATTCCAGCCACCTGTCTGTCTGTTGCCTGCTAGAATGTGTATTGTAAATAAGTCTCTAGTATGGGATCTAAGAGTCATTAAATCCCCATTGTTGTTTGTGTTTATTAACTCTGCTATTGTGATAATGTTGATTGGGTTTTCTGAGCAACAAGACGGCCAGTCTGGCCTAAAGGTCATGTCTGAGTCATCTAGACTATCTAAAGGGATTAGTTAATTAGCCCATGTTAATTAGGTTTCTGGTCACAGGTGTATGTTCAGAATAATATGAGCCGGAGGTATGCACCTCCTCTTTTACTGTATAAAAGAGCCTGTATTTTTCAATAAAAGGGATTCCTGTTTGAACTTACATAAAGCCTGCCTGGTGTTTGTTCGGAGCTACACAACTGGATTAGAATGGCACATAGCTGTAGTTCTAGTCCCGGAGCATCAGATGACCGAACCATCAGATGTTGCGATCTGCAATCTGAGTCTATAGCAGCAGAGGAGTGTTGGGAGAGTGGAATCGAGCGAGCAGGGGCTTGTTACAAGGGCCATCTATTCTGGCATTGTCCAGTCTTCTATGCACGGCCTTCTCGAGCCAATCAATCCTCTTCAGTCGCTTCTGAACAGGAAGATGAGGACGACCTTTGTCCAGATTGGTAAGGTTGGTGAAATGCCTTTAACCACTTACCAACCGGCCCATAGCCGAATGACGGCTGCAGGGCGGTTGGATAACTCTGGGAGGGCGTACTATGACGTCCTCCCAGAATTCCCCTCTCGCGCGCCCCCTGGGGTGCGCACCCGAACACATCCGTGACCGCCGGGTCCAGATGACCCGGCGCATCACGGATCCCGGTAAATGGCCGCTGATCGCGGCCGTTTACCATGTGATCGCGCCGTCAAATGACGGCGCGATCACATGTAAACAGACCGGCGTCATCTGATGACGCCGGTTCCTCTCCTCCCCTCCTGTGTACCGATCGGTACACAGTGAGCGGAGAGGGGGATGGATGGATGTCTGCAGTAGACATGTGCATTCGTTTTCGTCCGAATGCATTTTCGTCCGAATTTCAGGTATTTTCGTTATCGTTTTAACAAACGATAACGAAAGTGCAGAGTCCGAAAAACGAAAGATCCGACATAAACAAATGCTTTATTTTCGTTTTCGTTGCTACAACAGTTCGATATAGATAGGAGATTCGACATGATGATGACAATAACAATCTGTGTCCATCAAACCTGTGGTCGAATGTGCCTAACCTTAGCTCTATTAGTCCAAGATTATTCTACACAGAGAGAAAAGATTCGACGTAGAGAGAAAAGATTCGACGTAGGGGAGAAAAGATTCGACGTAGGGGAGAAAAGATTCGATGTAGGGGAGAAAAGATTCGACGTAGGGGAGAAAAGATTCGACGTGGGGAGGAAAGATTCGACGTAGGGGAGGAAAGATTCGACGTAGGGGAGGAAAGATTCGACGTAGGGGAGAAAAGTTAAATAAAAATAATGATGATGATGAATGTTATTGGCTGATTGTAACCAAAGAGGTGGAGCAGTAAAATAGCTAGAACTAAGTACACACATACTTTGGCTTATGGTGTCTGTTGAAAGTTCTAAGAAGATTCGACGGAGCAGGTAAACTATACAGCATTGTACAGTTTAGCTGCTCCGTCGAATCTTCTTTGAACATTCGACAGACACCATAAGCCAATGACAGATTCGACCTTAATTTGGATTTTCGGACGAATGCAATTTTTAACGAAAAACGAAATAAATAAAAACGAATTTCGGGAGTAACTAAATAAATTTACTTTTGAGACGAAAACGAAATTCCGAAACGAAATATTTCAGTGTGCACATGTCTAGTCTGCAGCGCTGTGGGCTGGATGTCTAGTGCCCACAGCGCTGCACAGAGACATCCAGCCATCCATCCATCCATGCTAAGCCATCCCTACTACTGTGCAATACTCTGCAAAGCCCCACATTACCCTGGAATACCCCACATTACCCTGGAATACCCCACATTACCCTGGAATACCCCACATTACCCTGGCATACCCCACATTACTCTGCAATACCCCCACAATACTCTGCAAAGCCCCACATTACCCTGCAATACCCCGCATTACCCCGCCATACCCCGCCATACTCCGCCATACCCCGCCATACTCCGCCATACCCCGCCATACTCCGCCATACTCCGCCATACCCCGCCATACTCCGCCATACCCCGCCATACTCCGCCATATCCGCCATACCCCGCCATACTCCGCCATACTCCGCCATATCCTGCCATACCCCGCAATACCCCTCCATACTCCGCAATACCCCGCCATACTCTGCAATACCCCGCCATACTCCGCAATACTCCGCAATACCCCACCATACTCCGCAATACCCCGCCATACTCCGCAATACCCCGCCATACTCTGCAATACCCCGCCATACTCCGCAATACCCCGCCATACTCCGCAATACCCCGCCATACTCTGCAATACCCCACCATACCCTGCCATGCTGAGCCATGCTCGGCTGTACTCGGCCTCTGTATGTGGCCAGGCTGTGGAAGTCTCACACATGTGGTATCGCTGTACTCAGGAGGAGTAGGAGAATCTATTTTGGGGTGTCATTTTTGGTATGTACATGTTATGTGGTAGAAATATTGTATAAATGGACAACTTTGTGTTAAAAAAAAAATGCGTTTTAACCACTTCCCGCCTGCCGGCCGTCATACTACGTCCTTGACATTGTGCGGAGATATCTGAATGATGGTTGCAGCTACAGGCATCATTCAGATATCAGCTTTTTCAGCCGGCGATTCCCTACACCATAAGAATGATCATAGTGGCTGTTCCACTGCTTGATTGTTCTTACGGGAGGCGAGAGGGGATGTCCCCCTTCCCGCGCTTCTACCGACTCACCGCTACGATCGAAGCCAGGATCGTTTTTTTTTTTTTTTTAATTTCATGCTACCCAGCCTAAAGGTGAGATGTGGGGTCTTATTGACCCCATATCTCACTGTAAAGAGGACCTGTCATGCCATATTCCTATTACAAGGATGTTTACATTCCTTGTAATAGGAATAAAAGTGGTCAAATAATTTTTTTTTGGAAAAAAGTATCAGACTAAAATAATTAAAATAAAATGAACAATAAAAATTTTTTTTTAAAGCGCCCCTGTCCCTGTGTGCTCGCATGCAGAAGCGAACGCATGCGTAAGTCCCGCCCACATATGAAAACGGTGTTCAAACCACACATGTGAGGTATCACTGCGATCGGTAGAGGGAGAGTAATAATTCTGGCCCTAGACCTCCTCTGTAACTCAAAACATGTAACCAGTAAAAAATTTTAAAGCGTCGCCTATGGGGATTTTTAAGTAGCAAAGTTTGGCGCCATTCCACAAGCGCGTGCAATTTTAAAAGGTGACATGTTGGGTATCTATTTACTCGGCGTAACTTCATCTCATCTTTCACATTATGCAAAAACATTGGGCTAACTTTACTGTTTTGGTTTTTGTAAAGCACAAAACAGTTTTTTTTCCAAAAAAAGCGTTAAAAAAATTGCTGCGCAAATACCGTGCGAGATAAAAAGTTGCAACGACCGCCATTTTATTCTCTAGGGTCTTTGCTAAAAAAACATATATAATGTTTTGGGGTTCTATGTAATTTTCTAGCTATTAAATGATGATTTTTACATGTAGGAGAGAAATGTCAGAATTGGCCTGGGAGCTCCAGAACCCCTGAAGGTGCTCCGTGCATGTTGGGCCTCTGTATGTGGCCACGCTGTGTAAAAGTCTCACACACGTGGTATCGCCGTACTTGGGAGTAATAGCAGAATGTGTTTTGGGGTGTAATTTGTGGTATGCATATGCGGTGTGTGAGAAATAACCTGCTAATATGACAATTTTGTGGGGGGAAAAAAAAGTAAAAAAAAACCTTGATTTTGCAAAGAATTGTGGGAAAAAATGACAACTTCAAAAAACTCACCATGCATCTTTCTAAATACCTTGGAATGTCTTCTTTCCAAAAAGGGGTCATTTGTGGGGTATTTGTACTTTTCTGGCATGTTAGGGTCTCAAGAAATTAGATAGGCCGTCAGTACTTCAGGTGTGATCAATTTTCAGATATTCGCACCATAGCTTTTGGACTCTATAACTTTCAAAAAGACCAAATAATATCCACCGATTTGGGTTATTTTTACCAAAGATATGTAGCGGTATAAATTTTGGCCAAAATATGTGAAGAAAAATTACTAATTTGCAAAATATTATAACAGAAATGAAGAAAAATTTATTTTTTTACAGATTTTTCTGTATTTTTTCTTTTACGGCACAAAAAATAAAGAACCTAGCGGTGATTAAATACCACCAAAAGAAAGCTACATTTGTGTGAAAAAAAAGACAAAAATTTCATATAGATACAGTGTTGCATGACTGAGTAATTGTCATTCAAAATGTGAGAGCACCAAAAGCTGAAAATTGGTCTGGTTAGGAAGGGGGTTTAAGTGCCCAGTTGTCAAGTGGTTAAATAGAAGTGACGCTTTGGAAGTATTTGAAGTACCTCCAGAGGACAGCTTGACAATTCTCTAATGTTGGATGGATCAACTGCTCGATCTACAAGATTGGAGTTTGTCGTCACAGCACAATGTGAAAGTTATGCCCTTTTGAACTGAAAGATGTCCAGGGGTTGGGATCACCCCTCTGGTCAGTGTGTGTCCCTTGTGGGATTGGCCATATACATGTCCTTACCATCAGAAGATGTTGTGGCCTTCAAGGACAAACGCTATCACTGCATTTTTCTTGATCGTAGAAGGTCAAGCCTAAATTTAATAGTGGTCAGTTTGGCTTCCTGTCTCAAGATGAATGTCTGCTGTGTTAAAGGAGACTGAAAAACTCAAAAGTGTGTTTCCACGCTCACTCTCACTCGAGAGAGGTAAGCTTCTGCATTTCTGGCTGGGAGTCCAGGACAAACTGGGAAGCTAACGAAGTAAGTCAGTAAATAGTTTCATGTCAGGATGCTTTCTGTTATTTTGGGATTGTGCCTCCCAAATACATGCCTTAGGGGTATTATATGGCTCCTTTGTGGACATAGGTACAGCTTTGGTGATTGACATGAGGTCCATTAGGACAAGCATTTTAGGCCAAATTTGGAGATCTTTCATCCTTCACGTCTCAGATTGAGCCAAAAAAAACCCTCGTTCCAGCAGCTCAGGTAGGCTCTGTTTAACTCTTGCTCCCATTCAAGTTGGGTTTGTGGACCAGTGGCCTAAACTGGTGGTTGAAGAAACTAAATCGTCTGCAATGTTTCGGGGTAAGTCTGTCCTGGTAAAGTTGGACAGAGCAATGACTGTGGCCTGCATCTGGAAACAAAGATCAGTCTCTCCCTTCTGAAGGAGGTTTCTCTAATTCTAGAATCTGCCCAAGTCAATCTTCTGCAGCTATCTGTGGCCTATGTGCCTGGTCAGAAGAATCTTCAGGCAAACTATTTGTCCAGGACAAGTCTGAATGACAATGAATGGTCCAGACTACTTTGAGTCTTTCGAGAACTAACAGAGCTTGGTATTTTTCTTCCAGTGGTAGACCGCTCACATCCCCAGTCAAAACCAAGTTGCTGAAGTTCCATTCCAGGGCCCAAAATCGGCAAGCAATTGGGGTGGAGGTGCTGACTGCAGAGTGGATCTCCAAGACAGTTTATGCCTTTTCTGCTGCTCCCTCTGATTCTCAGCTTCAAGCTGAGGCTGTGGCGGGGGAAGGTGACCATTCTGGTGATTATCCCAGATTGGCCAAAGGGGCCTTGGTACCCTTTGCTCATCCTTATAAGTGTCAATGATTGAATCCCTCTGTAAGATCAAATCTTCTCCAAAGTCCCATTCATCCAGCATCCAGCATCCAACAGGCTCAGGCTGATGGCCTGGGTCTAGAGAGGCAGAGGCTAATGGATTGAATGCTCTGTGAAGATTGTAAATACTCTTACGAAAACAAGAAAGGACAGCACTAACCGTGCCTATAGTAGAATATGGCATAAATTCCCAGTATTATTGCTGATCAAGATTTTACGCTGGACTCTTCAGAAGGCTGTTCTGAAATGCCTGCAGGCGTGGCTTGATTTAGGTCTATGAGTAAGTATGCTATAGGCACACATTTCGGCTATCTCTGCCTTCACCAGCATACAGTGGGCATCCAACACTTAATTATACTGTTTTTCAAGATGCAATTTGGTTGAAACCTCAAATTGTTTCCAAAATGGGATCTCCCATTGCTGTTGGATGTTATTGCATCAGATGCCTTCATTCCCCCTGTGGTACCTCTCACTGAAAACTGCTTTACTGGTGGCAATAACATCAGCCAGAAGAGTCAGCATTGGTGGCCTTGGGGTTTAAAGAACCCATACTGGCGTATTTCCAGACACGGTGGTACTCATGCCAATGCTCAAATTTTGTGCCTGAACTGACCTTCAGAGTCCATATCACACAAGAGGTTGTCCTCCTACGTTCCTTTTGGGGAGTACTCAAGAAATTAGCCCATTGGATGTGGGCCAAGCTTTAAAATGTTTAATCAAGGCGACTTCTGCCATCAGGAAGTCGGAGCATCTGTTTGTCATTCCAGGTGGAACACATAATGATTTTACAGCTTCCAGCAAGATTATTGCCTCTTGGTTGGTAAAGCTCATCTCCTTGGCCTACAAGTTGAAAGGGTTTGCCGTGCCAGGAGGATCACGGCACCCTTCTCTAGAAGGGTCTCGACCTTGAGAGTGGCAGCAGGCCAAGTGTCTGAATCTATCTGCAAGGGAGCTACGTGGACACCAAAATATTTATGGATTAATGACAGTTGAGTTTGGCAGAGACATCCTGGCTTCTGTTTTTTTAGTCAGAATTGAGGAGTGTGTAGCATTATCCCTCCCCTGTTTTGGCTAGTTAGTTCCCAGCTGTGCTGACATGGAGCCGTCAGGAAAACAGAAAATTGAATTAAAATACTTACTGTCATTTTCCTTTCCTGACGAGCTCCATGGCAGCACAAATCCCACCTAGCTTGGTAGGACAAGTTACAGAAAGCCGAGGCTGTAGGTGGGCTCAAATTTATATTAGTTAAGTCATGGAGGCATGGGGGTGGGGGGTAGTTGTGCTGCCATTGAGCTCGTCAGGAAAGGAAAATTACGGTAAGTATTTGAATAAAATTTTCCGTTTTGTGTCTCTGACATAAGCCATTGTCATTTTTAATTCTGGATAAAAATTGCCTCATCTATCCTTCAAATGTTGCCTACTAAAAAGGCTTACATCAGGTTCAGCTTGTCCCCAAAATGTACTTACCTTGTTTCCCTTACATAAGCCAGTGTTTTATTTGTGGATAAAACACTGGCCTGGAAAACCATACTGTTTTCTTAACCCTGCATAATAACTTTGAAATGTTGTTTTTACCATGCTGCCCTAGAAGTAGCATAAAAAGGAGGACCTCTTCTTACTGAATGATATTTATAAAAATTGTGTATTGCATTTTTTAATTTATTTTGAACATGACCAGCAGCAGAGGACTAGATGCCCATCCTGCTTATGTTTTCCAGCAGACAGGCTGGGAGAGAATTGGGTCATGTGACAGCTGTATATCGATTAGGAAAAAGGTACTTAGATTGTTTTAAAGTAAAATAATTACAGTGCCATCATCCACATACAGAAATAGAAGGGACCATGTGAATTTAATAGTGTGTGTTTAGTACCACTTTAGAGTTTGCTGAATGTTTCCACAAATTGAACCTAATCAGAATTGCTCGGCACTAATTAAAGGATCCAAAACAGTTAGCTTTTTATAAACATATCAACAATTTAGGGGTTTTTTTAGTGACAAAAAATAACCCAAAATATTCTAGTGAGTAGTACATATGCAGCCTTTAAAACTTTTACTAAACATTAAGCGCGGGTTCACACCTATGCGAACTAGATGTGCGTTTCCACACATCTAATTCGCATAGCAGGAGAATGTGACTGGATCCCTATGGAGCCGGTTCACATATCTCCGGGGCGGCTGCGGAGCGCACTGCACAGAAACGCTGTGCGTCTTTGGCTCAGTTTCAGGGCCGAATTCAGGCATAGAATCGGTCCTGATTCGTCCCTGAAACGGGGAACAGGGACTCACAGTGCTCCTGTGCGATCCGCAGCCCATTATGGTGTGAACCCGGGCTAAACCCCTACCCCCCTTTTTTTAATATTACATTTTACAAATGAAAAGCAAACTCTTCCCATTGAAAAAACAAGGCCAAATAGCAACTTAATTTGTTGCTGTGATGCATACAGAAGTGTAAATTTGCCACCTTTAGGAGGTCTCCAAAACCTGCTTTAGAAAAGTGCAAAACACACATGGTCTTAATAGAAATATGGACATTTTCTGCAATAACCACCAGCATTTAACTGCCCCTGATAACGCTCAAAAAAAAATTTTCTACTCTGCTGTGACACTTCCAAATTTTTTGAGTGTGTCTGTGGCTGCATGCAAAAATAGAGATATGTTTTTTCAGCTATCAGCAACTGCTTTCTATTGTTTCTGGAAAACTACACAACTGTAGAACACACTAATGCCCCGTACACATGGTCAGACATTGATCGGACATTCCGACAACAAAATCCTAGGATTTTTTCTGACGGATGTTGGCTCAAACTTGTCTTGCATACACACGGTCACTAGGGATGAGCCAAACACCTCCCTGTTCGGTTCGCACCAGAACATGCGGATAGGAAAAAAGTTCGTTCAAACACGCAAACACTGTTAAAGTCTATGGGACACGAACATGAATAATCAAAAGTGCTAATTTTAAAGGCTTATATGCAAGTTATTGTCATAAAAAGTGTTTGGGGACCTGGGTCCTGCCCCAGGGGACATGGATCAATGCAAAAAAAAGTTTTAAAAACGGCCGTTTTTTCAGGAGCAGTGATTTTAATAATGCTTAAAGTCAAACAATAAAAGTGTAATATCCCTTTAAATTTCGTAGCTGAGGGGTGTCTATAGTATGCCTGTAAAGGGGCGCATGTTTCCTGTGTTTAGCACAGTCTGACAGCAAAATGACATTTCGAAGGAAAAAACCCATTTAAAACTACTCGCGGCTATTGCATTGCCGCTCCGACAATGCACATAGAAGTTCATTGATAAAAACGGCATGGGAATTGCCCACAGGGGAACCCCTAACCAAAATTTAAAAAAAAATGAGGTGGGGGTCCCCCTAAATTGCATACCAGGCCCTTCAGGTCTGGTATGGATATTAAGGGGAACCCCGGCCAAAATGTAAAAAAAAAATGACGTGGGGGTCCCCATAAATTCCATACTAGACCCTTCAGGTCTGGTACGGATTTTAAGGGGAACCCCGCGCCAAAAAAAACGTACCAGGTCACATGCCCTCAACATTGGGAGGGTGCTTTGGGGTAGCCCCCCAAAACACCTTGTCCCCATGTTGATGAGGACAAGGGCCTCATCCCCACAACCCTGGCCGGTGGTTGTGGGGGTCTGCGGGTGGGGGGCTTATCAGAATCTGGAAGCCCCCTTTAACTAGGGGACCCCCAGATCCCAGCCCTCCCCCCTGTGTGAAATGGTAAGAGGGGACTTACCCCTACAATTTCACTAAAAACTGTCAAAAATGTTAAAAATGACAAGAGACAGTTTTTGACAATTCCTTTATTTAAATGCTTCTTCTTTCTTCTATCTTCCTTCATCTTCTTCTTCTGGTACTTCTGGCTTCCAGATTCCGATAAGCCCCCCGCCCGCAGACCCCCACAACCACCGGCCAGGGTTGTGGGGATGAGGCCCTTGTCCTCATCAACATGGGGACAAGGTGTTTTGGGGGGCTACCCCAAAGCACCCTCCCAATGTTGAGGGCATGTGGCCTGGTACGGTTCAGGAGGGGGGGGGCGCACTCTCATCCCCCCCTCTTTTCCTGCAGCCTGCCAGGTTGCGTGCTCGGATAAGGGTCTAGTATGGATTTTTGGGGGGACCCACGCCGTTTTTTTTTTTTTTTGGCGCGGGGTTCCCCTTAAAATCCGTACCAGACCTGAAGGGTCTGGTATTGAATTTAGGGGGACCCCCATGTCATTTTTTTTTTAAATTTTGGCCGAGGTTCCCCTTAATATCCATACCAGACCTGAAGGGCCTGGTATGGAATTTAGGGGGACCCCCACGTCATTTTTTTTTTAAATTTTGGTTCGGGGTTCCCCTGTGGGGAATTCCCATGCCGTTTTTATCAATGAACTTCTATGTGTATTGTCGGAGCGGCAATGCAATAGCCGCGAGTAGTTTTAAATGGGTTTTTTCCTTCGAAATGTCATTTTGCTGTCAGACTGTTCTAAACACAAGAAACATATGCCCCTTTACAGGCATACTATAGACACCCCCCAGCTACGAAATTTAAAGGGATATTACACTTTTATTGTTTGACTTTAAGCATTATTAAAATCACTGCTCCTGAAAAAATGGCCATTTTTAAAACTTTTTTTTGCATTGATCCATGTCCCCTGGGGCAGGACCCTGGTCCCCAAACACTTTTTATGACAATAACTTGCATATAAGCCTTTAAAATTAGCACTTTTGATTTCTCCCATAGACTTTTAAAGGGCGTTCCGCGGCATTCGAATTTGCCGTGAACACCCCAAATTGTTCGCTGTTCGGCGAACTTGCGAACAGCCAATGTTTGAGTCGAACATGAGTTCGACTCGAACTCGAAGCTCATCCCTAACGGTCACACAAAGTTGTCGGAAAATCCGATCATTCTGAACATGGTGACCCAAAACACGTACGTCGGGACTATCAACTGGGCAGTAGCCAATAGCCTTCATCTCTTTATTTATTCTGAGCATGCGTGGCACTTTGTGCGTCGGATTTGTGTACACATGATCGGAAATTCCGACAACGGATTCTGTTGTCGGAAAATTTTATAGCCTGCTCTCAAACTTTGTGTGTCGGAAAATCCGATGGAAAATGTGTGATGGAGCCTACACACGGTCGGAATTTCCGACAACAAGGTCCTATCACACATTTTCCGTTGGAAAATCCGACCGTGTGTACGGGGCATTATTGTGTGTTTACAACTGCATGTGAGCACATAGGGATGCTTTTGGTGCAATGAACAGCATGAGTACCTAATCTGCCTGTCTTCTGTGTGCTTTTCCAAGCTACTCCATATCTGTTGCAACACACAATGAACAAAGGCTCTTGGGAGCATTTGCTTTTATAGAGAGATAGCAGGCACATTGGCAAAACCCCATGACTGTTCCCTTCAAGCCATCTGACCACAGTTCAGAGACCAGAAAATGTATTATTGGTAATGGTTGCTATGGCAGTGAATGAAAGCAATAGTGTGCCATTTTTTTTAACTACAAATAGTAAATGTAATCAGAGTGCCTCTCCACCATATATTTATGAACTACTGCTTGTTTTGTTTACAGGGTGTAATGCAGAGGAATACTTACCTTATTCTTTACTCCTAGGGCAGCTGATAATTTTCTGGGCTTTCACTCCAGCCCCGAGATGTGGAGGGTACAGGCACTTGACATCCTTCAGTGTACAAAGCTTCAGTAAAGAGGCAATCACAAGACCAGGTGATAATTAGAGGCTTTGTTGGTCATCCATTCAGAAAACAGCGAGAAGAAGCTGGGGGAGTGAGGAATAATGTAAGTATTTCCTCAAATTGCACCCCCTAGCAAGCACTAACGCTTGACCAGCTATAATTAGTATAGTTTATAGATTTATTTTATCATATTGTTGTTTTAGTGTTTTATTATTCATCTATTTTTTTTCTTCTTTGTTACTGTATACTTTATATAGTGCAAGAACTCAAATGTGATAACACTAATATATAATATATTAAGATGAGAAGTAATACACCATTAATATGTCATTTTATAAAGTTTTATCTATGAAACTTTGTCACTTTAAATCATAACCCTTTTAGCAAGGGTGATAACTAGCTAATAAAATACATTAGAAAAACATTAATGAGCTGAAAATTAAGTTTGCAGATGCCATATGGAGTTAGTTGGTGTTGGATGTCTGTGGAAAGCATATGTAAGGAAAGCTACTTACTGCTCATGTTAACCATGTCTGTTATCATGATAAATAATGAGGACGCTTTGGCTGACAATGAAATATTTTGAGAGTGGATGTAATGTATCGTAGGCACAGATCCTGTTGGGCATTGATGAATTACACCAAGAGAAATGATAGGAAACCTATAAAATATTAATGCCCTGAATTAAACTGACAGAGAAATTGCCTACCTGTAACTCTTACAGTAAGCGGAATGGTTTTATAAAGAGCAAACCTTTTTTTTATAACAAAACATTACAGTACATTATAAATATGAGTTAAAGATGGACTTCGGGCAGATAAAAAATACACTAATTAATGCAGCTCTGTAATCATTAAAATACTGGTAATGTATTTTTAAATGCAAGCAGTGTTTTCACATTAAGTTAACTTGGCATTAGCCTTACAGTCTATTGTACAATCTATGAAGCAGAGCCTGGAGAGGGTAAGGGAGAAACAACATAGGAAATCAATCAGGTGCAAGGAGCATGCAGATAGAAGAAGAGAGCAGAGTGATAGAAAGATGAGATTATGCAGTGTGCTGTTTCTCCTTTCACTGTTCAGTCACAGGGTGTGGTGAGAGGAGTGAAGGAGTTCTTTACTGGAGCATGCTCACTGCGCTGTCAATGGATAGCGTGCAGTTCATAGAGAGAGCCGTGCCGCTGCTGTGACCCCTGTGCACGAGTGTTGTAATCGCGGCTCCACCAATAAAATTCCGTCTGTCCACGAACCCGGAAAGAAGACCAGGTGAAGATGGAAGTCCTGTGACAGTGCACTGCTAGAGGGCTTTGTTTTCAGGTAAGTCTTTCATGATGTGCTAGTATGTGATATATTTAAACAAATCATAACATACTGTACATGCTGGTAAGAGGAAGGATGAGAGGGGCTAAGCACTTTGGGCTTTAATTAAATTGTATACTATGTATTTCTCAGTTACTACATCTGAATTAGAAAAATAAGGGGTTGCGCTAATACTAATAAAACATAATGAATAATTTACAATTAAGAAAAATTCATATAATGATCATAAATGAAAATAAATCAATGTGCAAAAACGTTTGGTGATAATGAAAAAAAAGTCCCATTAAATAAACATCAATTAAGTGTCGTGAAAAATCCAAATCACCAACAATATACAAAAAAAGTCCAAGTGATAATAATGAAGTTCTGTGACAGCAAAGAAGGGTCCACCACCAGAAATGGAAGGGGTTACTCCTTACCAGAAGGCCATGACCCCCCACCACAGAGGATCACAGCAAGCAGGAATCTTTAAAAGCCAAAAATGGGAACTGCCAGCGGTGTCCACCAGAGGTCATCTCATCATCAGCAACTCCAACGAACCCGGGACCATGTGTTCAGCTTTCAGTTCCCGCTGTATCTTCTCCTTCAGAGCCTCAACGCTCACCGTTCCTTCCCCAGAACGTTTTTGCTAAATACTGGGCACTTTCCCCCCTTCCAGGACAATTTTCAGCTTTCAGCACTGTCACACTTTGAATGACAATTGCATGGTCATACAATACCACCGTTTTTTTATTTTTTGCTAAACAAACTAAAAAAGACTGACATTTTTGAAAAAAATTTTTTTTTTGTTTCTGTTATAAAATGTTGTTTTCTCCTTTACTGATGGTCACTAATGGGGATGCACTAATGGGCACTGATGAGGCAGCACTGATAGTCACTGATGAGGTGGCACTGAGAAGGTGGCACTGATGGGCACTGATGAGGAGGCACTAGTATGTAGAATTGATGGGCACTGATAGGTGGCACTAACATGCAGCACTGATGGGCACTGATAGGCGGCACTGATGGGCACTAATAGGTGGCACTGATAGGTGGCACTGGTGGGCACTGGGCACTAATAAGCAGCACTGGTGGGCACTGATGGGCACTAATAGGTGGCACTGATGGGCACTGATAGGCAGCACTAATAGATGGCACTGATAGGCAGCACTGATGGGGGGTACTGACAGGCATTACTGAGGGGCACTGATTGGCATCTGTAAAGGTCACTGACAGGTGTTACTGATGGGCACTGATTGGCCCTTTTATGGGCACTGATTGGCACTTTGATGGGCACTGATTATTGCGATTTGGGTGGGCACTCATTGGGACTTGAGTGGGCACTGATTGGCATTGTGGTGGGCACCTTTGTTGGGGGCTGCCCCGATAATCAATGTGTCGATTATCAGTGTACACCCCCCCGACAGGAAAGCTGCCGATCGGCTCTCCCTGTCAGCGCGAATCGAGGAAAGCCGATTACTAGTTTGGTCACAGCTGATCACGTGTTAAAGAGCCTCCGTCAGAGGCTCTTTACCACGATTGGAGATGCCTTGTGTCAGAGTGACACAACACCGATCTCTGCGCTGCACGCCCTCTGCGGGTGTGCCGGATTGTTATTCTGCTGGACGTCATATGGCGCCCAGTCAGGATAACTGAACCACTTCCCAGCCATCAATCTGCTATAGGCAGGGCAGCAAGTGGTTAAGTAAATACTACTTTGATCCAATCAAGGTGCTCACAACAGTTAACTGTTAAACCTTTATACATAGCTTTTATTATATTCAGTGTGGCAAGATCAACAACGTGCTAAAGTAAAAAAAAATATGAATGTTTTATTTGCTTCAGTTTTGTACTATAAAGTATTTAAAGAAGCAAAGGCTTAATTTAAATAGCCAAGTTTAATATTTCAATGAAACTAGAGAGAGTAGAATATTACAAGGCTGGTTCCATTAAAATTCACAATCTATCTAACCTGTGAAACATCTGTTTATTGGCTAATGACCTGAAATTCACCTTCAGTTGTGTGATATGTCATCACCTGTAAGTCAATCCTCTAAAAACATCTGTTTGTAGCGACAAGAGAAAAGGTGTTGGTGTTCAAAGTTATTATTTGAAACTTATGAAAGTAAACAGTTTTTTTCTCACAGTCTAACAAGATTTATTTGGCTCCAGGATACACAAAGCATACTGTATCTTTTGAAATGCAGACCTAATTGTTAATGCAACTGTATTAGCACATCCAATAATGCTTATTTAAAGCACACTTCTGCCTAGATTAAAAAGTGTCTTCTAAACATGTTAAAATCAAAATGACTTTTTCTAAACAAGAAAAAATTTACTTTTAGCATTACTTTTGGTAATGAATTACATTATTACTCAGTATAGTAATTGTAAATGTACCCATTTTTTAAAAACATGTTTAGCAACAACACATGTACAATATTTCACAGTAGACATGCATAATTATGGACATCAGCTAGTATATCAATGAAAGAGTTTTAAAGAAAAAAAATACTTTAGCTGGTAATTCTGATGCCCTTACCAGGCAAGTCTAAAAAAGCATATGAACTAAAATTCAAGATACTCTCTCACCGCCTATATAAGTCCGTTGCGGAGCGTTCAGAGACCATTCCAGCCGGAGAGAGCGTTGTGTCAACATCTCTGGAAGAAAGGCAGAAGGCAGAAGTCCGGACCACCGCTAGCAATTGAGCTGCAGAAGATAGCGGAGGAGCCGGCAGAAGATGCGGACACCGGGAGGAGACGGAGGAGAGACTCCCGAAGTCGGAAGAAGATCCCGGAGCTGCCTAATAAATTATTTAAAAAACCTGTGTACTGTGTTTTTTATTGACGCTTTTTTTTTTCCCTAGGTGAATGGGTAGGGGTACCATGTACCCCATACTCATTCACATAGGGTGGGGGGCCGGGATCTGGGGGCTCCCTTATTAAAGGGGGCTCCCGGATTCCGATAAGCCCCCCACCCGCAGACCCCGACAACCAACGGCCAGGGTTGTTGGGAAGAGGCCCTTGTCCTCATCAACATGGGGACAAGGTGCTTTGGGGTGGGGGGCCCGCAGGGTGCCCCCCATGCCCTAAAGCACCCACCCCCCCATGTTGAGGGCATGCGGCCTGGTACGGTCCAGGAGGGGGGGGCGCTCGCTCGTCCCCACCCCCATTCCTGACCGGCCGGGCTGCGTGCTCGGATCGGGGTCTGGTATGGATTTTGGGGGGGACCCCACGCCGATTTTTTGACGTAGGGGGTTCCCCTTAGATCCATACCAGACCTAAGGGCCTGGTATGCCCCTGGGGGGGAACCCACGCCGTTTTTTTCATTTAAAACTTGGCGCGGCGTTCCCCCTCAGGATTCATACCAGACAGCTGTCAGCACTGCCTGTCGTTCTTCGGGAAAGGAAAAAAAAAGTTTTCCTTTCCCGATCAGCGAGCCAGGCTTGTGCTTACAAAGTCGTACTGAAGTCGTGTCTATATTATTCAGGCACGACTTGCATGCTACTTCAGGGTTTAACATTGAGGTCTATGGAGTACAACTCGCATAGAAGTTGGACCAAAGTAGTGCAGGGACTACTTTCAAGTCGGCACGACTTAAAGTCCTGCCAATATGAATGGTAGTCATTGAAAATCATGGAGAATGACTTGTCATACGATTTTGCAGTACAAAATCGTGGGACAAGTCGTATAAGTGTAAAAGGGGCCTTAACCTAAACTCTAGATTGGAGCTTTAACATTTAACATCTCTTAGCACCTAACTAACCTTTTAAAACCTAACTGTAAACAAAACCAGGAAAATTAAACAAAACATGCTAACCCCGTAACAAATACCCTATATGAAACCTTAACTCATTTAGTATACTAAGGTCATTGTGTGTTGATGACCCTGAGTCCTTACAGCTCTGCCGTTAAGGATATCTGCACTGAGCTTTCAAAGGCAAAAGCTACTGATCTCTTGAGAAAATCCTTAAAATAAAAATGAAAACATTTCTAGTCACAAACATTGAAATGTGTGACATATGTTAACTGCTAATGCTCTTTTTATTTTGATAAACCTATTTACTCTCATTCACTCCACAATTTAAACTCCATCAGCCTTTTTATCCTCTTTATCCTCATCTTTGCAGTTGCAGTGTCGTACAAACTAATCTTTTCTCTTCTGATCTATATCTTTAGAAAAGCTTTACTTTGAAAACATGATGTTCATGCTCGACTCGAACATGAACATGAACTCATGTTCGACGCGAACATCGGCTGTTCGCCAGTTCGCCAGTTCGCCGAACAGCGAACAATTTGGGGTGTTCGCGGCAAATTCGAAAGCCGCGGGACACCCTTTAAAAGTCTATGGGAGAAATCAAAAGTGCTAATTTTAAACGCTTATATGCATGGTATTGTCATAAAAAGTGTTTGGGGACCTGGGTCCTGCCCCAGGGGACATGGAACAATGCAAAAAAAGTTTTAAAAACGGCCGTTTTTTCGGGAGCAGTGATTTTAATAATGCTTAAAATAAAAACAATAAAAGTGTAATATTCCTTTAAATTTCATACCTGGAGGGTGTCTATAGTATGCCTGTAAAGGGGCGCATGTTTCCCGTGTTTAGAACAGTCTGACAGCAAAATGAAATTTCAAAGGAAAAAAAGTCATTTAAAACTACTCGCGTCTATTAATGAATTGCCGGTCCAACAGTACACATAAAAGTTCATTGATAAAAACGGCATGGGAATTCCCCACAGGGGAACCCTGAACCAAAATTTAAAAAAAAAAATGACGTGGGGGTCCCCCTAAATTCCATACCAGGCCCTTCAGGTCTGGTATGGATATTAAGGGTAACGCCGGCCAAATTTTTTTTAAAAATGGCGTGGGGTCCCCCTCAAAATCTATATCAGACCCTTATCTGAGCATGCAACCTGGCAGGCCACAGGAAAAGAGGGGGGACAAGAGAGCGCCCCCCCTGAACCGTACCAGGCCACATGCCCTCAACATTGGGAGGGTGCTTTGGGTTAGCCCCCCAAAACACCTTGTCCTCATGTTGATGGGGACAAGGGCCTCATCCCCACAACCCTTGCCTGGTGGTTGTGGGGGTCTGTGGGTGGGGAGCTTGTCGGAATCTGGAAGCCCCCTTAAACAAGGGGACCCCCAGATCCCGCCCCCCTCCCTGTGCGAAATGGTAAGGGGGTACTTACCCCTACCATTTCACTAAAAAACTGTCAAAAATTTTTAAAATGACAAGAGACAGTTTTTGACAATTCCTTTATTTAAATGCTTCTTCTTTCTTCTATCTTCTATCTTTCTTCGGTTTCTTCCACCATCTTCTTCTTCTGGTTCTCGTCCAGCATCTTCCTCCGCGGCGCACCGGAGGAAGAACTAGAAGAACCAGAAGAACCAGAAGAAGATGGAGGAAGAAACCGAAGGAATATAGAAGACAGAAGATAGAAGAAAAAAGACAGAAGATAGAAGAAGCATTTAAATAAAGGAATTGTCAAAAACTGGCTCTTGTCATTTTTAACATTTTTGACAGTTTTTTTCTGAAATGGTAGAGGTACTTTTGTACTCCCTTGCCATTTCACACAGGGGGGAGGGCTGGGATCTGGGGGTCCCCTTGTTAAAGGGGGCTTCCAGATTCCGATAAGCCCCCCGCCCGCAGACCCCCACAACCACCGGGCAAGGGTTGTGGGAATGAGGCCCTTCTCCCCATCAACATGGGGACAAGGTGTTTTGGGGGCTAACCCAAAGCACCCTCCCAATGTTGAGGGCATGTGGCCTGGTACGGTTCAGGAGGGGGGGCACTCTCTTGTCCCCCCTCTTTTCCTGCGGTTTGCCAGGTTGCATGCTCGGATAAGGGTCTGGTATGGATTTTTGGGGGGACCCCACGCCATTTTTAAAAAGCTTTTGGCGCGGGGTTCCCCTTAAAATCCATACCAGACCTGAAGGGTCTGGTATAGATTTTGAGGGGGACCCCACGCCATTTTTAAAAAAAATTTTGGCCGGGGTTCCCCTTTGGGGAATTCCCATGCCGTTTTTATCAATGAACTTTTATGTGTATTGTCGGATCGGCAATTCATTAATAGCCGCGAGTAGTTTTAAATTACATTTTTTCCTTTGAAATGTCACTTTGCTTTCAGACTGTTCTAAACACGGGAAACGTGCACCCCTTTACAGGCATACTATAGACACCCCCAGGTACGAAATTAAAAGGAATATTACACTTTTATTGTTTCACTTTAAGCATTATTAAAATCACTGCTCCTGAAAAAACTGGCTTTTTTAAAACTTTTTTTTGCATTGATCCTTGTCCCCTGGGGCAGGACCTGGGTCCCCAAACACTTTTTATGACAATAACTTGCATATAAGCCTTTAAAATTAGCACTTTTGATTATTCATGTTCGTGTCCCATAGACTTTAACGGTGTTTGCGTGTTCGAACATATTTTTTGCCTGTTCGCAAGTTCTGGTGCGAAACGAACAGGGGGGTGTTCATCCCTACTGTATGCTTCTCCAACAGATCTTCTAGGTGCTCTAATGAAAAAAAAAATAGCAACTATGAATGCACATAAAGGTTGATTTATTAAGGAGTAGAAAATGCTCACTTAGCTTATAAAATAGGCTAAAAGCTATGCTCATTGTGAGTCAAATATGAGCAAGGGATCCATACGGATGGATGTTTGATGTGAACACAGCTTAACCTTTTTCACCATGCTAAAGTAAGCATTCATTTTGCAAAGTGAAGCTTCTCAACTCCTTTAGTAAATTAGTTCCATATATTTGTGGGAATTTTACTTTAAGTTCTGTGAAGCGATCTGGCAATGTGTACATGTGGTCACATTTCAATTTAGAAAAATGTGAACATAGGTAAAATGTTATGCCCCATGCACACGAGCGGAATTTCCGTCGGAAAAATCTTGAATGGTTTTTCCGATGGAATTCCGCTCAAGCTTGGCTTGCATACACACGGTCACACAAAAGTTCTCTGAACTTTTGACCGTCAAGAATGTGACGTACAACACTATGATGAGACAGGAAAATGAAGTTTAATGCTTCCGAGCATGCGTCAAATTGTTTCCGAGCATGCGTGTGTTTTTTTTGCGCGTCGGAATTGCATGCAGACGAACCGAATTTCTGTCAAGAACTTTTTCTGTCAGAAAAATAGAGAACCAGCTCTCAATCTTTTGCTGGCGGAAATTCAGACAGAAAAAGTTGGATGGAGCATACACGCGGTCGGAATATCCGACCAAAGGCTCCCATCACACCTTTTTTGACGGAAATTCCACTTGTGTGTATGGGGCATTACAGATATTAACAATTATATAAGCTACTGTATATGGCCTCATACACACAGGATATTTTTAACACTGCTGTTAAAGGCATCTGTTTTTTTTCCTGGCTTCAAAACACCCCTACATTTTAAGTTAACCTATGTGTTGATGCACAAAAAAAGCACTGCCAGTGCAATCCGGAGCAGCAGGAGTTTGGCAGGAAAAATGCTTGAGGTGTGTGAACGCATCTACATGTTGTAATGCTAAGTGCGTCAAGCGCTTGAGTGTTAATTAATTTCAATGGCCAGAATAAATTAATATTCTGGCTAATTAAATTAATTAACTTCCAAGAGCTTGATGCACCAAGCACTTCTAGATGCGTTTCCAAAGAGACTGTGCATTGTGCAAGCAAAAAAGCTGTTTTTTTTTTCCTTGCACGTGATTGGGTATTCTTTTCCAAGTGAAGATTCCCTTGTTTACTAAGTCCTAACTGTAACTGCACTTTTCAAAGTACACGGTCTAGACCAGCAAAATTACACTTTTTTTCTCATAAAATTTGTATTAAATATGTTCATGGACAGCCATACATCAACAATACAGGAAGGATATACAGGTAGTTGATGGCAACATGAGAGTGAGCATTCCCCTTGTAAATATTAGCCTCTAGAAGGGGTCCTACAGATGTTCTCACAGTTGTGTCAAAACATTGAATTAAGAAATTACAGACAGCCACCAGCAGATGGAGACACAAGTGTTTAAATGTGAATAAAATGTCCTCAGTGGTGTATTCAGGGGCGGACTGACCATTTGGGCACTCGGGCACTGCCCGAGGGCCCCATGCCACTAAGGGGACCCATCAGGGTTGCCAGCCTCAATAAAACCAGGGACAGTATGTAAAAATCTGTATTTTTTAAAAAAATCCCAAGATTATAGCTTCCCTGCCTCTACAGTACCTTTTCAGTGTGTGTATGTGTATTCTGTGTGTGTATACTGTGTGTGTATGTTGTGTGTCTATGTGTGTATACTGTATGTGTGTGTGTATACTGTGTGGCCCCATAATCTATTTCCTGGGGGCCCCTTAATCTCCTATTGCCTGGGGGCCCCATAATCTCCTATTGCCTGGGGCCCCATAATCTCCTATTGCCCGGGGGCCCCATAATCTTCTCCTATTGCCCGGGGGCCCCATGAGTTGTCAGTCCGCCCCTGGGTGTATTGCTCTATGATTTAAGGAAGGGATCATGGGAAGTTCTCTGACAGTTTGACATGGGGTTAGAGGAGGAAAAAAAAAAAAAAAAAAACATATCTTGTATCACAAAACAAACAGGTATATGAACATATTGACAACCTATGAAATTGATTCATATCATAAGAGTCACAGAGGGACATTCATCTTTAAGCAGAGGTGGAACTACCAGGGTCGCAAAGGTTGCACATACAACCAGGCCCTGATGTCCCACCACTGTTGAGGGGCCCCAGCTGGGTTGCTGGCTGCAGGACTCCCAGATAACAGTGTCTCCTCCCTCTTCCCTCGCACGGATGGCAGAGGAGAGAGACAATCTACTACTTCTCCTCCCACCCTTCTCCTCCTGGGTGCATCGTGGGAAGTGTGAAGCTAAGCAGCTGAATTTGATCATATGTATATGCAGTGCATACACAAGAGGCTAGGGGAGGGAGGAGAAGGAGCAGATCATCTTTCTCCTCTTCCATTCGTGTGAAGGAGGAGGGAAGGAAAACTGTCAGTGCAGGCTCTGAGCTGTATGAGAGAGATGCTCTCAGCTCAGAGTCCTGCTGGGGAGGCACTGATAGGCAACACTGATAGGCATCACTGATGGGCAGCACTAATAGGCTGCACTAATAGGCTGCACTGATAGGCGGCATTGATGAGCACTGATAGGTGGCACTAATAGGCAGCACTGATAGGGGCATTGATGGGCACTGATAAACTGCATCAATGAGCAGTGATAGGTGGCACTGATAGGCAGCACTGATAGGTGGTATTGATTAAAACTGATAGGCGGCACTGATAGGCGGCACTGATAGGCAGCACTTATAGGGTGCACTGATGGGCACTCATGGGCACTGATGGGGCTGCACTGATAGGCGACACTGATAGGTGGCATTGATTAGCACTGATAGATGGAACTGATAGACAGTACTGATAGGCAGCACTGATAGGCTGCACTGATGGGCACTGATGGGGCTGCACTGATCATCAGTGCACTGATGATCAGTGCACTGATGTTCAGTGCACTGACTATCAGTGTAAATAATGTACTGACAGTCTTGCTGGTTAACGGCTCTTCTTTCCTCACACAGACACAGCGTAGGAGGAAAGGTCTGTCGATAACCGGCAAGTCTGTTGACATGTGAACAGCTGATCACATGGTAAAGGGCTGCAGTGATTGACCCTTTACCATGATCTGTGATCAGATGTGTCCGAAGGACAAAACAAAATCATCAAACACATTAAATAATAATTCAATTAATAATTATTATTTAATGTGTTTGATGATTTTGTTTTGTTATTGTTATTGTTTTGTCATGTACGGTGCCATCCTCCATGTATTTCCTTAGTTCATATCCTTCTTCCATCATGGCGAATCCAACCTCAGAGACATGTTTTTTTTATGTTGGCCACTAGCGTTCGCCCTCTGGCCATACTTGTCAGATGTGCTATTATCCATTGTGTAAAATATAAATAGAAAAAGTACTAGTGCGCTACTCAATGTGTCGATTACAAAAAAATATCAAGATTATGTGTAATGATAAGTAGCTGCTAAACTAAACACTTAAAAAAGTCACATGATAGTGACACAACGCGTCGGGAAGTTTTTGATTTAATGCCGTTGATCAGTTTTGATATGTAAGTTACTACTTTTAAAATAAAAATAACTTTATTAAATACTACACTATGGAGATTCCTGCTATCCCTATACATGACCCCAGAATTGGAGGAGAGCTAGAGAGAGGTCTATAAGGACGTGAAGTACATAGGAAAGGAAACGTTCACTATCCATAGCTAAAGCCATTTCCCTGCATCACTTTATCACAACCAAAGAGGAAAGAGGTGGAGATTGCCACTGAGGATTACACAGATGCGTGATTAGACCCATTGGGGTCTCCATTGAAGGTGAGAGGCTGGGGCACACCGTGCATGGATTGTGAAAGGGGGGCCACAAGTGTGATTACACCACCTTAAATTTTCTTTGCACTTGGACACTTTATGCATCTTTTTTGCACATTCTTTGCACATTGTTTGAAGAGACTATATATTTTATATATATTTTATATTTTTCTATATATTTTTTTTTACACCTTTATGCACTGGCTTTATTATTTATATTAGTTCACATTGATTAATTTTGTTTGAAAAAATTGCACTTAACTTTTAATGTTATGTATATATTATTAGGAATGGTGTATTTATAAAGTATATCTATTGAATATTGTATATGCACATTAGGAACACATTGGTGTATTTGCTGCTCCATCTTATTTATCATGAATCCATTATCCATCATGGCCACAATGGTTTTTGTCCCACCCATCACGTCATTTCCTGTGCAGCGATCCCGGTTTCGGTTTGTCCCAGTGGGTGTGTGGCTCCGTAGTGAGAGGGAGGCTGCGAAAACGTGGTCTTTCCCCCCACTGTTCCAGGGGCAACGCACTGCATGGACAGTATTCGTGTTTGTGTGAATGCCCATTTTAGGGACATCGCGCATGCGCAGTTATTGCACATGCGCTGTGAGGGGCCAGGACTGGTGACGTCACACGCCAATTCTGGCTGGTGGGTGGCGCCGGGTAGGAGCCCCACACATAAAAAAATTGGGGCTTTACAGCACAGTTACTCTGCTGCTGCAGTCCTGGGACTTTCTTCCCTTATGGACAGTAAGACCATCTTTACATACAAACGAGAACAACAACCTCCGTGCCAGTGGTGTCAATAATAGAAAACCCTATGTGAATCATAAAAAAGCATATACAAGATACTAACAGTGAAAAATAAAATAAAATGCATATAACAAGCTGCTCCCCAATTTGAACAAAATTGATCAAAAATGAAAAATATCTACATAGGGGGCGCTAGAAACTAAAAAAAATAGATTCAGAGTGCAAAAACAAACAAAAAAAAAAAATGATTGGATACTATACTTATTAAATAAAAAGTGACAATTACAATCTATGAATGGCCTTAGAAAAAACAACAAAGCAATAGTGACAATGCTAATGATTAATTGTCCCAATACAGTGAAGAGATACTAGAATGAAGTGCTATCTTCCAATATGTGCCAAAATCTTGCCGTTGGTATAGAGAATTCCGTCACCAAAGAAAAGAAGAGAAAAATACACCTTGAAGTAATAGATATCTGCTTACCAGATAACAATGACCCCTTTAACTAAAAAGAGAGTCACTAGCGATTTTACAGGATTGTGCCTGCTCACATGGATGGCTGGACAACTGGATGATGCTTTAGGCATGGACCCCTCCAGTCCCACTCGTTCAAGATAAGGATATATGGGAAACAAACACAGTCTCCATAGCATAAAACCATTTATTAAAAAGTTAAAATAACATTGAAAAAGCCAAATGGCCGCTTAGATTTGTAGGTGCCTACCCGGCACTGGGGCTGCTCGTCGCATCGCATCACAAACGGCGTGCGTTCCACCCAGCACTACAGACAACCAGTGGATCCGGATGTTGGAAGGTAAAACACGTGACCACGTACCGCTCCGACGTACGTTTCGTTGTGAACATCTTCAGAGAAGCGTACGTTGGTGGAACGCACGCCGTTTGTGATGCGATGCGACGGGTCTCCGACACCAATCTTACCCTGACAAACGAGCAGCCCCAGTGCGGGGTAGGCACCTACCTATGTAAGCGGCCATTTGGCTTTTTCAATGTTATTTTAATTTTTTAATAAATGGTTTTACGCTATGGAGACTTTGTTTGTTTCCCATATATCCTTATCTTGAACGAGTGGGACCGGAGGGGTCCATGCCTAAGGTGTATTTTTCTCTTCTTTTCTTTGGTGACGGAATTCTCTATACCAACGGCAAGATTTTGGCACATATTGGAAGATATCACTTCATTCTAGTATCTCTTCACTGTAGTGGGACAATTAACCATTAGCATGATATCTCAGCCTCCTATCCATATACTTACTATAAGGTGAGCTTTGAAAGCCTATCTGCTATCTATAATACCTATGCTTCATTGATACACATTGATGGATGCTCTCTGCACCATGTCTCATTAGGACTTTACGGCCTCCGCCATATCTGTTTCAGACTCACCTTCTGACACACCCTTAAGAAAGTGTGTATATATGTACTTGTACATATACTATATATATATATATATATATATATATATATATATATATATATATATAGCCTCTTACAGACATCCAGTGGTGTCTCCAGCTTTCATATTTAGGGGGGGCACATGGGGGGACAGGGACAAAAGTAGGGGGCAACTATAAAATGCAATTTTATATATATATATAGATATATATAGATATATATCTATATAGATATATATAGATATATATATCCTGGGGCCCTTTACTACAATCCCACAACGGCCCTTTCACATGTTCTGCAGTGAGCTCCCTTCCTACTGTATTGGGACCCCCCAGGGTGGCAGAAAACCATAGCTATATGTCTCCAGCATACCAAGAAAATATATGGGTCCAAAGCAGTGGGAGAACTATCAGGGTTGCAAAGGTTGTCTTGCCACCGGGCCCTGGTGTTCTGCCACTGTGGGGTTCCCCAGCCTCCTCTTGCTGTCCTGCCCCTGCTATTGACAGCGATGGTCTGGCATCTGTCTCCTTGGCAGCGGCAGCAGTCTATTAGCACCTAGTGCTGGTGACATTATGGGTGCATGCAGGGGAAGGCTGGCACTATTGGTTGTAGAGCCAGCCCCCAGCTGGTCACCTAGCAGCAGTAATGCTGTATAACCTTCTCTGTTGACATGCTGATTGGGATGTGATCCAGGTGATGCTCCCAGTCAGAATTAATAAACACAGTATTTATTAGCATCAAGAGTACAACCACATCAACCTTATGTTCAGCAGCCATGTGGGCTCTATGCCTGTAGGGTGAGGGCTTTGATCAATAAAATCACTATGATATTTAACACTAGGATTTGACTAGGAGCATCACTTGGATTGCATCCCGATCAGCGTGTCAGAGAAGGCTGCACTGCTGCTAAGCAACCTGCAGGGAGCTCAACTGTCTACTCTACAACCATTAGAGATGGGCTTGGGTGGGTTTGAAATCCCACAAGCCCAATCCCGCCAGGAAGCCGACATTGCACACGGCTAATCACAGGCAGTGAGACATTCCTGATCTGTGCAGCTGTGGACCAGGAAATGTCTCAGTGCCTGTGATTAGCGCTGTGCAGTGTGGGCTTCCTGGCAGGATCGGGCATGTGGGATTTTGAACATGCCTAGCCCATCAAGCCCAACAACAAATTGTGCTGGCCCTCCTGTACATCAGCCCCATAAAGTAACCAGCATTGGGTTCCAATGTGCTGCCGCTGCCATGGAGACAGAGACCAGCGCTGTGAATAGCCGGGACAGGACAGCAACCCCGGTAGTTCCACCACTAGTCCACACTGGGAGGATTCCCACAGCCACCTATAATGTGTAGATGGGAGAATTGGATCTTTTTTTTTTTTTTTTCATTCAACCTACTAGTTGAATAAAAAAAGTGATCAATGTATGGGCTGAGACCAGCCATAGGCAGTTTAAATCTCAGCTGGTTCATGGGATACACAAAGGATGTGTTAAGAATATGGTTGAGACTGGTAGATTCAAGTCTCCTATGCAGGTTCATGCCTCGTACACAGGTAAAAACCTTTACAAGAGCCACCACTACAGCCAAGGACTATTTTACCCTGTTTTGAGGCAGCTAATTCATATCAGTAAAGGTATTGAGATAACTGAGTATTAGTGTCAGGCCAATGCTTACTCTTTAACTAGAGAATGCCCCTTTTGTGGTATACCATAAGCAATCTTTGTATGCCACAACACAAAAGGGACAATCTAGCTCTAACTGACACTGGCTGGGAGGGATGCTAACTGACTAACTGAAACTGACGTCACTAGTGACACTAGTGACACTAATACAGTGATCAGTGATAATACTGTACACTGTACTAATGGCACTGGCTGAGAAGGAGTTAACATCAAGGGGAAATTAAGGGGTTAACTATGTGCCTAATAAGTGTAATGAATGCAATGTGTGCTGCTTTTACTAATAGCTCTGTCTGCTTTTTCTCCCTAAAATCAGCGTTGATTTCAAGGAGAAGGAATAGACAATAGCTGTCTGTGCACAGAGTTCTATGTATTTGCCAACAAGGAAATCTGTGATGTGATTGGCCACAGCTGATCAGCAGGTGTACAGCCATAATTATTGGTTGTACTCTGCCGACAAACTCATGATGTGTCCAATCACAGCATGGGTCAGCAGGGGGCATGCGCACATGCTTCAAACCAGCAAGTACACTGCAAATTACGGGTATGTTGTGGTGCTGGCTGTCCTGCCCACTTGCAGTGCATCTACTGTGAGTGGGTCTACAAAAGGTTAAAGTGGTTGTAAACACACAAAAAGAAAAAAAAAGACAAAAAAGGCATAATGAGCTAGTATGCATTACCAGCTCAATATGAAATACTCACCTTAGATTGAAGCCCCCACAGCCATCCCCATACACTGCTCTGGCCGGCGACATCATTCCCGAATTTAATTCCGGTATGGTGGGCTCAGGCGTTGTGATTAGCCGGAGTCACAATGACGTAATTTCCACGCATGCGCATGGGAGCCATCGGTAACAGCATGTTAGTAGAAGCAATGGCACGAACAAGCTTCAGTGCGCATGTGCCGATGACGTTGGCACATGCTTATACAGGGGATATCTCCTAAACCGTGTAGGTTTAGGAGATATCCATGGCAGCTACAGGTAAGCCTCATTATAGGCTTACCTGTAGGAAAAAGTGGATTGTAATGCCCTCTACACATGACCGGTTTTGCCGTCTGAATAAACGCTGAAGGTTTTTACGACGGAGTTCCAATGGAATTCCGCTCAAGCTGTCTTGCATACACACGGTCAGACCACTTCCCTCTCGTACTTTCTTCAGAGCATGCGTCATTTTTGGTGCGTCTGAACAGCATACAGACGAGCGTTTTTTCCGATAGTAATTTGTTCCGCCGGAAAAATATAGAATATGTTCTCTATCTAAGTCCGAATTTTCGACAGAAAAAGTCCGATGGGGCATACACACGGTCGGAATATACAATGAAAAGCTCCCATCCGACTCTTTCTGTTGTAAATTCCGCTCGTGTGTACGCGGCATAAGGGTTTACAACCACTTTAATAAGAGTCAAATAATTTGTGAAAAATAGCCAAAATCAAGGGCTTCATTTGGAGTAATCTGTTATTTTCAGTGGATATGTGTAAATATAGTTCTGTGCTATTAAAATTACAGAGACTGAGCAAGTTGTTTGTTTTTTATTTAATTTTTTTTTTTTTAAAAGGAACTTTTGCAGCATGCTGATGAGTTGATTTTCTTCTTTTGTCATACTGTTTGCCCTCCAGAATTGGATTTGAAGATTCACATGCAGTGATCCAATGCACTTCTTTATGAATGTTCCCCTTTGTGTTAACACAGATGACATACATCAGCTAATGTAACATGGAATTCTGTTCTGTGTATTATGTGAATGCTGGCCATACATTATACAATTTTCTTCTACAACTTTCCTTTAGATTTACCAAAACCATATAATATGAGGGCAAACCTAAACCCTTTTAATTTTGTGTGCAGCCAGGCAGGTCCTTGTACGACATAGTTGAAGGTAAATCCAAAGGAAATTGAATGAGAAAATTGTATACTGTATAGCTAGCTTTAAACTAGAAAGCCAAATTGTAGGATATGCAACCCATGCAATACAGACCTTTTCCCCTTGCTTTATAAGGAACAACAATAGTTTTTTTTTTAAATTTAATTTGTTTACCCCACCCATCTGAGTGCTGCCCACTTGGTCCACAAAGGGCTGTGTGGTTCGGAGAGGGGCAGCACAGTAAACACCACTGGATTGGGCTGAAAATAAGTATAATACTAGGTAAGAAGCACTGGGGGAAACCAAGTAAAAAAAAATGAAACTACAGTTGTAATTTAGGCAGTATCCAGCACTCGCACAGATGACTCACTAAGGATGTAGAGCACCTATACCAAGTAAATAAAAAGGTTTGACAGTGCTGTAATATTGACTGAATGTGCAGATCTGCCAGTGGTGCAAGAACAATCTTGTAAATGATGCAGTCTTGTCTAATACAGTATACATGTTTAGTAAATATTTTACCATGTAACCTTGGATCATCTTCATTTTCTAAGTTCCGCTGCTTAAAATGTGCTTTTTTTGATATGTCTTTTCCTTGTATTTTTTTCTTGACTGGTGTTGCCATTAAACTTCAACTTTTAAAAATTCTTTCTCATTGTTTACATAAAGCACACTCATGAATGGCGTTGTTTTATTTTTTTTTTGACTGGTGTTGCCATTAAACTTCAACTTTGAAAACTTCCTCCTCATTGTTTACATAAAGCACACCCATGATTGGCGATGTTTGTCAAGTGGCCCTCCCCTAAGTGTTCCAATTATCCTAAGTAGAATCCAATAGAAGTGAATCAGATCATGTATGTCTAATGGTATTGCATTAATAAATTGTGAAGTGGAACAAAAAAAAAAAAGGCCTATCCATATAAATAAATAATTAATAACAGCACAACGAATAAAACATTATAACATAACACTGCAGCAATTTAAGCAGATTTCCAAAGGGAGAAATTGTAACATTCTGCAAGTATGCAATGTTAAAAACATTAAAAAGTTTGAAATAAGCTTACTTGAACATAAACCACAAAGTGCCCTTAATATTCAAATGGCAAAGTATGCAGTGAAGCAAAAGAGATAAAGAGATGAAAGATTTATTATGGCAGCTAGATGAATCACATACTTTATTTCTTGCAAGTAGTATAGACAAAAACACTATTAACCTTGCAACATTTACATGTGCAAAAGTGAAACAGGCACTTTAATTGTGGTATATGTCCCCATATATCACATTTAATAAAAATGCCTAAGTTTAGATCCTGGACACCATTATTGGTTCTCCTCTATCCTTCAGTATACCATCAAGCAAGATCTTGTTTGACATAAGGATACAGTAGAGTGATGTACATGACTGCCACACAAAATTAATAATACTTTGCTTAAGATAAATTGTTAACTGCAAAAGAAAGAACACATTTGGAAACACGCAAACAATTAAAAAAATGGTAATGTGCAATGAATGCAAATAAAAATAACATAAATATGTATAAGACATAACTTCTCTAAAAATATTTGAGTATAGGAAAAAAAAACAACAAAAACATCATAGCCAACACTTTCCTAGGTTGCTTTGATAATGGATATATATCGTTGAATGTTCAACATCAGTAATCATAGCATGCCAGGATGGCAAGGTAACACCATGATTGCACGTATGGGAAAAAATATACTGCTTATGCCTGAGGAGCAAGTCAAATGCTAATGTAACTTCGTTAGCCACTTACTATGTTTGTGCAAAGCTCACAAACCTCTTTTCATGGATGTCTTAAATGTCTGGATGACCTCATCATGTTCTGATCACTTATTTTTATAAAATTTGTACTTTTGCAAGTTAAGCAAACTTCCACATTGAACACCTACAACATTTATGTTTAAAAAGGTGTACTTGTTGATAAAAGTGTGGTTCATCACAGCATAGTTGGCACACTTTCATATACCTCATGCAGATTCCCTTCAAGTTCTTAAAGGGTGCAACCATACCTGTGAATGCACCCTGCCTGTAATTAGAAGTGAGAACCCCAAGTGGGGATTTCCGCAATTAGCTGCAAGTAGGCAGCCCTATAGAAAGCAAGGCAATCTGTATCCAGGTCTAATCACTCACATGTTACGTGATTGTTGCATGAACGATTACATGAGAGTGGGTGTGATACACTGCTAGTGGCAGCAGCTTCCCACTGCTTTCAATGGGGCTTCCTACTCGCAGCTAATCATGGAAACCCCCTCTAGGGTTCTCACATCTAATAGCAGGTAGAGTGTATGTGTAGGTATAAATGCACCCAAATAGGGCATACAGTATCAGGGCTGGAAGGTCTTACTGAATTAGCACCAGGCCTGTGCAGTTTGATAAATGACAGGACATGTAATTTCACATATGTACACCTTCTGGCAATTTCAGGACAGTCACGTTAGCTTTTTTAAATCAGCTCTATAGAGTGTACTTGAGCTAGTTTCTACATTTTTTCACCCTTCTACTTTGACAGCACTGCAATAATATGTGCTACTGTATAGCTTATTATTTTGTAAATTAAACAGCACTTAAGCTACAAAGACAAAACATTTTACTGAAATTCAGCCCTAATGTTAACCAACCTGATAACTAATCTGCTTGTGAATTTCAACTGAACTGAAGTAATGTTATCAGTTCATGTTAAATATACACTTTACAATTCCTTGATATGCATACACAGAATGGATCATTCTAGTTGCTGCTGTGATGCTCTGGGTCTTTCTACAGCTATTCCTTCTTTTACCATTTAAAAACTGCTGGTCATATATAGCTTACATTATTATACTGCTATGTGGGACCCCGGACCATGGTGATTTGGCAGATGCTCCATTAAGTTGGTTATATTCACCAGCACCATTATCGCTAATGCAGGCTTAAAAAAATGTCCACAACTTAAAGCAGGGTGCAGAACCTGGAAACATGTAACAATGTTATGTTAATATAACCAAAAATAATTTATTGCAATCTCAAAATAAATAAAATATATGTGTATATATATATATAAGAAAAAAATCCTGGGGGTGTTGTTTTATTTTTTTTTCTGTAGATTAATACAATATGCAACAGATGATATTTTTCTTTAGTGTTCTTTAGGTTATAGTCTATAATCTTAAAAAAACTTTACATTTTTATCTTTAACTAAAACATATTCATTGTACCTGTACCTTAACTATGTAACATATTTTATAGTTGACTATATTTTTTGATCATGTTCTATTAATATACTGTAGTTGACAATGTTTCAACTTTTCATCAACTGTAACTATTAATCCTTGAATAAAAAGATATCTTCTTGGCCCACTAGGGGGAAGCAACGCTATAACAAATAGCTCAGTTTCTAAATTCGATGTGATGACATGTAACTTATCCTTTGAATAATTTTTGATATTGTCCTGACACATAAACACCTTGAACCACATTCTCAAAGGTTATTTGGTACACTCAAAGAGGAATTAGGAAAATCAGTGAATATGCCAAAAGTAATTTTGGAGAAAAACACAAAAACAGTGTTTCTGCAGTTCTTGTGACACAGAAATTTACAAGATATATTACTCTTTTCAACACCTGTACTAGGACTTTACAAAGTGCTCTTCAAGGTTTTTCTAATTTGTTCCCTTTAAAATACTATATGCACAGACCAAAACTTGTCTGTCTTACAGATTAAAAAAATAAAAAATAATAAACTCTGATTATTAATATACAGCTGTTTAATTTATCCTAAATAACTTAGCTGATGTTACTCTGATTGTATTATATTGTGAATAATAATAACATTTTTAGCATGTCACAACATATTACAACAGAGTTATAAAAAAAATGGATGTAAAAGATTTACACACACATATATATATATATTTTTTAATACATAAACAGCAGATTACTTTGAACTTACAGTCTAAAAGCCTCAGTAGATTGTGTTAAGTAACATCTTGCAAACAGTAATGAATGGGGATAAACCAGTGATTTTGCTGAGATTTGTTTCACTGCACAATCAACAATTTAGCTTTTTTACTAAAGCTGAAATTCTCAGTTATTCAGATATTTAGTTAAACATTGCTTGAATGCTTTTTTTCTTTATTTAGAAGTTTTTTGAGGGTGTATTTAGGACAGTATAATATATTTAATAAAATGTATTTTGTCTCCATGATTTATTTTTCTTACATTTTTTAAGTATGTGATTATACTGTAAGCTGTCAATTTTTCAGGTCCATTATCCTTTAAATACTTTTCTGTAATCCTCATAAGTCATTTAAAGACTACAATGCCCTTAAAAATGACAACACTTTCCACATCCAATTAATTTTACCAAGATTGTGAAATTTCTCCAAAATTTTCCAGTTGTCACTGAAATTTCAGAGAAAGTAAAACTAATTTTGTTATTAAAGTTTTGTTAGTAATTTTGTTCTTCCTTTGTAATGAATATACAATTGTCTAAAGCAGTCAAACAAATCTTATCAATAAACACCTGGATTCATAAAATTATGCAAAGCATTGAAACTATCCACAAAACATTTGCGGGTTTATTTGAATGATTAGAGATTAAAAAACGTTGAAAATATATTTTTTGTATATCCACCAGTTTTACTAAGTTACACTTGGCTTGACCATTAATTCATATGCGATACACCCCCATGTTGCTCAATTGAAAGACTTAGTAATCACAATGACAATGCAGTTCTGTATTTCTCAATATGCTAAAATGGAATTTCAGATTTACTTCTTTTTATACTAGACATGACACAAGTGCAGCATATGTTTAAATGTGCATTTTTATCATCTGTCTTTTATGATTACTGCTTATTTTGCAATCCTCAAAGAGCAACTCCACTTTTGATATGAAAAAAAAACATTACCCTCTTGGTGATCTATGTACATTGCAAGGATTTTAATAAAGCTTGTTACAGATTCCTACCTTTTCTTATTCTGAAGAAATAGCTGTTTGTTTGTCTGTGTCCATGTGCCAAGTGAACGTGAATGGAAGTGACTTTTCATTAGTGATCAGCTGCTGCATTTGCAGGAAATTGTCAGGGTCTGAATCCCTTTAGACTTGATTAACCCTTTGGGAATATTTCACCAAAACTGAAATGCTTGTTGCAGAGGATGCGACGATGCCCAAAATCTGATTTGTATCTTAGTGCAGGCTTTTGGGAAAACCAGCATGCCAGTCATACAAGCAGAAAATAACATTTCTGGGAGACGTTCTGTATACCATCTGTGAACAGAACACCTCCAGTTTGCCATATTGCATTGCATTTTACAGAAAAAAAACAGTGCTGCAAATTGAAAAGGAAATTTAATTTTTAATAATGTTATATTACAAAATGGCTTATGTCGCAATTGTTTATTTTTTTTATTTGCAATATGTTTTCCCATGAAAGTGGAGTTATCCTTTAAAACTATTTTCACAAGGATGAACTGTGACAGGCAGCTCACTTACAAGCAAGTTTATGTGGGTAAGAATGTGTTTGAGAGCTTGCATGTTAAAGCATTTAATGAAGTTGACACGCATACAGCAATTTGGGACAAAAATATACAGAAGTGCTTTTCTGTACCTGCTGATATCCACTGCAGCACTGTGTGAATTATGTAGCAAAAACTGCTATATAGTACTGTAAGCTGTTTCTGTCTGACGTAATTCACTTCCCATTATTATGGAAAAAAAGAATAAATAATGTGTATTTTCCTGGATTCCATGAGGCTTGTTCACCTTGTTGCGCTGCATTAGCACGCATGAGTTACCACGCATTTGCATTAAAATGGGCCATTCATTTGATTGGGATGCCTTAAGCACCAGAAAGCACCAAAAATGTGCATGAACTTTTTTGTAATGCAGTGCATTACAACACACAGTAATGAATTACTCTGCATTGTAGTGCACTGCAATGCATGTTCGTTGATAAGGTGCATCATGTCGCTATTCATAATGAATGGCACCACATCACTGCAACACGCTTTGCAGTAATGGTGCAACTGGACCTTAATACTAATGCCCCGTACACACGGTCGGACTTTGTTCGGACATTCCGACAACAAAATCCTAGGATTTGTTCCGACGGATGTTCGCTCAAACTTGTCTTGCATAACCACGGTCACACAAAGTTGTCAGAAAATTCGATCATTCTGAACGCGGTGACATAAAACACGTACGTCGGGACTATAAACGGGGCAGTAGCCAATAGCTTTCATCTCTTTATTTATTCTGAGCATGCGTGGCACTTTGTGCGTCGAATTTGTCTACACACTATCGGAAATTCCGACAACGGATTTTGTTGTCGGAAAATTTTATAGCCTGCTCTCAAACTTTGTGTGTCGGAAAATCCGATGGAAAATGTGTGATGGAGCCCACACACGGTCGGAATTTCCGACAACAAGGTCCTATCACACATTTTCCATCGGAAAATCCGACCGTGTGTACGGGGCATAAGAGTTATTTTTATAAAGCTGTAAATATGACATTTAACAAATGGAGGTCCTTTAAACTATGGTGACTGATTAACCTGCAATATAATTATATTTTAATACACCTTTAAGGGCCATTCATATGTTGTTTCCATTATTATGTATTCCATTAACTCATTCTTGTTAATGTGCACTGTGGTAGGAAAATCCATTTATTTTTAATAGGAAGCCAATGCACAATAATGGACTAAAAAATAGTTTTAAAAAAAAATCAGCAGTACACCATTGTTAGTGCATTACTATGCATCACTGGGAGGAATAAAACTTATTTATCACTATAGGAGCAAGGTAAAAGAAAAATTAATGTTGGCACTTGCTTTAAAAGGGAGGTAGGCGTATAGATAAAGTTGCATCATTCCTATACAAATCCTTTAATTACAGTATATGTAAACTCAATGACTAAAATTTCATATAAACTTTAACATGATAAAGTAATAGTATAAAGCAAATTTCAATATTTTGAGCAGCTTTCATAACATTAATACCTGGTGATCATGTCATGAAGGTTCCTGTACAGAACCCCGTTGCAGTTTTTTTCATTGGAACACTTGAGCATGAGCCACTGTTGTTATCAACATGAAACCACCCTGAAAAACGCCATACAGCCTTCACTGGATTCTATGCATGTAGACAGGTAGTTGCTGCAAAGAGGCTGCAGGAGATCATCCCAACAGGACTGAGATATAACAAATCATTTTAAAAGAGTTCAAAGCAAGATTTTACAAAAAAAATGGCAATGCACAATAATGTAGCAAACTACTGTAGATATCAGTCAGTTAAGGTTTACATGTATTTTGAGTTTTTATATTTTGTGTGCATGACGTTTATTAAAGTAGCTTGTCAGAATAGAAATGCAGGCCTGGAACAGGTAAACAACTCAGGAAAGTCAGAGGTCCTTATCTGTATACCTGTCATGGGTCAGTCCCTCTCAGTACCGTATTCCACTATGCTGGAGACTGGTCACTGAGGATGTATATACCGTATTTATCGGTGTATAACACACACAGGCATATAACACGCACATTCATTTTAAGAGGGAAGTTTCAGGTAAAAAACTTAAACTTTAAATAAGGAACTTTGAAGCAAAATAAGGGTCAGTGCCCATCTGCAGCCTCACCATTGCCATCAATGCAACCCTATCACTGCCCATCTGCAGCCTCACAAGTGCCATCAAAGCAGCCTCACCATTGCCAGCAATGCAGCCTCATCAGTCCACATCAATGCAGCCTCACAAGTGCCATCAATGCAGCAGCCTCACCATTGTCATCAATGCAGCCTGATCAATGCCCATCTGCAGCCTAGAGGGGACCGGGAGGGGGGGCGGGACGAGCACCGACAGATTACATACAGTGAGAATCTCCTATGATAGACGGAAAAGTGGTCCAATAGCAGCCCAGGAGATGGGACTTCCTATTACAGAGGCCGCCAAGTAAACAGGAGATTCTCGCTGTATGTAATCTGACGGTGCTCATCCCGCCCCCCTCCATGTCTCCTCCGAGGCAGCTAAAATTGAAGTATTGGCGTATAACACGCACACGATATTTGCACTCGATTTTCGGGGTGAAAAAGTGCGTGTTATACGCCAATAAATACAGTAATTGTGCTAGACTGGTCATTGATGATTTCCTGCAATTGTTCTGGACACCAGTCATTGAGTGTTAAATGAATATACACGGCAAGTGTTAAAACTGGCTAGTGAGCTCTGTGTACTGCAAGGCCAATGTGAATGCTGAAGGTGAGATTTTACTGGTAGCTTATTGGTAGTTCAGCTAAATTCAGAACTTGAGGCATACTCCCCCAGTAGGAAACTGAAAGTCATGATCGGGATTTATATATATATATATCTATCTATCTATCTATATATATATATATATATCTATCTATCTATCTATATATATATATATATATATAGATAGATAGATAGATAGATAGATAGATAGATAGATAGATAGATAGATAGATAGATAGATAGATAGATAGATAGATAGATAGATAGATATAGAATATATATATATAGATTATATATATATATATATATATATATATATATATATATAATCTATATATATATATATATATATATATATATATATATATATATGTATATATATATATATTCTATATATATATAATCTATATATAATCCTATATATAGGATTTAAAAATGCTTGCATGTTTAAAACGTTTTGCATGTTGTATTGCTACATTGCTAATATTGCTTTTTTTTCCTTTTCTTTTTTTTTATCGTAAACAAGAACTGTATAATGTTTAATACATTTTTTTAGATATTAAGCACTCATATACAGTTGTGTGAAAACGTATTTGCCCCCAGATTTTTTTTTTGCATATTTGTCACACTTAAATGACTCAGATCATCAAACAAATTTTATTATTACACAAAGATAACCTGAGTAAATACAAAATGCAGTTTTTAAATGATGGTTTCATTTATTAAGGCAAAAAAGCTGTCCAAACCTGCCTGTCTTTATGTGAAAAAGTAATTGCCCCTAAACCTAATAACTGGTTGTGCCACCCTTGCCGGAGACAACTGCAATCAAGCATTTGCGATAACTGGCAATGAGTCTTTCACATTGCTGTGGAGCAATTTTGGCCCACTCTTCTTTGCAGAATTGTTTTAATTCAGCCACTAGGGATGAGCCGAACACCCCCCGGTTTGGTTCGCAGCAGAACATGCGAACAAGCAAAAAATTTCTTCGAACACGTGAACACCGTTAAAGTCTATGGGACACGAACTTGAAAAATCAAAAGTGCTAATTTTAAGGATTAATATGCAAGTTATTGTCATAAAAAGTGTTTGAGGACCTGGGTCCTGCCCAAGGGGACATATATCAATGCAAAAAAAAAGTTTTAAAAAAGGCAGTTTTTTCGGGAGCAGTGATTTTAATAATGCTTAAAGTGAAACAATAAAAGTGAAATATTCCTTTAAATTTAGTACATGGGGGGTGTCTATAGTATGCCTGTAAAGTGGCACATTTTTCCCGTGATTAGAACAGTCCCTGCACAAAATTTCTAAAGGAAAAAAAGTCATGTAAAACTTCTCTCGGCTACAATGAATTGTCGGGTCCTGGAAATACAGATAAAAGTCATTGAAAAAAACGGCATGGGATCCCCCCCAGTCCATTACCAGGCCCTTTGGGTCTGGTATGAATATTAAGGGGAACCCTGAACCAAAGTTAAAAAAAAAAATTGCGTGGTGATCCCCCAAATTCCATACCAGGCCCTTCAGGTCTGGTATGAATATTAAGGGGAACCCTGCGCCAATTTTTGTTTTAAAAAATGGTGTAGGGGTCCCCTTCAAAATCTATACCAGACCCTTGTCTGGTATGGATTTTAAGGGGAACCACACCCCAAAATTAAAGAAAAATGGCGTGGGGGTCCCCCCAAAAATCCATACCAGACCCTTATCTGAGCATGCAACCTGGCAGGCCGCAGGAAAAGAGGGGGGGACGAGAGAGCACCCCCCCTCCTGAACCATACCAGGCCACATGCCTTCAACATGGGGAGGGTTAATTGGGGCCACCCACATACGTTTATGTACGTGGGTGGCCCGCCCCCTCTGATACCACGGGGAAGCCGGGGAGGAGGAGGGGGGTCACCCGGGTACATCACCATGCACCCTCAGTTATAAAAGAACTGTCATTGCGCTGAACCGTCATAAGGTGGGTGCCTCCCATGGAGGCGGATCTTTTTTATTTTATTTTTCGGTCTATCAACGGAGCCATAGCAGAAGATGAATGGACTTCGTGGGCCATTTTTATTTATTTATTTTTAATAAAAGACTTGCTGTCCCATGGTGTGTCTTGTGGTTTTTTAACATTCTGACACTTTTTTTGTGAAATGGTATGGGTACAATGTACCCGTTACCATTTCAAACGGGAAGGCAGGATCTGGGGGTCCCCTTGTTACAGGGGGCTTCTAGATTCCGATAAGCCCCCCGCCTGCAGACCCCCACAACCACCAGGCAACCCCAAAGCACCCTCCCAATGTTAAGGGCATGTGGCTTGGTACGGTTCAGGAGGGGGGGCACTCTCTCGTCCTTCCTCATTTCCTGCGGCCTGCCAGGTTGCGTGCTTGGATAAGGGTCTGGTATGGATTTTGAGGGGGACCCCTATGCCATTTTTTTTTAAATTTGCAACAGGGTTCCTATTAATATCCATACCAGACCTAAAGGACCTGGTATGGAATTTGGGGAGACCCCCACACAATTTTTTTTTTAATTTTGGTTCGGGGTTCCCCTTAATATTCATACCAGACCCAAAGTGCCTGGTAATGGACTGGGGGGGATCCCATGCCGTTTTTTTCAATGGCTTTTATCTGTATTGCCGGGACCTGACAATTCATTATAGGTGCGAGTAGTTTTAAATTACTTTTTTCCTTTAGAAATGTCATTTTGTGCAGGGACTGTTCTAAACATGGGAAAAATGTGCCCCTTTACAGGCATACTATAGACACCCCCCAGGTACGAAATTTAAAGGAATATTTCACTTTTATTGTTTCACTTTAAGCATTATTAAAATCACTTCTCTTGAAAAAAAGTCAATTTTTAAAACTTTTTTTGCATTGATACATGTGCCCCGGGGCAGGACCCAGGTCTCCAAACACTTTTTATGACAATACCATGCATATAAGCCTTGAGAATTAGCACTTTTGATTTCTCCCATAGACTTTTAAAGGATATTCCGCGGCTTTCGAATTTGCCACGAACACCCCAAATTGTTCACTATTCGGCGAACAGGTGAACACTTACATTCGACTCGAACATCGGGTTCCTCTCTATCAGCCACATTGAAGGGTTTTCCAGCATGAACGGTCTATGTAAGGTCATGATACAGCATCTCAATTTGATTTAAATGCAGGCTTTGACTAGGTCACTCCAAAACCTAAATTTTGCTTTGATTGAACCATTTGGTGGTGGACTTGCTGTTGTGTTTCGGATCATTGTCTTGCTGCATAACCCAAATTCACTTGAGCTTGAGGTCACGAACTGATGGCCGGACATTCTCCTTTAGGATTTTCTGATAGAGCTCAGAATACGTTCCATCGATTATGGTAAGTCATCAGATCCTGAAGCTGCAAAGCAGCCTCAGACCATCACCCTACCACCACAATGTCTGACTGTTGGTATGATGTTCTTGTTATGAAATGCTGAATGCTGTATTAGTTTTGTGCCAGATGTAACGAGACCCACACCTTCCAAAAAGTAACATTTTTGTCTCATCAGTCCACAGAATATTTGACTAAAAGTCTTGGGGATAATCAAGATGTTTTTTGATAAATGTGAGATGAGCATTTGTGTTCTTTTTGGTCAGCAGTGGCTTTGGCCTTGGAACTCTCCCATAAATGCCATTTTTGTCCAGTCTCTTTCTTATTGGTGAATCATGAACACTGATCTTACCTGAGGCAAGTGAGGCCTGCAGTTCTTTAGATGTTGTTCTGGGTTCTTTTTAGGGCTGCTGAAATTAATCGCAGCATCGATGCATCGCGATTCGGGTGTCCCCGATGCGGCATCGATGCATGCGACCCGAATAATCGATTTCTGGCCCCGCCCCCTCCCGGGAGAGCGCTCCGTGCGTAAAGCTGTTATTAGTGTGTGTGTATATTCCGCTCATGTGACTCTCGGCCGCGCCTCCCTCCTCTCAGTCTCCCCTGATGTCAGCTCCGCCCACTGACTGGAGCTATCAGGTCAGAAGAGCGGCGGGCGGGGCTGACATCAGGAGAGACGTGAGAGGAGGGAGGCGCGGCCGAGAGTCACATGACCGGAATATACACACACACTAATAACAGCTTAACGCACGCTGTCCCGGGAGAATTCACTGCTGACCTCAGGAGAGATACGATGGATCGACAACCGGCGGCTGGAATGGAGATCGGGGGGAGATGGTGAGCAGGCAGATCGCCCTGCTCATTACAGGCTGCCACCGGCAGAGCAGCATGTAAGTACAGAGGGGGAGGGGAGAGGGGGGAGGGGAGAGGGGGAGGGGAGAGGGGGAGGGGGGAGGGGGGGGCTGTGACACAAGTCCATATCATAAATTGTCTTCTATGTGCCTTCATCACACCACAACTCTGCATTATTGTCCGCAGTCTGTGCCCATCTCCTGTGCCATGTCCACCGCAGTCTGTGCCCATCTCCTGTGCCATGTCCGCCGCAGTCTGTGACCATCTCCTGTGCCATGTCCGCTGCAGTCTGTGACCATCTCCTGTGCCATGTCCGCCGCAGTCTGTGACCATCTCCTGTGCCATGTCCGCCGCAGTCTGTGCCCATCTCCTGTGCCATGTCCGCCGCAGTCTGTCCCCATCTCCTGTGCCATGTCCGCCGCAGTCTGTGCCCATCTCCTGTGCCATGTCCGCCGCAGTCTGTGCCCATCTCCTGTGCCATGTCCGCCGCAGTCTGTGCCCATCTCCTGTGCCATGTCCACCGCAGTCTGTGCCCATCTCCTGTGCCATGTCCGCCGCAGTCTGTGACCATCTCCTCCTGTGCCATGTCCGCCGCAGTCTGTGCCCATCTCCTGTGCCATGTCCGCCGCACTCTGTGACAAATCTCCTGTGCCATGTCCGCCGCAGTCTGTGACCATCTCCTGTGCCATGTCCGCTGCAGTCTGTGCCCATCTCCTGTGCCATGTCCGCTGCAGTCTGTGCCCATCTCCTGTGCCATGTCCGCTGCAGTCTGTGACCATCTCCTGTGCCATGTCCGCCGCAGTCTGTGACCATCTCCTGTGCCATGTCTGCCGCAGTCTGTGACCATCTCCTGTGCCATGTCCGCCGCAGTCTGTGCCCATCTCCTGTGCCATGTCCGCCGCAGTCTGTGACCATCTCCTCCTGTGCCATGTCCGCCACAGTCTGTGCCCATCTCCTGTGCCATGTCCGCCGCAGTCTGTGACAAATCTCCTGTGCCATGTCCGCCGCAGTCTGTGACCATCTCCTGTGCCATGTCTGCTGCAGTCTGTGCCCATCTCATGTGCCATGTCCGCTGCAGTCTGTGCCCATCTCCTGTGCCATGTCCGCCGCAGTCTGTGACCATCTCCTGTGCCATGTCCGCCGCAGTCTGTGACCATCTCCTCCTGTGCCATGTCCGCCGCAGTCTGTGCCCATCTCCTGTGCCATGTCCGCCGCAGTCTGTGACAAATCTCTTGTGCCATGTCCGCCGCAGTCTGTGACCATCTCCTGTGCCATGTCCGCTGCAGTCTGTGCCCATCTCCTGTGCCATGTCCGCTGCAGTCTGTGCCCATCTCCTGTGCCATTTCCGCCGCAGTCTGTGACCATCTCCTGTGCCATGTCCGCCGCAGTCTGTGACCATCTCCTGTGCCATGTCTGCCGCAGTCTGTGCCCATCTCCTGTGCCATGTCTGCCGCAGTCTGTGACCATCTCCTGTAGCATGTCTGCAGTCTGTGACCATCTCCTGTAGCATGTCTGCAGTCTGTGACCATCTCCTGTAGCATGTCTGCAGTCTGTGACCATCTCCTGTAGCATGTCTGCAGTCTGTGACCATCTCCTGTAGCATGTCTGCAGTCTCTGACCATCTCCTGTAGCATGTCCGCAGTCTCTGATCATCTCCTGTACTATGTCCGCAGTCTCTGATCATCTCTTGTATAATTTCTGCCGTCTCTGATCATCTCCTGTAGCATGTCTGCAGTCTCTGACCATCTCCTGTAGCATGTCTGCAGTCTCTGACCATCTCCTGTAGCATGTCTGCAGTCTCTCACCATCTCCTGTAGCATGTCTGCAGTCTCTGACCATCTCCTGTAGCATGTCTGCAGTCTCTGACCATCTCCTGTAGCATGTCTGCAGTCTCTGATCATCTCCTTTAGTATTTTGGAAGAGAGCCTGGAGCTCCTCTGCTGTCTCTTTTTTTCTTAAGAACAGATAGAATAAAAAAAATGGAGTCCTCCTGACTACTTGAATTTTTTTTGATGAAAACCATGAGAACTTGCGGACTTGCGCTGTAATCGTGATGCATCGTGATGCATCGCGGAATCAAATCGAATCGAATCGTTGACTTGATAATCGTAATCGAATCGAATTGTGAGGACAGTGAAGATGCGCACCCCTAGTTCTTTTATGACCTCCTGGATGAGTCGCTGCCATGCTCTTGGAGTAATTTTTGCAGGTCGGCCACTCCTGGGAAGGTTCACAACTGTTCCAAATTATCTCCATTTGTGGATAATGGCTCTCCCCGTAGTTCACTGGAGTTCCAAAGCCTTAGAAATGGCTTTGAAACCCTTCCTAGACTGATACATGTACATTAATTTGTTTCCAATCTGTTCTTGAATTTTTTTCAATTGTGGCATGATGTGTGGCATTTTGTGATCTGTTAGCATGCTTCACTTTGTCAGACAGCTTCTATTTATGTAATTTCTTCATTCAACAGATCTGGCAATAATCAGGCCTGGGTGTGGCAAGTGAAATTTACCTCAAACTTTAACCAAAAAATTGTGGTTAATCACAGTTCATTCATGATTAAGTATGGAAGCGGGCAATTACTTTTTCACACAACTTGTAGTGGTAAGTTTACCTTTCAAAAGAAAAAAAATGCACCTGTGATCAGCAGATCGAAGAATGAATGACTTACACATGTGCTGAACAGCATGCCCACAGCCCATTCAAACTACAACACCGTGTGACACGGTAGCAGATGTTACTTGAGGTTTCTTCATGCACAGATTTCTGTGAATGAATGATGTGACTGTATAGGCGGAACCTCACCTTACACAACTGCACTGTTTTTGAAAAGTAACATCGGGTGTCAGGGCCAGTGCTAGATTATTTTGCACCCTAGGCGAGACCAGCTACTTGCATCCCTCCAAAAAAATAAGTGAATCAAAATTAATTCAATAATTTGGTGGGAGGATGGAGCCAGATGGACAGGAGAGGGGGGTGCAGCCAGGTGGGGGAGGATGGAGCCAGGTGAACAGGAGAGGGAGTGCAGCCAAGTGTGGGGAGGATGGAGCCAGGTGGACAGGAGAGGGGGTGCAGCCAGGTGGGGGAGGATGAAGCCAGGTGAACAGGAGAGAGGGGTGCAGCCAGGTGTGGGGAGGATGGAGCCAGGTGGACGGGAGAGGGGGTGCAGCCAGGTGGAGAGAGGATGGAGCCAGGTGGACAGGAGGGGTGCAGCCAGGTGGACAGGAGAGGGGGTGCAGCCAGGTGGAAGGATGGAGCCAGGTAGACAGGAGAGGGGGCTGCAGCCAGGTGGAGGGATGATGTAGCCAAGTAGACAGGAGAGGGTGTGCAGCCAGGTGGAGGAATGAAACCAGGTGGACATGAGAGCAGGGTGTAGCCAGGTGGAGAGATTGAGCCAGGTGAACAGGAGAGGGGGTGCAGACAGGTGGAGGGATGGAGCCAGTTGCACAGGAGAGGTGGTGCAGCCAGGTGGAGGGATGGAGCCAGGTGGACACGAAAGGGAATGCAGCCAGGTGGGAGGAGGTACAGCCAGGTGGGGAGAGGTGCAGCCACCTGGTCACACACCAGTGATAATGTCTGGTCCTTCTGTGGAAGCCTTCATCCCTTGCGCTACCCCCACCACCTGACAAGTTTTTACCTTGGGACACTGGCACTTCTTTCCAGCTCCCTTCGCATGTCAGCCAGTGGCAGCCAGTGTCACCAGTCCCAAGATCAGGAGATGGGGTCTCCTACAGGCTGTGAGTCACAGCTCACACAGGGGAGACCTCCTCCAGCTCCTACCCCATGACAGATCACCTGATCACTTGCTTCCACCCTCAGGCTCTGGCGGCTGAGTGAGCATGTGTCCTATGGCCAGTCCGGACCTGGGTGGATCCATCCCGGCTGTCTCCATCCACAATGCCGCCCGCTCTGCTCCTCCAATGGCTGCACATCACCCAGGGAGGGAGGTGGGCAGAGAGCTGACATGGATGCACGGTCACCCCTGGCTCCGGTGAAGGGGGGGTCTGCTTGCTCCTTCTCCCCGCCCAGCAATTCTGCATCAGCAGCAGTCAGATGGAGCCGTGGAAGCCACCTCCTGCTCCTCCCGTCACATGCCGCACTGCACCTGCCAGGAGAGAACCGATCCTCTGGAGGGGACCCGGCGGCTTTGGCTGCGCCCCTAGGTGGCAGTGTACCCTAGGCGGCTGCCTAGTTCACCTAGCAGGAGTGCCGGCCCTGGCGAGTGTGGGGATAAAATCCCCTGCCCACTGTCACAGATTGGTGAGTGCTGGCAGCAGGTGGTGGGTGCACAGGAGCATGTTACATGGTAAACCCTGAACGTGGGTGTAACATGTAAGGCTTCTAAAGGTGAACTTATCCTTTAAAGCATGATTAGAACCCTACTTATATCTAATTTGAGGTTTTTTTGTTTGTTTTTTTGCTTATTGATATGAGACATAAAAAAGAAGTTGTGTAATTATGACAAGAAGCAGGTACTTTTTTACCTAAAATAATAATATGATTAATATTGCTGACATGACATTGATTCATGTGATATTTAATGATAGATCCACTATGGTTAAACAACGTAGCTGCAGACATTCCAGCTGAACCTTTGCATTTTCTACATTTCCCATAAATAATATTTTTAATGTAGTTTTAAAAGAGAATTTATATTTGAAGTAAAGGAAATGCTATTCTTGTAGGTGCGGAAGACAATCCATTTATTATCTCTGGTCCTCCAGTTCAGCTTATTGTTTTACTTTGGTTCGATTTTTGTTCCTAAACACAGAAAATGAGTTCCATCCAATGACATTTTATTTTCACAGCTTTAGAAAGAACCCAATTTGTATTATCACAGTTTCAAATAACCCCTATTTACATAGGTTCTCCTGCAAACTGACATTTTAATTTAATTATACTTTTTGCTAATGGTCTTTATTTTTCAGCATCTATGTGTAAAATGCCGTGGGTTTTAATATATTTTCCTCTTGGTGACAAATTGTGGTGCAAATTTAAAAACTGACAAAATTCAGTGTAAAAATCGGGGAGGTGAAATTGGGGATTTTGCATAGAAATCCTGCATAAATGATTAAGTATCTCCGCACATCAAGAATGTGACTTTTGCATATGTTAAATATCATGACTTGTTAATTAGAAATAAAATAGGATATAGCAAATATAAGGATTAATGAAAGATGTACCACAAACAACCTGTTTAAAAGCTGTAATTTTCTTTCCAGATAAGAGAATGTTAAATAAAACAAATAATAACATTAATAATACAAACTTCATTCATTTTCTATAGTCATATTGCTTCCCAGATAAAGTAAAGAGTATGACTTTAGTCATTGGCTGAAGTTTTTGTAAAGGTTTACTCTAGTAAAAAATAAAAAATGTAGCCTAGAAAATTATTCAGATGCACATCCTACCTGTGGAGAATTTAGGTTTTTCATCCAGACACTGCTGTAATGAATCAGCCCAGTCAAAACATTGCAAATCTTTCTACCTACATCTTGTGTTTTTCACCTGCATAAGATGTGCTTTGAGCATGTACGCTGAGCGTTGAGCATGTAGTTTTGTGGTGTAATTTGTTGCCCTGTATACCCAGCCTATAGTAGAGTAAATCTTCAAAATTCCTGTGTCAGAATTATATGTTTGTGTTCAAAGATGAGGCATGAGGCATGGCAATGCACAGGTTAATGTCTGTATTCTAAGAACTAACCGTTCCTTTGAAGAAACTACTAGGGGATCATACAATTCCTGGGTCTCTCAGTCAACCTCTGGTGTAGATGCAATAGTTAGATCTGACACAGCCACAAACAGGCAGAGAATTAAGAGATCTTACCATGCTTAAAGAGATATGTTTTCATCACATTAGCACTCCTTCATTTGTAGTGTAGCCCAGAGGAAATGTGGAAACATGGATTGGATGCTGTGTGACCCGGAAAAAGAAGTTGCCTGTCCCGCTAGTGAATAAGGACTAGCTAGGGGAATACATACATATACATAGAGAAATCAATCATTCATGACACTACAAATTGCAGCCACAACATGTGAGCATCATTACAAGGTCAGGGAAACAAATAACACAGAGGATATAACTACAATAATACCTCGTTAAACAACAAAAACATATGAAAGTGTAGAAGTCCCTTTTGTCCTATTACACAGTCTAAAGGAAATGCAGTTCTATGAATTCAAGGTGTATTTAAACCCAAGGCCAAAAATGAAATGTACTGAGCCTTACTGGTTCTTAGATGTGGTGGCTACATTCGTTGTCTTTTTTTGGGCTTTTTATCTCTTTATTTTCAGCTGCTGATCTTGTCAGTAACACACTTCCTATCCTAGGGTGATCATGACAATGACGTTATTGTATCTATGGAAGAGTAGCCTTGATACCCTAGAACAGGAAGTATCTTAGGACTACAGAACACCAACCCCACTCCTCTTCACATAACATAGAGGAGGTTGGGGGGTTCTGAAGTTCACAGAGAACTAAATAAGACTGATAACACTGCTTTAGATAACACTGCAGAGAGCACAGGAAGTTACAAGTTCAATGGATTTCTGACAGGATCCTCCAGTGCTTCAGTGTTTTCTTCCACACCAAAACATGTATTAATGTTTTAAGAAGGTTATTTTGTGTACAGTATATATATATATATATATATATATATATATATATATATATATATATATATATATATATATATATATATATATATATATATATATATATATATATATACACACACACATGTGTTCTCATTGCATACACAGCTTGGGCTTGGCTTCCCTCCACACTTATTGCACTTTATTGCTTCTTTTTCTCAGTGAATGTGTACCAGTGTGGCCAACTGATTACAAACAACAGACTCATTGTATAAAGAGCAAGGTGAGGTGAAGTGCAGTGGAGTTGCAAACATCTATCCTTGCGCAATTGGATATCCTTAACATGTTTGATTGCCTTGTGTGAACACATGTGCACTTCACTTCACTTCATTTAAAGCTCAATTGAAATGTCACACTCTTATGTCTCTTCATAGCACTATAGCACCATGTGTAATTATTGATAAATTATTTTGATTGAAATTGCCTTTTCTTTTAGTGGCAATGTGTTTCATGCATAACAACCACTCAATTGTTCTTGAGACATTATATATCGCCAACAGTTTGTACAACACTTTACAATATAAAATGATACAATACAGCTACAACACAATAAAATACAAGAGAGTTAATAAGGCCCTGCTTATAAGAGCTTATAATTTAATAGGGTGGGGCAAGTGGTACAAAAGTTAATAACTGTGAGGGATGAGCTGATGGAAGAATTAAAAGTTTAGTTGTTAGGTCTAGGTGAGATAGCCAAAAAAAGAGAGAGAAGAGAAAACGAGTTCTGCTAAACATAAACCCATGAAGGGGTGATCTATATACACCCTATTAAAGTTTACCTGAATACGATACTGTTGCTGTAGCCAAAGGATCAATACAAACAAACAGAAAGATCCCGGCATCCCTACCAGGATCAAAAAGCGGCTATTTCAGCAACAAAAAAGTCTAACCTGGGTATGTTTCTTTAAAAATGCCAAATTTTATTTGCCCCCATTGGCACTCTATTAAAAAAGTTAATAAGGTTATAATGAGAAGAGGATGGTGGCGCTCCCTGGTTTGGGTAAGAATGCCAGTTAATGGTGTATACTTAACACAAATGTAGTGTAATACAGATTATTATAAAATATAGTGGTCAGTGAGCTTCAAATCCGTGGACAATACTTGTAGCTATTAATCACGTGAACGAGGTGATCCGCTATGTAATTAGCCGATCCCCAATCAGACGGCGTGTTTTCACTAGTGAGTTTAACACAATGTATATATCTCTGAAGTGAATATTGGGTTAATAAAGCTCCATATATATATAACAACGTGATTGACAATCATAAGTGATTATGTGTTTGCAACAACTTTGGTGAATACATACAACATAAATTTATACATAAACACTTGTTGAGAAAAAAGCCATATTAAGAAAAAAACATTAAGAAAAAAGAAAGATAGTGTTGGTACACATATGCATACTAATAGTCCATATGATGCACTAGGTCCCCACTCAGGGTGATTAACACAAAATTGGTGACTGTAAGTGTTTTCAAGGAATCTTGGTACACCTATGCATAACTAATAGTCCATGTGATAAATTAGGTCTTCATTCAGGGTGATTAACACAGAAATGGTGACTGTAATGCCCTGTACACACGGTCGGACTTTGTTCGGACATTCCGACAACAAGATCCTAGGATTTTTTCCGACGGATGTTGGCTCAAACTTGTCTTGCATACACATGGTCACACAAAGTTGTCGGAAAATCTGATCATTCTGAATGCGGTGACGTAAAACACGTACGTCGGGACTATAAACGGGGCAGTGGCCAATAGCTTTCATCTCTTTATTTATTCTGAGCATGCGTGGCACTTTGTCCGTCGGATTTGTGTACACACGATCGGAATTTCCGACAACGGATTTTGTTGTCGGAAAATTTTATAGCCTGCTCTCAAACTTTGTGTGTCAGAAAATCCGATGGAAAATGTGTGATGGAGCCTACATACGGTCGGAATTTCCGACAACAAGGTCCTATCACACATTTTCCGTCTGAAAATCCGACCGTGTGTTAGTGTTTTCAGGAATTCCACTTGTGACTTTGTGCTCCCCCTCCAGGATCCCCACTCACCAGATCCCCTCACCCCCACGGGGGTAATACGCTTATGGTTAAAACCACTACGGTTACTCCACCATCCTCGTCCAGGAGCCTGGGGTGTCCCTCCTTCCTTCAGATATTTTCTGATGTAATCTGTGGTAGACTCCTCATAGAGGAAAAAATATGTAGGCTCCCATAGTGTAGTAAAAAGGCTGGGTTTATTGAAAAAATACAGCGACTGGATACAAAAATAACGAACTTGATAAAAGTATATATATATTAAAATTATTCCTGGAATGCCTTATGCATACCCCAAAAGCCATGCACGGGGCTGTGATATATTGTGGGCGGCTAGTGGTAGGATATGGGCCAACATATATTATATTTTAATATATATATACTTTTATCAAGTTCGTTATTTTTGTATCCAGTCACTGTATTTTTTCAATAAACCCAGCCTTTTTACTACACTATGGGAGCCTACATCTTTTTTCCTCTATGAGGAGTCTACCACAGATTACATCAGAAAATATCTGAAGGAAGGAGGGACACCCCAGGCTCCTGGACGAGGATGGTGGAGCAACCGTAGTGGTTTTAACCATAAGCGTATTACCCCCGTGGGGATGAGGGGATCTGGTGAGTTGGGATCCTGGAGGGGGAGCACAAAGTCACAAGTGGAATTCCTGAAAACACTTACAGTCACCATTTCTGTGTTAATCACCCTGAATGAAGACCTAATTTATCACATGGACTATTAGTTATGCATAGGTGTATCAAGATTCCTTGAAAACACTTACAGTCACCAATTTTGTGTTAATCACCCTGAGTGGGGACCTAGTACATCATATGGACTATTAGTATGCATATGTGTACCAACACTATCTTTCTTTTTTCTTAATAAGGTTTTTTTCTTAATATGGCTTTTTTCTCAACAAGTGTTTATGTATACATTTATGTTGTATGTATTCACCAAAGTTGTTGCAAACACATAATCACTTATGATTGTCAATCGCGTTGTTATATATATGGAGCTTCATTAACCCAATATTCACTTCAGAGATATATACATTGTGTTAAACTCACTAGTGGAAACATGCCATCTGAGTGGGGATCGGCTAATTACATAGCGGATCACCTCGTTCAAGTGATTAATAGCTACAAGTATTGTCCACGGATTTGAAGCTCACTGACCACTATATTTTATAATAATCTGTAATACACTACATTTGTGTTAAGTATACACCATTAACTGGCACTCTTACCCAAACCAGGGAGTGCCACCATCCCCTTCTCATTATAACCTTGTATCTATAGACCCCTTAGGGGAGCTATATCAGGGGAGGCAGCATACCTAGGCAGGATCCTAAGCGCAGTCACCGACCCTTCAATTTACTAAAAAAGTTAGTAAATTACACCTTGATTGACTATGCAGCTTCACTCTGTATCCTCCTCAAGGTTCTCACAAGGGGAGATAGCTCACAGGAGGGTAAAGTTCTAACTTCATTCAGAAAAAGAAAAAGAAAAAACATACATTGAAGACCAAAACATGAGCATGACAAAACATATAAAACCTCTAACACAGGTAGTCCGGACACCAATCTACTAGGTTTTGTATGTTTTGTCATGTTCATGCTTTTGTCTTCAATGTATGTTTTTTTCTTTTTCTTTTTCTGAATGAAGTTAGAACTTTACCCTCCTGTGAGCTGTCTCCCCTTGTGAGAACCTTGAGGAGGATACAGAGTGAAGCTGCATAGTCAATCAAGGTGTAATTTATTAACTTTTTTAATGTAGTCCCAATGGGGGCAAATAAAATTTGGCATTTTTAAAGAAACATACCCAGGTTAGACTTTTTTGTTGCTGAAGTATCCGCTTTTTGATCCTGGTAGGGATACCGGGATCTTTCTGTTTGTTTGTCTAGGTGAGATAGGCCTCCTTGAATAGATGTGTTTTCAGGGTAATAGCCGGACAGATTGGGATAGAGGGTTCTAGAGGATGGGAGAGGCTCTGGAGAAATCCTTGAGACAAGCATGGGAGGAGGAGACAAGAGAGCTAGAGAGCAGGAGATCTTGCGCTGAGCAGAGAGGAAGGTTTGGGTGATATTTTGGGGCAAGATTGGTGATGTAGGAGTTGTAAATGGCTTTATATGTTTTGTTAGTATTTTAAATTGAATTTGCTGAAAAATCAGAATCCAGTGGAGGGATTGGCACAGAGTGGTTTATAAGGTAGATGAGTCTTTTAAAAGCAAATCAACACACCACTGCACCAGCTAGCACTCGGCGGGTGTGATGACCTCACAAGTTAAGCCTCTCCCAACATGTTTTGCATCAATATGTAATTGGGAGGGGCTTAACTTGTGACATCATCATGCTCCCTGAGTGCTAGCTGCTGCAGCGGTTTACTTATATGCTGATTTGCTTTTAAAAGTTTAAGTACCTGTCTAAGTATTTAAAGTAAATGTGAGACATAGTTTTACACTATGTGTGGCCTTTGCTCTTTTGCATAAAATATTATATGGTTACACCTGCCCAAGCTCACGGCTTCTGGAGCCATCTGGAAGTCTAGGAATGGTGTTTATGCTGGCGGTCTGATGTGAAATAATGCTATAAGTTTAGAATCACCTATTTTGCAACATGCATTGTTGATCTCTGTAATTGGGGATCAACGCAGTCTGGTAAGAAGCTTATTCATATAGTGGAGGGTACAGGGTGGTTTTGTTTTCAAGGATCGTGCATTCTGCTGGAGAAAAGCTGGAATTCTATATTAAAGCGGAGCTCCCCCCAAAAGGGAATGTTCAACTTGCTTGCACCCTTCCCCTCTGCCACATTTGGCACTTTTTTTGGGGGGGAGGGAGGAGCGGGTATCTGGTTTTGATAGGTACCCGCTCCCACTTCCAGCTCAGATTGCTGCCGTGAACTTAGCCGGAAGTTTGCCCCCCCTTGTTCCTCCGCAGTCTTCTGGGACACATCACAGGTCCCAGAAGACTATGGGACCATTCACAAGGTGTAGCACGACTCCCACATGCACAGTAGAAAACAGGAAGATTTCACTTCCTGTTCCCCTTACTAGAGATGCTGGTGTCTGCACCTGAAGCGGATTAAAGAATCCACTCAGGTGAAGACATTGATGGATCTCTGGACAGGTAAGTGTCCTATATTTATATTAAAAGTCAGCATGGATGTTTTGTCTGTATGCTCACTTATTGTTTGTGTATATGATATGTCAGTTAGTAAGTTGGAAATGCGAGAGGAGACTGAAGGAGAGGTAAATTTGGGTGTTATCGGCATAGAGATGGTAGATGTGGGAGGTTATCAAGTAACCAAGTGAAAGGATACAAGTGCAAACTACAAGTGCAAAGTACACTTGAAATTGCACTGAAAGTGCACTTAGAAGTGCAGTCGCTGTAGATCCGAGGGGGACATGCAAGGGAAATATAAAACAGTATTTTAGCTTGCACATGATTGGATAATAAAATCAGCAGAGCTTGCCCTCATTTCAGATCTACCCATCAGATTTACAGCGACTGAACTTACAAGTGCACTTTCAGTGCAATTTCAAGTGCACTTTGCACTTGTAGTTTGCACTTGTAGTGCAAAGTGGATTTGCCTTTCGTAAATAACCCCCTAAGTGTTCTAAAAGTTTAGAGGTAAATGGGAGAAAGGAGATAGGTCTTAGGTTGTTCAGGATGGTGGGGTCCAGTGAGGGCTTTTTAAGTATGGGGAAGGTGCCAGTAGAGAGGGCAAGATTGAAGATGTTGTTGAAAGAGCATAGGATAGAAAAAGAGTTGACCATAGCAGTTGCGAGGGAACAGGATCCAGGGGACAATTTAGGTGGGTATCTTCTTTAAAGAAGTTTGCTAACTTCTTCAGTAGTAGCCAGGTTAAAAGAGGAAGATATTGAATGGGCTGTTAGACAGTGTATGTTAAGTGAGGAAGATAGCTGTACAGTAGAGATATCCTCACTAGTTGCATCCATCTTGTTTTTGAAGTGATTGGCAATCTCATGAGCAGGAGAGTTAAAGGTAGAAAAGAGCTGGTGAGGACTGGATGACAAGGTATTAATAAGAGTGACAAAGCAAGTTTGTTTGGCAACATGGGGGCAGAAATAATACTTTAGGTAGATTTGAATAGGGTGAAGTCTTGCAGGGATTTCATTTTATGCCACAGTTACTCAGAAGCATGGCTATGTTTTTTGAGGTTTCTGATGTTGGCAGTTTGCCAAAGTTGCAATGGTCGGGGTTTGGTTCTGTGTCTTGTTAGAGGTGCAAGTGCATCAAGTGAAGATGAGAGTGAACTGTTGTAGACAGTGGTGGCCAAGTTAGGACAGGACATGGGTGAAATTTTGTCATAGAGGTGGTCAGTAGCAGAATAGAGAAGTGAGGCGTTAAAGTGGAGAAGATTTCTACACGTAATCATTTTATTTTTGGAGGGATAGGTGGTGGAAGATAAGGACACTGTGATCAAATTGAGGAAAGGGGGTGTTGGCAAGGTTGCCAGGAGTGCAGAAATGGGAGAATACAAGGTCAAGGGTATTACCATTGGAGTGAGTGGAAGTGTGCGTCCATTGTGTTAGGTCAAAAGATGAGGTTAAGTTGAGAGGCTGAGATGTAGCCGGACATCAACAGGGATGTCACCAAAAGTCACCAAGAATGATATTGGGTATTTCAGAGGAGAAAAAGTAGGGTAACCAGGCAGAGAAGTCATTAAAATGAAAACGTGATATTGGTCCAGGGGGCTGATAAATTACTGCAATCCTCAGAGAAATTGGAGTAAACAAATGTATACAGTGGGAGTGAAAAGAGGAGAGGGATAGAGAGGGAAGGGTAGGAAGGACTTGAAAGGTGCTTAGTGGGATAGAAGAAATCTGACTCACCTCCTTTCCATCTACTGGGTCTAGGTGAGTGAGTCCAGTGGAGGCCACCGTGGGAGAGAGCAGCAGGAGAAGCAGAGTCACATTCTTGTAGCCCAAGCTTCTTGTCACAAATGTATTGGTGCAAACTTGTAGTGTATGTTAGATAAGTAAACAGGGCAGGCATTCATACACTTGTTACTCTTATGTCTACATGACCGTGTAGAAACATATGCTGGATTGAACATTGGGCGCAGTGGCAATAACAGGAAAGTAAAAGGATAAGTTCAGTTTTCCAAAAAATTTGTTAATGCACATTTTTCTGCAGGTAAAAAAATGTGTATTTATTAGTTTTATTTTTTTGGAGCCTGTAAACCATTGCACCTGTGATCAGCAGATCTCTGGTGCCATGCAGGTCTCCTGCAGGTCTGTCAGTGTATCTTTGTGCCAGTACATCCCGTATGGGCAGGCAGATACACTGACAGGAAGAATAAATGAACTACCAAAGCGCTCCACAGCTCTGTGGTAATTAATTGAGAACTACAAGACGACAGGATGTCGGGGCTTGTAATTCATTCACACACAGAGCTGTGTAAATGAATGATGCGGTTGAGTGGGCGGAGCCCCTCACAGCGGCGTTGATTTCAAAAAGTGACAGTTGGTATGGGGAACGTCTCCCCGTACTGCTGTCACAGGGAGGGGGATCAGGCAGCCGCTGCAGCATTGGGTGGAAAAATGGGAGGAACATGTAACATGTTCCCAAAGGTGAATTTATCCTTTATGGTAAGACTATGAAATTGGAGATTGATAATTAAATGTCTATTTGACTGAATATATATAGTATTTCTGTGATACAGGAGACATTTGGAAAATGGCCCCTTTGAAGCCTATGGGGATTACCTGTCCAGACAAAGCCAGGGGGAAAAAAAAATGATTTGGGTCTAATCATTTGAAGATTTCTGCAAGCTGCGGTCGACTGAATTTGGTAAGTATGCATCTAGGGGGGAAGGGAGGTTGAATTAGAGAGGGATTTCAAAAAGACAGATTGGACTTTCTTCAGGAAAAAAAGCAGGGTTAAAAACACAATTTTTTTCGTGTTTTGCATTGGCGTCAATGCGGGTTTAGCCACGCTAGCTTTCAGCCATGTTTCTCTGTCTCTATTCAAAATCAATGGTTTCCTATGGGAGCCCATTGATTTAAATAGAAGTCACACCAGAAGTCGGATCAAGATGATCCGACTTGCGGTGCGACTTCTGTGCTGAGAATCTTGAAGGGGAACCCCGCCAAGATCCTTACCAGACCCTTATCCGAGCACCCGGCAGATCAGAAAAGGGGAGGGACAAGCGAGCGCCCCCCTCCTGGACCATACCAGGCCACATGCCCTCAACATGGGGGGTTGGTGCTTTGGGGCAGAGGGGACCCTGCACCCCCCACCCCAAAGCACCTTGTCCCCATGTTGATGAGGACAAAGGCCTCTTTCCGACAACCCTTGCCCAGTGGTTGTCGGGGGCTGTGGACGGGGACTTATCAGAATCTGGAAGCCGCCTTTAACAAGGGGGCCCCCCAGATCCCGGCCCCCCACGCTAGGTGAATGAGTGTGGGGTACATTGTACCCCTACCCATTCACCTAAAAAAATAGTGTAAATAAAAACACACTAAACAGGTTTTTAAAGTATTTTATTAAGGCAGATCCGGCTCTTCTCCCCTCTCCCCTCTCCGGTTCATCTCCTCTCTGCGCCGTCCTCTCTCTCCACTATCTTCTGCTCTTTTGCAGGGTCTTCTCCCTCTGTTCTTCTTCCGATGTTGACTCAACGCTATCTCCCGGTGTAATGCTGGGTCTGCCATGTGCAATGACTTATATTGGCATGGGGCGGGGCCACCCGATGATGTAAGTTGGAGACCATGGCCCTTGTGATGTCATCGCCCGAGGTATGGATGCCAAAAGTCATTGCACACAGTGGACCCAGCTTTACACCAGGAGATTGCGTTGAGTCAACATTGGAAGAAGAACAGAGGGAGAAGACCCTGCAAACAAGCAGAAGATAGCAGAGAGAGAGGACAGCGCAGAGAGAAGAACCGGAGAGGGGAGAACATGTCGCCAGAAGAGGGAGAAGAGCCGGAGCTGCCTTAGTAAAATACTTTAACAACCTGTGTAGTGTGTTCCCCAAAGCACCAACCCCCCCATGTTGAGGGCAAGCGGCCTGGTATGGTGCAGGAGGGGGGGGCGCTCACTTCCCATCCCCCCTTTCCTGACCTGCCGGGCTGCGTGCTCGGATAAGGGTCTGGTATGGATCTTGGGGGGGGAGGCCTCACAAAAAATTTTGGCGGGGTTCCCCTTCAAGATTCTCAGCACACAAGTTGCACCACAAGTCAGATCATCTTGATCCGACTTCTGGGGCGACTTCTATTCAAATCAATGGGCTCCCATAGGGAACCATTGATTTTGAATAGAGAGCTTAATGCTGTGTATACAGCGTTAAGCCTCGTTAAATTGCGTTTAACACCTTTTACCGGCATCTGGCATTTTTATAGCTCTAGCGCTGGAGCCTCAGAACGCACTGGTCCTGTTTTTTTTTTTTTTTTTTGGAGCTTAAAAACGCCTATGCCACTTACAGCTCCTAAACGCCTTGATGGACATAAGACCATAGGCTAACATGGAGAGGCGATTTTAAGCTGTGAAAACGCTCCTAAAAGCAGCCGTAAAAATGTCCGTGGCCATGAGACCTTATAGTTATTTTTAAAAGCTGAACTGTGCGGAAAAAAATAAACTGTGCAGTGGGACCTGCTCAGCGCTGCAAGGGTTAAATGCCAAATCTAATATATATATATATATGAAAGTGTATATTGTTATCATAGATTTCCCTTAAGTAACTAGGCAATCAGCAGGGATGCTAAGCCCATTCTGTGGCATACAGTGGTATAATCTTCAATTCTGTTTATGAAATCCTGTTACCAAAACATAAAACAGCAAGTATATAAAATGCTTTAAATGTTACAATAATTGTAACGTTTGCTCAATGGAAACAGTATAATTTAGCCCTGGACCTCTTCCAGTTTTTCTGAAGCTAAAGGTAGTCAGATTTTTAACATAGACAAGTGAAAAGAATGACATGGTGTGCATGCCAGTTCAATATACCATGTTCATTTCTCTGCATATTGATATTGGCAATGGCTCTTCTGAAATAAATATGCAGACGGCAAAGTACTCATTGACTGTTTTTGCTACCGCCACAAGGCCGCTATCTCCTGCCCTGGCCCTTTGAGAAATCACTTCATTGTGCAGTTTAAAAGCCAGGGGCATAAATCTCTAAACATTTGACTTTCTGTCGTACAATGCTTTATTCATTATTTCCAGATAGCAGCTTAAATATTAAAATCTCTTTATTTTGGTTATGCTTAAAAAGTATTAGATAGTCACTTATTTCTAAGGCTGTTGAGCCAGCTAGCTGTGTAATCAGCTGGCATATGTATCAATAGTGCAATTCATCTACATTACACTGTACACTTTTTATGGATATATAAACTTTGGCTTCCGCAAACAAACAAATAGTCCTCAATTTTTTTTCCAGCCGAAGAATCAAATAATTCTTTGTAAACATGTATGCGTTGAAACTTAATATCATGTTAATAGAAGATTTTTCATTTCCAGCTCAGTGTTATTCCAAGGTTATTTTTCTAAGAAGGAGTGATAGATGGTGATTTATTAAGCTAAATAAATCATTTTTTGACAGTCAGCTCTCTGCCATATGACCAAGAGGTGATACCATTCATAGAGTAACATGAAGGCTCTTTGTAGTTGACAAGGTTTGAAATCTGTTTCCTATGGGGATTTTTTTTCATACCTTGCTAATAGCATATGTGAATCATTTTATTGAACCAACACAAAGAGTTATTGGAGGTTGTGATACCATTTTTTTAAGTAAATTTCCTCTGATCAAATACTCGTATGTTTTAAAGTCTGTCCAATTCTATTAGTTCTCAGTTTTATCCAGAGATTCAGACAGCCTGTAAGTTCCAGTAATATTGTCAGTCTTTCAATCAAATTCACACCTAATTTGTAGTGCAGTAGTAATCACTTCAGTAGTCTGCAAAGTACATGCACTATCTCTGAGAAACTATTACGAACAGGAGATGATTTAGTCATTTTAATCAGAAGTTAACAACTTAGTAAAACACAGTTCTATGAAAAAAATCATACTATATTTTCAATAAATCACAGTTGTACTTTAACCTTAAATGGAATCTATAATTTTCTGTTTCCTGGGCTCCATAACAGTTTCAGGCCATTGAATATACTTGTGGTAAGCAGATTAAAGTAGATGCAGCCTCAGTGTCCCAGAACTACTATATATAGCTTGACTTAAATTGCAGTCTACAATTACAACTTTAACTTTATGAAAAGGTATTAGTCGCACTATAGTATTAGCACCTATTGCTATATTTATTAGTTGTTAGCTAAGCGACTGCATACAAAATGTGTCCACTCGATAAAACCAACCTTCCTTAATGTGTTTCACCACTCCTGGCTCACAAGGATTTGGGACCTCCCCGACTCCCCCCAGCCTTATTGATGAGGACAAGGTTCTCTTCCCCATAACCCTGGCCTAGTGGTTGTGAGGGTGCCGGGGGTGACTTAATAGAATCTGGAAGCCCCCTTTGACAAGAGGGTCCCCAGATACCAGTCCCCCATTTGTAGGTGAATGAGTATGGGGTACATAGTGCCCCTAATCATTCAACAGAAAAACAGTGAGTAGTAAATAAAAATACAAAGATGATTTTTGATAAGTCCTTTATTATCTGCCCAACACCCAACGCTCCATCACTTGCCTTCCACCGACTGACACTCTGTTTCCCCTCAACTGAAGTAAACTAAGGGGTGGGGTCACCCAGTAATGTCAATGACCTTATATAGACATGTACATGTATCGTCAATTATGATACCAGATGACTCCGCTCCTTAGTTTAATTCAGCGGCGGCGGTAATCATAGTGTCAGTCGGCAGAAGGCAGAGCAGTTGGTTGTCAGTGTGTAAGGGTAGGGTGAGTGTTGTGATAGACAGATGACACCACCTCCATGTGTTCTCCATTAACAAGTGTGGATTACACAGAAGGCCTATTACCGGGTGGGTTCTTCTGGGCTATGCCAGGTGGCAAGAGGGGTGAGTTGTTATAACACAGGGATTAAACATTTCCCGAAGACGTGCTCATCATTGCACGGTCCAGACAAGAGCTGAGGTCATGTGAAAGTCAATCATTAAATCAGTCCCCCAACCCAAAGATGAGCTGCTTACGTACAGTGTTATGTGAAGTTCTTCCAAGATAGCATCCTGTATTCTACACACTTGAACAGGTGCTTGTGCTGCATTAGGAGGGACATGAAGAGACTATGCCCACTCCACCAGTCAGTGTACCTCTGCTACCCCATGGGGTCCCACCGAGCACCTAGTGCGGACCTCATATATGCTCACTTAACTCTTCTCATTCTGTGCCAAGTAACCAGGTATTAGATTTTTTAGTTTATTTTTTTAACTTTATTTCTTTGTTAATCCCAAATAATAAAGTTCAAAGAAAAAAGAAGTTAGAGAATACATTCTCAAAGTTTATCAGAGTAGCTAGAACATGTCAATCTGAGAGCTGACATACATATGTCTTACATTAAACAAGCGCCTGGACATGCAAATTGTATATGTAAAAGTTACAATGAGGTTACAAACTTATAGCGGGATTGTTCCTAAATTTATATCTGAACTAAGATTTGAATTGGAACTAGAACTAATGGTCCAATGTCACTCACTATGAATTCCTGACAGAAGGTATCTGTGCACTGCTGCTTTATTTATGGGAGGCAAGAGTCTCACACAGATAAGAATAACAGTAGGGTAAAGGATGAGAACAGCTAAAGGTTTTGTAGATGCTCACTTTAATCCAGATTTGTGCTTCTGAAGTCCTTTCTATCCAAAAGTGGAACTTGCGCTCGTTGTACTCCTCCCACCTTTGGTGCCACATTTGGCACCTTTCAGGAGGGAGGGGGGACAGGATACCTGTCTTTCACAGGTATCCTGTTCCCATTTCTGGGAGCCTCAGCCGCGACGTCACCGCCCGGGCTCCCTCATCCTCCCTCCTCCTTCCCCGGCCACTGGGCCAGTAGGAGAGAGGAGCGGAGCCTGGCTCATGCACAGTAGGGTTCTCAGCGTGAAGCCATGAGGCTTCACTAACGGGTTCCCTTACTCGCAATGGAGGCGGCATGCACCTGACAGCTGATGGAAACATCGCTGGACTCCAGCACAGGTAAGTTTCAGATTATTAAAAGTCAGCAGCTGCTGGCTTTTAATCTTTGCAGCGGTGGGTGGACCTCCACTTTAATCCATGGCTCATTATTCCTGTAAATTTTTTCAGCAGAGAGATTGGCCTTGGAAAAAGAGTATTTGATTTTAAAATGTTCGTTATGCATCAGAGACAGGTTCTGTGAGGTTGGAGGATGTGGTCATTTCCATCTCCTGGCTATTGTTAGGCATGCTGCGATATGCCACTTCAATCTATGCTTGTATGGAAAGGTCTGGTAATATGAGTGTGATGGTCTTAAGGGGTAAGAATGACAGTATGGAGTGGAGTATAACTTTCAAGTTCTGTGGAATAGCCATCCATACTCTTATGTCGTGTACACACGACCGGACTTTCCGGCAGAAAAGGTCTGACGGAATCATTCCATCGGACATTCCGATCGTATGTAGGCTTCATCAGACTTTTTCTTTCGAAAATTCTGACGGACCTGGAAATAGAACATGTTTTAAATCTTTCCGATGAAATCAATTCCTATCGGGTAAACCGTTCGTCTGTATGCTATTCTTTTTTTTTCCACAAAATTTTTTTATTGAAAATACATAAGTAATGTTTACAATACGTACAGTATAACAGATATCATGGGGTCCAGAATAATTTAGAGCAAAATCTTTGAAAAGAGATTATATGAAATTTCAATAAAGTACATAGTGTGATAACAGTCTAATATGGGTCACAGATTTACATGGTATACGTTGTGCCATTGAGACCAGTATCTTCAGGTCCAACTATGGCTATGTTTTATTCATTTATCTTGACCACCGATTTGTCAATGGGTCCCCGAATAATAGGGATAGAGTGTCTACTGTAACCTTACAAAATAAGAAGAAATGAAAAAAAGAGAAAAAGCGGAAGAAAAGGAAGAAAAGAAAAGAAGAGAGAAGGAGGGAAGGAAAAGAGGAAAAGAGAAGGGGAGAGAGAAAAGAAAGAGGGAAAGGGAAGGGGAGGGGAATATGGAGGGTAAGGTTAGATTAGATTGGGGGCCACCTCCCCATCCAGTGCCAGACCAGCCCATAAAAAGGGGGGTAATGATTGGGGGTGTATTGGATCGGTTCAGCTGTTTGTATGTAGAGTTGAAAAATGGACTCCATAGCTTGCAGTGGTTTTAAAATGTGTCCAGCAGGCCCAGGTATTCGTGAATTTTTGTAGTCGCTCTTGGGAGATGTGGATCAGCTCCTCCATCTCCTCTATCTTAGATACTCTTGTCAGCCATTCTCTAATTGAAGGGATAGTTGTTGAACGCCAGTGTACTGGGATGCAGAGTCTGGCAGCGTTGACCATAAACATTGCAAGTGATTTATAATAGGTCCGTTTGGACAAAGATGTATGGTGTAAAAGGTACTGTGCAGGTGTAAAATCTAGTGTGTATGTGGTAATCTGTGATATTAAAGAGTGTACCTCCCTCCAGAAAGGTTGGAGGAGGGCACAATCCCACCAGATGTGGAGCATAGTACCTACTTCTGTTTTGCATCTCCAGCAGGTATTTGGAATTGTTGGGGAAAATTTGTGTAATCTCGCCGGGGTTCTGTACCATTTAGTAGCAATTTTATAGCTATTTTCCTGTAATGCTACATTTAGGGAACCCTTATGTGCGTATTCGTATATATCTTCCCAGTTTTCGTCAGTGAGTGACAATTGGAGGTCTCTTTTCCAGGAGGTGCGTGATGCCTCTATCCCCTGACCAGGATGGGGGGTCTCTTGAATCATGGTGTAAATGTAGGAGATAGTTATTGGGGGTATGGCGCTCCCTTGTGGACTGTGCAAATTGCGATGACATAAACAGTGACTATAACAAATAAGTAAATAAATTGTGAACCAACCACAAACGGTGAGAGCTGTGAACTGCTTAATGGGTGAGACTCATAATAGATCACAGAAACTAGGTTGAAATAAAAGTAAAAGGTAAACGTATGGCAAACCTAGGCATATTGCACATACCTCTATAATAAAATAATGGAAAAAATAGGAATAAAAACTAAAGTGCTGCTGCTAGGCAGCTAATAAGGATCCCAATTACTAAGATTACCAAAGATCATGACATGTGTATGTGTGCCAGTGCAAAAACGAGCATAAGCCTGTACAAGGTCTATAATATGACAGTGCAAAACTGCACCTACATATATATTTGACCGTGCTCTCCAACTTAATATCTGCAATACAGTGCAGTATAGTGCAATCGAGTCCAACAGGACTCTAAATGGCCCGTGCAATGGCAAGTATAAAACAAACCAGTATATGTATGTAATATGACAATGCAATCCCACACATGCGTGTATAAATAACCAACAGTCCAACTAATAAGTGTTCAATAAAGTGCAATATAGTGCAATCAAGTCCGACAAGACTCTAGATCATATCAAAATTGAAAAAGTCTGTTCTCAAATAATGCATCCCAATGTTGAGTAGCAGCAAAAAAAGTTCCAACAGCTTAGTGACTTTTGGTGCCCACAGAGGTAAATCCGTGACTTCTGTGCTCCCCTTTGGCTCCCCACTCACCAGTAGGAGATGAGGTGTCTTTGTGGTGAGTTTCGCGAGCACAGAGCTTCAAACTGGGTAAGTTGTCTGCTCCAAGTGACGGAGGGATCCTGTGTCATAAGGAAGTGTCTCAGTTGTCTGTATGTCCAGAAGGGGAAGGATTTAGTAGTCGATATAGAGACTAGATTGTCATATGTTCGTATTCGTCCTTTATTGACAAGTTGGTGAGCTAACATTTCCTCATGGGGCCATTCTTGTTGCAGGAATGATTGTGATTCCCCAGGAGGAAAGTCTGGGTTGTACCTAAGGGGAGTCAACGGGCCTGGGTGTGAAGATAGATTGGCGGGGGTCAAAGTCATTTTGAAGACTGTTAAGGAAAGGTATATGAGCGGATGCGCCTTCAGTGTCTGGGGCCAGTGTGAAGGCGAGAGCCAGGGGAGCGAGTGTAATGGAATGTTTGTAAATGCGTTCTCTAGAGAGACCCAAGCCTTCTCCAGTTTATGGACCTTCCAGTCTACTATCCTAGATAGCCTCCAAGCAAGATAATAATTGTACAGGTCCGGCAGTCCGATCCCCCCTTTGATTTTGGAGCGTGTAAGGCGTGTGTATTTGATGCGTGGAATGCTATTTTTCCATAGAAAAGCTGAGCACGCTTTTTTGTATGTTGCGAAAAAAGATGGGGGGAGGTGAATTGGAATTGACTGCATTAAGTAGAGTAGACGGGGGAGAATGATCATTTTTATGAGTGCTGAGCGCCCAAACCACGAGACGTTTAAGTTGGCCCAGTCTTTCAAATCTGATTGGATTCTTAATAGAGTAGTTTGGAAATTGTGATTAAAAAGGTCGGTCATATTCTTGGTGATTTGGATGCCTAGGTAAGTAATAGCGTTCTTTTGCCATGTGAATGGGAAGTATTCTTGGCAGTGAGTTACCTCTCGGGTGGGTAGAGAAATATTCAAGGCATGTAATTTAGAGTAGGGATGAGCCGAACACCCCCCTGTTCGGTTCGCACCAGAACATGCGAACAGGAAAAAAATTTGTTCGAACAGGCGAACACCGTTAAAGTCTATGGGACACGAACATGAATAATCAAAAGTGCTAATTTTAAAGGCTAATATGCAAGTTATTGTCAATAAAAGTGTTTGGGGACCTGGGTCCTGCCCCGGGGGACATGAATCAATGCAAAAAAAAGTTTTAAAAACGGCCGTTTTTTCAGGAGCAGTGATTTTAATAATGCTTAAAGTCAAACAATAAAAGTGTAATATCCCTTTAAATTTCATACCTGGGGGGTGTCTATAGTATGCCTGTAAAGGGGCGCATGTTTCCCGTGTTTAGAACAGTCTGACAGCAAAATGACATTTTGAAGGAAAAAACACATTTAAAACTACCGCGGCTATTGCATTGCCGACAATACACATAGAAGTTCATTGATAAAAACGGCATGGGAATTCCCCACAGGGCAACCCCGAACCAAAATTAAAAAAAAAAATGATGTGGGAGTCCCCCTAAATTCCATACAAGGCCCTTCAGGTCTGGTATGGATATTAAGGGGAACCCCAGCCAAAATTTTTAAAAAAAATTGACGTGGGGTTCCCCCTAAAAATCCATACCAGACCCTTATCCGAGCACGCAACCTGGCAGGCCGCAGGAAAAGAGGGGGGGACGAGAGTGCGGCCCCCCCCCCCCTCCTGAACCGTACCAGGCCACATGCCCTCAACATTGGGAGGGTGCTTTGGGGTAGCCCCCCAAAACACCTTGTCCCCATGTTGATGAAGACAAGGGCCTCATCCCCACAACCCTGGCCGGTGGTTGTGGGGGTCTGCGGGCGGGGGGCTTATCGGAATCTGGAAGCCCCCTTTAACAAGGGGACCCCCAGATCCCGGCCCCCCCCTGTGTGAAATGGTAAGGGGGTACTTACCCCTACCATTTCACTAAAAAACTGTCAAAAATGTTAAAAATGACAAGAGACAGTTTTTGACAATTCCTTTATTTAAATGCTTCTTCTTTCTTCCTTCATCTTCTTCTTCTTCTGGTTCTTCTGGCTCTTCCGGTTCTTCCTCCGGCGTTCTCGTCCAGCATCTCCTCCGCGGCGTCTTCTATCTTCTTCTCCTCGGGCCGCTCCGCACCCATGGCATGAGGGGAGGCTCCCGCTCTTCTCTTCATCTTCTTCTCTTCTTCATCTTCTTCTTCATCTTCTTCTTCTTCTTCTCTTCTTCCTTCTTCTCTTCTTCATTTCTTCTCCGGGCCGCTCCGCAGCCATGCTGGCATGGTGGGAGGCTCCCGCTGTGTGACGGCGTCTCTTCGTCTGACGGTTCTTAAATAACGGGGGGCGGGGCCACCCGGTGACCCCGCCCCCCCTCTGACGCACGGGACATGACGGGACTTCCCTGTGGCATTCCCCGTGACGTCACAGGGAAGTCCCGTCAAGTCACCGTGCGTCAGAGGGGGGCGGGGTCACCGGGTGGCCCCGCCCCCCGTTATTTAAGAACCGTCAGACGAAGAGACGCCGTCACACAGCGGGAGCCTCCCACCATGCCAGCATGGCTGCGGAGCGGCCCGGAGAAGAAATGAAGAAGAGAAGAAGGAAGAAGAGAAGAAGAAGAAGAAGAAGAAGAAGATGAAGAAGAAGATAAAGAAGAGAAGAACATGAAGAGAAGAGCGGGAGCCTCCCCCCATGCCATGGGTGCGGAGCGGCCCGAGGAGAAGAAGATAGAAGACGCCGCGGAGGAGATGCTGGACGAGAACGCCGGAGGAAGAACCAAAAGAGCCAGAAGAACCAGAAGAAGATGAAGGAGAAAGAAGCATTTAAATAAAGGAATTGTCAAAAACTGTCTCTTGTCATTTTTAACATTTTTGACAGTTTTTTAGTGAAATGGTAGGGGTAAGTACCCCCTTACCATTTCACACAGGGGGGGGGCCGGGATCTGGGGGTCCCCTTGTTAAAGGGGGCTTCCAGATTCCGATAAGCCCCCCGCCCGCAGACCCCCACAACCACCGGCCAGGGTTGTGGGGATGAGGCCCTTGTCTTCATCAACATGGGGACAAGGTGTTTTGGGGGGCTACCCCAAAGCACCCTCCCAATGTTGAGGGCATGTGGCCTGGTACGGTTCAGGAGGGGGGGGGCCGCACTCTCGTCCCCCCCTCTTTTCCTGCGGCCTGCCAGGTTGCGTGCTCGGATAAGGGTCTGGTATGGATTTTTAGGGGGACCCCACGCCGTTTTTTTTTTTTTTTTTGGCGCGGGGTTCCCCTTAAAATCCATACCAGACCTGAAGGGTCTGGTATGGAATTTAGGGGGAACCCCACGTCAATTTTTTTTTTAAATTTTGGCTGGGGTTCCCCTTAATATCCATACCAGACCTGAAGGGCCTTGTATGGAATTTAGGGGGACCCCCACATCATTTTTTTTTTTTTATTTTGGTTCGGGGTTGCCCTGTGGGGAATTCCCATGCCGTTTTTATCAATGAACTTCTATGTGTATTGTCGGCAATGCAATAGCCGCGGGTAGTTTTAAATGAGTTTTTTCCTTCCAAATGTCATTTTGCTGTCAGACTGTTCTAAACACAGGAAACATGCGCCCCTTTACAGGCATACTATAGACACCCCCCAGCTACGAAAATTTAAAGGGTTATTACACTTTTATTGTTTGACTTTAAGCATTAATAAAATCACTGTTCCTGAAAAAACATCAGTTTTTAAAACTTTTTTTTGCATTGATACATGTCCCCTGGGGCAGGACCCGGGTCCCCAAACACTTTTTATGACAATAACTTGCATATAAGCCTTTAAAATTAGCACTTTTGATTTCTCCCATAGACTTTTAAAGGGTGTTCCGCGGCATTCGAATTTGCCGCGAACACCCCAAATTGTTCGCTGTTCGGCGAACTTGCGAACAGCCAATGTTCGAGTAGAACATGAGTTCGACTCGAACTCGAAGCTCATCCCTAATTTAGAGTAATTTATTTTAAGATTCGAGAGAGTTCCGAAGTGATTTATATCTTTTAGTAGGTTTGGCAAGGATATGTGGGGGGATTGTAGGGAAAGGAGAATATCGTCAGCGAATGCTGCCACTTTAAATTCTTTATTTGCGATGGTGATTCCTTTAATGTCTGGATTGAGTCTCAGCCTGTTTAGTAGGGGTTCTAATGATAAAACAAAAATGAGAGGCGATAGTGGGCAGCCCTGTCGTGTCCCATTGCTTATCGAGAAGGCGTCCGATAGGTGGCCATTCACTTTTACCCTTGCCGAAGGGGAGCTATATAAAGCTTTAATATGGGAGCACATGCGAGGCAGAAGTCCCACTCCTTTTAGGACCTCTTGCATGTAATCCCAGGCCACTCTATCGAACGCCTTCTCAGCATCCAGGGAGAGAAAGAAACCCTGAGTTTTAGAGGAACCCTGAGTTTTAGAGGCTGTATGCTATTCTGACAGACCAAAAACGACGCAAGCGCAGCTATTGGCTACTGGCTATTGAACTTCCTTTTTCTAGTCCCGTCGTACGTCATCACGTTCTAAACTATCAGAATTTGGTGTGTTCGTGTGTAGGCAAGTCCGTTTCAGCGGAACCGTCAGAGTTCATTCCGACGGAAAAAACGGTCGTGTGTACGCGGCATTAGGGATGCTTTTATTGTGTCCAGAGGATAATGTTGAGGTTTAGGTGCCAAGAGCATGGCGCCAAGAAATATTTTTGGATCCTGGGCTAATACTTCTGATTCAGTTAGTTTCCAGTAATACTGTCCAGTAATATGATTGAAAATTAGAAGCCCCCATTCCTCTCATTCATGTTGAGGTTATCAAAATGGCTTTCTTTATCCTAAGATGTTTCCATTGCCATATACAATAGTCGCTTGTAGTTTCTTTATTTGCACAAGGAGAAATGGAACAAGTATGGTGTGAAATGTGTAGAGAATGTGTGGAAGCATATACATCTTGGCCAATACAATTCTACCCGCCCAAGAGACAAAGGGATGTTGCAGTCCCCCAGATATTTTCTGTGGCTTTTCTACGAGGTCTGTTAGGCTGGAGCATAAAAGATTTCCACTTGGTGAAGTCAGACTAATTCCTAGGTTAGATAAGGATGACTCTTGGAACCAAAAAAAGGGAGAATTCTTTGTAATGTTTTGTTAAGTATGTGTGTGGAGGCCTATCACTAGCATGAACGATTTGGCATGATTTACCTCGTATAAAGAAATGGCGCTAAACTGATCAAGAATGCGTTGTATTTTGGGGAGAGAACGCTCGGGGTTCATATGCGACAATTAAGACATAGTCTGCATAGAGACTGATTTTATGTTCCGTGTCACCAACAGTTATGCGCAGAGTGGATCGCTTGAGCTAGTGGCTCCATAACCATAGCAAAGATTAATGGAGATAACGGGCATCCCTGTCTCATGCCTTTTGTTATATTAAAGGGACTGGAGACAACACCCAACGTCCACAATTTGCAATTGGAGACAAGTATAAACTGAGAATGGAGTTCAGGAACCTTCCTCATAGACATTTGTGTAGGACAGCTTCCAGATAAGTCCACTGCACTCTGTTGAATGCCTTCTCAACATCCAAAGAAAGGAGCAGAGAAGGCATTCATGTGTGTTCCACCCACTGGATGAGGTCTATAAAGCATAGAATCCCATCCGAAGTCTGTATGCCAGGAATAAAACCGACTTGGTCAATATGTATGAGTTGGGAAAAAACTGTTGAGAGACGTAGGGATATGAGTTTTGCATAAATTTTCATATCGGTATTAAGCAGGGATATGGGTCTGTAGTTTGACTGGCAATCCACCTGGTTTAGGAAGGGCTGCTATCAAAGTCTCTAAAGACTCCTTGGGGATTTTTCCTGTATTCGCATAGTGGTTATTGGTGGCACATAAGTGGGGAATAAGAATATCAATGAAATGCCTATAATAATCATTAGAAAAATATGGTCCTGGGACTTTGTGTAGAGCGAGGGTTTTGATGGCTTTACGCATTGCGTCATGGGTAAAAGGGGCCTATAGAAAAGCTATTTGGGTAGCTCATAATGACAGTAGATGTATGGGTTCATCTCTTTGGGACATGGAGGAGTGGCATATTCACTGTTATTTAGGTTGTATAGTTTTGAATAGAAGGATCCCAATGTATTAGCTATGTCTAGGGGGTTGGTCATTCGTGTCCCTTGTGTGTTCAAAAGAAACAGAATTTTGCTTCGGGCTTGTTGGCGTTTGACCTGGGTATTAGATATCTTTGTAATGCTAATCTGCTCCCAGAGGACGATGGAGATGAACTGCTAAGGAGGGAGCAGTAGCACTGGACCCCGTCTCTACCAGAGAACCTGTCACCCTACCAGATACCATCCCAATGACTGGTTGCAGTTAACCTTTTGTTGCTGTGACATTACTTGAATCCTTTTGTGTGCTGTAGTAGACCCAGACCCTTGTAATATAACTTCAGACCAGGCTTTGTGTGGTTGACAACTTTTACTAAAATTTCAGCATGATAAACACAATATAGCGAATGTCCTATCTAATGCTAACAGTGGCTGCCCCAGAGTACCTGCATAGGTACTACTTTACTTTTACTAAAGTCCTTGTAGGTGAAGTCCATTGCTGGTACGACTCAATGGGATCAGTTCATGACTTGTGTGTATTCCAAAGACCGGTTTTCCATAGACAAACTACAAGTCTCAACATGTCCTGCAAGGTTCCTGTTTTTTAGCCCACTGACCCGCACTCTCTTGAGACCTAAGATCCAGCAATGTTGCACGAGAGACTTGCCTGTTCGGGACTCTCCCTCCTCATTGGCTGAGTCAGCAGTGAAGCGCCATTGGCTTCCACTGCTGTCAATCAAAGACAGCGAGCCAATAAGGAGAGAGCCAGGGCCATGGCCCTGTGTCTGGATGGACACACAGAGCTGCAGCTCAGCTCAGGTGCCTCCATAGAAAGCTGCTTGCTGTGGGGGCACTCAACCATGCTTCTTCAATCCCACCAATGCCTGCTATATTCTCACAACCATAGAAAAACAGAAAGGAGCACCAGACCAAATTTAGATGAAAGAGTCCAATATAATTTTATTTGTTGTTAAAGAAGTCATATAGACAATATGTTTTGGGGGCAACACCACTCCCCTTTTATCAGCATTCAACACAGGATAAATCTTGAATGGGCTTAGGCTGATTTCATGCTGATTTCATACTGAGGCACTTTACTGGTGCTATAGCGCTAAAAATAGTGACTGCATAGCGTCTGTAAAGAGCCTCTCCTCTCACTCCAGTGTGAAAGCCCGAATGCCTTCACACTGGAGTGATGCACTGGCAGGGCGAAAAAAAAGTCCTGCAAGCCACATCTTTGAAGCGCTGTAGGAGTGGTGTATACACCGCTCCTAAAGTGCCCCTGCCCATTGAAATCAATGGGCAGCGCCGCAGGATCGACGGCATAGCGCCGCTGCAGCGGCAATTTCCGGGTGGTTTTAACCCTTTTTCGTCCGCTAGCGGGGATTAAAAGTGCCCCGCTAATGGCTGAAAACCTCTGCAAAAACGATGGTAAAGCACTGCTAAAAATAGTGGTCCTTAGGAAAAACAGTGAACTCATAGATCTATACATAGGTGTGCGCAGCCTATTGCATTAGGGTGTGCACCCCAAAGCTCAAACACACACGCCGTTCTCTGCAGCCTCAGATGCACTGGACAGTGAATAATTGGGAAGTGCTCTGTGCTGAGCGGCTTCCTGTTCATTCACAAACTAAAGCATACTTCATACACACAGTTTACTATGCTTCAGTTATGATTGAACACAGTGAGTGAGTGTGTTCACTGTGTTCATTTAAAAAAGGAAGGGACTGGTAAATGACACATTGATTAGCCCCTTCCTCTTCTCTCCATCCTGAAACATCCCCTGCAGTAGCCGGGGGGAGAGGACAGGAGGGAAGCCGGCAGCACCGCAGTGAGTAGGAGGGCGCAACACAAGAGCGGGAATCTGCACCACACAGAGTGATTAGGGTGTGCCCACACCTGGGCACACCCCCTTCACATGCGTATGGATCTATATTAGAACCAGTATTTAACTCTCCTCATAGAGTAACAATATTGTAGCTATTTGCTGAGCAGCTGCTTACTAAAGTCTGGCTCTCCTCAGGGGAGAATCCAGGGGGTACAACAGGGCAACTGACCCCCCCAGAAAATATTACCGACTCCTAGTCTCACATTCAGAATCAGCAGCAGCGGCGCTGAAACCCTCTTGTTGTTGCACCGCCTGGCATCTAGCAACCAGTGACGTCACATCCGAGGAGGAGAGCGAGGCCCCAGCATTCAGAGTGGAGGATGATTTAACTTCTTCCTCCACAGCACCTAGGGAATATTGGCTCCACCCACCTCCTCCCTCTATCTTCTCTAGTGCAGTGTGAGGGAAGGGAACTGTGCCAGCCAGCCTACCAGGATTAGAGCAGAGCATGTCTGAAGAGCTGCCTGTCCACCTGCACGCTGCACCTGCCTGAGGTGAGGGTGAGGTGGATCATGGATGAATTAAAACATAAGCATTATTAGCATATTCTTTATTTAGCATATTCTCATTATTTTGAGATTCAAACAAGGTTAGGACTGTATGATACATTAAATACAGTTCTGTAAGCAACACCTTATTTTCTGGCAGTGCCCCTCCCAAGATTAGCCTCTGGATCCACCCCTGGCTCTCCTTTCTGTATTTTTATGGTTTGAGCTAATGTCAAGTGCCCATTGAGGGAAGCCTTGCTGTGTGGGACTTGCCTGTCAGAACTATTGAGCTTGTTTGAAGCTTTCCTTTGTCTGACTTCACATGCAAGTTTGAAAATTTGCAGGGTCTCTTTAAATATGTTGTTCAGTAGCCCATGCTCTCTTTTTGTGTCACCTTCTTATACTTCCATCTATGAATGCTTTTCTTCTCCAGTTCAATTAACCCCTTGCCGACCAGCGCATGACGATATACGTCGGCACAATGGCATGGCTGGGCAAATGGGTGTACAGGTACGTGCCCTTTAAATCTCGGCATAGTGGGCACGCAGGTGCCCCCCCCGGTGGGGCGTATGCGTGCCCGTTGCATACTTCGTGAGTGTGCCCATGGGTCCTGCGGACTAGCGGGGGCCCGCGATCATGTCACGGAGAGGCAGAATGGGGAGATTCCTGTAAACAAGCATTTCCCTGTTCTACCTAGCAACATCATGCTCCCTGTCATCGGGAGCAGTGATCTCTGTCATGTTTTAGTGAGACAACCCCCCTACAGTTAGAATCACTCCCTAGGACACACTTAACCCCTTGATCGCCCCCTATTGTTTAACCCCTTCCCTGCCAGTGTCATTTACACAGTAATCAGTACATTTTTATAGCACTGATCGCTGTATAAATGACAATGGTCCCAAAATAGTGTCAAAAGTGTCCGATGTGTCCGCCATAATGTTTCAGTCATGATAAAAATTGCAGCTCACCACCATTACCAATAAAAAAAATAATAATAAAAATACCATAAATCTTTCCCCTATTTTTTAGATGCTATAACTTTTGCACAAACCAATCAGTATATATGCTTATTGCGATTTTTTTAATCAAAAATATGTAGAAGAATACATATCGGCCAATACTGAGGAAAATATTCGTTTTTTTATATATTTTTTGTGGATATTTATTATAGCAAAAAGTAAAAGATATTGCTTTTTTTTCCTAATTATCGCTATTTTTGTTTATAGCGCAAAAAATAAACACCGAAGTGTTGATCAAATACCACCAAAAGAAAGCTCTATTTGTGGGAAAAAAAGGACGTCAATTTTGTTTGGGTGCAAGGTCGCACGATCGTGCAATTGTCAGGTAAAGTGACGCAGTGCCGTATCGCTCTGGTCAGGAAGGGGGTAAGTCCTTCTGGGGCTGAAGTGGTTAATGCTAACACTCCTTCCCTGGCATGTAGCACTAAAAACGACAGTACTGATCTCTCTTTAAACCCAACTACCTAATCCTAACCCCTAAAACATAACCCTTACCCTGAACTCTGAAACATATCCTCTATTTTTATATTTTTCATAATACTCTATTATATATAATACTCTATTTATATATATATATATATATATATATATATATATTTAATCTTAGTGTTTAAACCTAAATTTCCATTTCCATTATTCTTAACCTGATACTTGAAAGTTACCCCAATGATTAACTTAAGATTTAATATTAACTAAACTGTGAAACTAAAGTCTATTTTTCTTTTGTTTAAAAATTACAACATGTTATACTTACCTGCTCTGTGCAGTGGTTTTGCACAGAGAAGCCCAGATCCTCCTCTTCTCAGATCCCTCACCAGCGTTTCTGGCCTCTCTCTCCTGCCGAGTGCCCCCACAGCAAGCAGCTTGCTATTGGGGCACCCGAGCCAAGCTCTGTGTGTCCATTAAGACTCCCTTGGCCCCTATCTCTCCTCATTGGCTCACTGACTTTGATTGAGAGCAGCAGGAGACAATGGAGCCCATCGCTGTATTTTCCAATGAGGAGGGAGAGTCCCGGACAGTCGAGTCACCTGTGTAACATCGCTGGATCCAGAGGGGAGCTGCTGCACACAGAAGGTTTTTTTATCCTAATGCATAGAATGCATTAATGGGTAGAGCTCCAAAGGGATGAAGCTAAGGGGAAAATAATACTGGGAGTATGCTATAGGCCCCCTGACCTCAGGGAGGAAATGGAGACAGATCTCCTATCACAATTTGGATTAGCAGCAAGAATGGGAAGTGTTATCATAATGGGTGATTTTAATTATCCAGACATAGACTGGGTGGAGGGAACTGCGCATTTATTTAAGGCTCGCCAGTTCTTTAAAGTGGATGTAAACCCAATGTCATTCTTTCTAAACTACTGCCATAGGGGTTATCTATAAGGATATACATGCCTCCTGCATGTATCTTTACCTGTCAAATGTCTCCCTGCTGTCTGTTATTAGACCCGAAAAACTGCATATTCTGTGGGTGGGTCTGTTGTCTGGAGCTCAGTGGGTGGAGTCGTGATGTCAGTAGACCCCGCCCACCTCTACACTCCCCTTGTCAATATGCATTTCTCCTGTGTATTTCTAACACTGAACTTCTGCTGAACTTCTCTAACATCCAGTGAAAAGACAGGAAGTAACCACATGACTTCAGCATGCCAAATCATGTTGAGGTGTGGAACAGCCAATCCTTGCAGAGCTGCTGAAGAAAGGAGTGGGGGAGTGAATTAAAAAATAATGCCTTTGTCTTAGGCTGGTGCACGAGATGTAAATCACCTGTCACTCACAGCAAGGGGGAGTATTTGACATATTTGACAAAGTTTTTCTCAGTTTGTCAAGATTTTTCTCATTGAACAATAAAAGAGGATTGCTCAGAGATGGATTAACTCTGTGTGGCAAGACTGGGCTCAAATGATAGGAAATCTTATACTCTACAGTATGATATAAAAAAAAAATAATAATAATTCGGGTTTACATCCACTTTAATGTCTTGCGGGACAATTTTATGGGTCAGATGGTAGACGCACCTACTAGAAATAAAACATTACTGGATCTACTGATTACTAACAATACAGACCTGGTCACGGATGTAGAAATACGGGGCAATTTAGGTAACAGCGATCACAGGTCAATTAGTTTCAGTATAAATAGGAAACATAAAGGGAATACAAAGACACTGAATTTCAAAAGAGCCAACTTCCCTAAACTACAAACCTTGCTAAAAGGCATAAATTGGGATAAAAGATTATGAACAAAGAACACGGAGGAGAGATGGGTTTGCTTTAAGAGCATATTAAATAAGGGCATTAGCCAATGCATCCCATTGGGTAATAAATTTAAAAGAGTGAACAAAAGTCCTGGATGGCTTAACTCCAATGTAAAAATGCATATAAAAGCAAAGGAGAAGGCCTTCAAAAAATACAAGGTTGAGGGATCATCCTCAGCATTCAGACTTTATAAAGAATGCAACGTAAGAAATGTAAGGGTGCAATTAGGATGGCTAAGATAGAACATGAAAGACACATAGCGGAGGAGAGCAAAAAAAATCCCAAGAAATTCTTTAAGTATGTAAATAGTAAAAAAGGGAGGACAGACCATATTGGCCCCATGAAGAATGAGGAAGGACATCTGGTTACAAAGGATGGGGAGATGGCGAAGGTATTGAATTTATTCTTCTCCTCAGTCTTCACGAGTGAATCGGGGGGCTTCAGTAACCAAAACTGCAGTGTTTATCCTCATGACACAACACAGGAAGCACCTCCATGGTTAACAGAGGACAGAATTAAAATTAGACTTGAGTAACTTAACATTATTAAATCACCTGGACGAGATGGCTTGCATCCGAGGGTACTTAGGGAACTCAGTCAAGTGATTGCCAGACCGTTGTTCCTAATTTTTACAGACAGTCTACTGACTGGAATGGTACCAGCTGATTGGAAAAAAGCCAATGTAGCACCAATATTTAAAAAGGGCCCAAAATACATCCCTAGGAATTACAGACCAGTTAGCCTAACATCAATAGTATGTAAACTCTTGGAGGGGATAATATATACAAGATTTTAGTAATGAGAACGGTATCATTAGCAGTAATCAGCATGGATTCATGAAGAATTGTTCTTGCCAAACCAATCTACTAACCTTCTATGAGAAGGTGAGTTGCCATCTAGATAAAGGAAGGCCCGTAGACGTGGTGTATTTGGATTTTGCAAAGGCATTTGACACAGTTCCCCATAAATGTTTACTGTACAAAATAAGGTCCGTTGGCATGGACCATAGGGTGAGTACATGGATTGAAAACTGGCTACAAGGCCGAGTTCAGAGTGTGGTGATAAATGGGGAGTACTCGGAATGGTCAGGGGTGGGTAGTGGGGTTCCCCAGGGTTCTGTGCTGGGACCAATCCTATTTAATTTGTTCATAAACAACCTGGAGGATGGGATAAACAGTTCAATCTCAGTCAAAAAATGGGGGTGTGACCTGTCCACAGAATTGTAAAGGAATGCACCAACATGCCTCCATCCCAATTAGGTAACAAATAAAGATAGAGGAGAAAGGCAAGACTTTGCGTGAGGCATGTTGGTGGAAGTGTCAACTGGGTAGTATATGCTGAAGTACGGTATCTGGGGTAGGTCCTATACATAGTTATGTCCACAGAAAGTAAACCAGGTAATAATGGTATAAAAGTTTAATTACATAGGTCCTAGAACCAAATACAGTCATGAATAAAAACATCATAAGCAACATTTTGGCATGTTATAGACAATATATTGAAAGGCGTAACACAGACACTAATTGTACAGTTACAGGAGAGAATACATTGTATACTAGATGGGTATGTGCATCAATATTATTAACTCAACGCGTTTCTTGGCTTATAACCAATCATCAGGAGTCTGATGCAATTTAAGCTGCATTGAAACAATGAAACGTATTAATATGTGGACAGATATATAGGAGAAAGATACAAAAGAATTCAAATTTGCATTCGTACTCACGAACAGTGTCTTGATCTGTGGTAACCTGAATCCTAGAATGCAGCATTGGTCTGAGTCCGCAAAGTCTCCCCCTGGGGTTGAGGCAGAAAGCTCGCCCCCGGAAACCGTCGGCCACAGCCACCAAAGTGACCAAGGTACCCATAGGGGCCGCCAGGCAGGGACAAACAACGAGGTCACCAAGCCCTGAGATGACTGAAGAAAATAGAATGGGTGTGTGAACATGGGACAGAACGTGAAATATAATGGGTGACAACATGGTGGAAAACCAAAGAGTGAATGGATATAAGTGTAAACCGGAACCAGAAAGAGACAAGGAAGAGAAAAGAAAAGGAAGTATGTAGTGAGAGTGAGAGAGAGAGAGTGTGTGCAGCTAAGAGGCCAGTAGACCATGGTGAGGGTGTGCAAAAAAGTTACCTGTATGGTGAAAGAGCCGGGCAAGGCCAGTTGCCCCACATCCGCGGCGAAACCTACATGCACCCGGCCTGGGTCGCTATTAAATGCCATGGGCCGGGGGCGTGCGCCTGCCAACGTCTTGTGCGGGCATAATTATGCAACGGGGAGGGACAGACAGCCTAGACACGATTTCGGCCGCCCCCCATCCCCGCAGCACAAAGGCCCAGGGGTGGTATACCACTAGACTCCCGCAGAGCGGCAGCGCACGGCGCCACATGCGGGGCGTGGGAAACATGACGCCGATGCGACAAGGTCAGGGCCCGCCCCCGTCACATGACGAGACGGGTAACAGGTCGAGAACTGGGCGCATCGCAACCCCGGGAAATAGACTCGATCGATCCAAGTGCCAACTGCGTTCAAGGAGTAGTAGAATAAAAGTGTATGAGCCAGTTGTATGAAAAAATATCGGTAAGTAAGGAAAGAATAATAAATAAGGGAGGCGAAACGAAAAAGGAAAGAAAACCAGAAAAGTTGAGAAGGGAAAGCAGGGACAGATATTAGTTGCTAAAAATTGGATCAATATTTAACAAGGACAATAACAAAATACACACTAACTTTTGCACTGAATTAATCACTATGCAAAAGAGTGTGAAATGTAAAGACTTTAGCCCTGAAATGAATCAGTATAAGTATGACTAAAGGAAAACAAAACCAAAAACAAAAGCTTTAGCCCTGAATTGAATCAGTATTTATCTGACTAAAGGGAACAAAAACAAAAACTTTAGCCCTGAATTAAATCAGTATTTTTCTGACTAAAGGAAAAACAAAAAACTTTAGCCCTGAATTGAATCATAAACGATCTGGAGGATGGGATAAATAGTTCAATCTCTGTATTTGCAGACGATACTAAGCAAAACAGGGCAATAACTTCTCCGCAGGATGTGGAAACCTTGCAAAAAGATCTGAACAAATTAACGGGGTGGGCAACTACATGGCAAATGAGGTTCAATGTAGAAAAATGTAAAATAATGCATTTGGGTGGCAAAAATATGAATGCAATCTATACACTGGGGGGAGAACCTCTGGGGGAATCTAGGATGGAAAAGGACCTGGGGGTCCTAGTAGTTGATAGGCTCAGCAATGGCATGCAATGCCAAGCTGCTGCTAACAAAGCAAACAGAATATTGGCATGCATTAAAAAGGGCATTCATTTCAGAGATAAAACGATAATTCTCCCACTCTACAAGACTCTGGTCCGGCCGCACCAAGAGTATGCTGTCCAGTTCTGGGCACCAGTCCTCAGGAAGGATGTACTGGAAATGGAGCAAGTACAAAGAAGAACAACAAAGCTAATGAAGGGTACGGAGGATCTTAGTTATGAGGAAAGGTTGCGAGCACTGAACTTATTCTCTCTGGAGAAGAGACGCTTGAGAGGGGATATGATTTCAATATACAAATACCGTACTGGTGACCCTACAATAGAAATAAAACTTTTTCGCAGAAGAGAGTTTAGCAAGACTCGTGGCCACTCATTAAAATTAGAAGAAAAGAGGTTTAACCTTAAACTACATAGAGGTTTCTTTACTGTAAGAGTGGCAAGGATGTGGAACTCCCTTCCACAGGCGGTGGTCTCAGCATGGAGCATCGATAGCTTCAAGAAACTATTAGATAAGCACCTGAATGACGGCAACATACAGGGATATACAATGTAATACTGACACATAATCACACATAGGTTGGACTTGATGGACTTGTGTCTTTTTTCAACCTCACCTACTATGTAACTATGTAACTATATGCATTAAGATAAAAACCTTCTGCCTTTAAAACCTCTTTAAAGTATTTGCAGAGGCAAACTTTTTTTGTTGCTTTTTTTTGAGCATAGGAAATAGTTGGAGAGCAAATTTCTCCAAAGTGAGGGAAATCCACTCTCGCACTTTTTTTCCCACTTTCAGTCATGATGACAATGTTGACTCTTTCCAGTAGGAACACAAACAGCAATAAAAGCCTGACAACTAGGGCCCCCCTGTTCAATTCGCATCCAGAACATGCGAACAGGCAAAAAATTTGTTCGAACACGCGAACACCATTAAAGTCTATGGGACACAAACATGAAAAATCAAAAGTGCTAATTTTAAAGGTTTATATGCAAGTTATTGTCATAAAAAGTGTTTGGGGACCCGGGTCCTGCCCCAGGGGACATGTATCAATGCAGAAAAAAGATTTAAAAACGGCCGTTTTTTCAGGAGCAGTGATTTTAATAATGCTTAAAGTGAAACAATAAAAGTGAAATATTCCTTTAAATGTTGTACCTGGGGGGTGTCTATAGTATGCCTGTAAAGTAGCGCATGTGTCCCATGTTTATAACAGTCCGAGAGCAAAATTACATTTCTAAAGGAAAAAAAAGTCATTTAAAAGTACTAGCGCTAGTGCCAGCTATTAATGAATTGTCGGTCCCGACAATACACATAAAAGTCATTGAAAAATAGGTCTGGTATGGCTTTTAACCAGTTGCCGACCGCCGCACGCCGATGTACGTCGGCAGAGCGGCACGGGCAAGCAAAAGGGCTTACCTGTACGTCCTTGCCTGCCCGCGGGTGGGGGGTCCGATCGGACCCCCCCGGTGCCTGCGGCGGTCGGCAAATCTCCCCCGGCGATCGGTGGTGAGGGGGAGGCCATCCATTCGTGGCCCCCCCCTCGCGATCGCTCCCAGCCAATGGGATCATTTCCCTGCCTCTGTATTGTACACAGAGGCAGAGGAAATGATGTCATCTCTCCTCGGCTCGGTATTTTCAGTTCCGGGCCGAGGAGAGAAGACATCTATGTGAGTGCACAACACTACACACACACAGTAGAACATGCCAGGCACACAAAACACCCCGATCCCCCCCCCGATCGCCCCCGATCCCCCCCAATCACCCCCCCTGTCACAAACTGACACCAAGCAGGTTTTTTTTATTTTTTCTGATTACTGCTAGGTGTCAGTTTGTGACAGTTACTGTGTTAGGGCAGTGAGTATTAGCCCCCTGTAGGTCTAGGGTACCCCCCTAACCCCCCCTAATAAAGTTTTAACCCCTTGATCACCCCCCGTCACCAGTGTCACTAAGCGATCATTTTTCTGATCGCTGTATTAGTGACGCTAGTTAGGGACATAAATATTTAGGTTCGCCGTCAGCGTTTTATAGCGTCAGGGACCCCCATATACTATATAATAAATGTTTTAACCCCTTGATTGCCCCCTAGTTAACCCTTTCACCACTGATCACCGTATAACCGTTGCGGGTGACGCTGGTTAATTCGTTTATTTTTTATAGTGTCAGGGCACCCGCCGTTTATTACCGAATAAAGGTTTAGCCCCCTGATCGCCCGGCGGTGATATGCGTCGCCCCAGGCAGCGTCAGATTAGCGCCAGTACCGCTAACACCCACGCACGCAGCATACGCCTCCCTTAGTGGTATAGTATCTGAACGGATCAATATCTGATCCGATCAGATCTATACTAGCGTCCCCAGCAGTTTAGGGTTCCCAAAAACGCAGTGTTAGCGGGATCAGCCCAGATACCTGCTAGCACCTGCGTTTTGCCCCTCCGCCCGGCCCAGCCCAGCCCACCCAAGTGCAGTATTGATCGATCACTGTCACTTAAAAAACACTAAACGCATAACTGCAGCATTCGCAGAGTCAGGCCTGATCCCTGCAATCGCTAACAGTTTTTTTGGTAGCGTTTTGGTGAACTGGCAAGCACCAGCGGCCTAGTACACCCCGGTCGTAGTAAAACCAGCACTGCAGTAACACTTGGTGACGTGGCGAGTCCCATAAGTGCAGTTCAAGCTGGTGAGGTGGCAAGCACAAGTAGTGTCCCGCTGCCACCAAAAAGACCAACACAGGCCCGTCGTGCCCATCATGCCCTTCCTGCTGCATTCGCCAATCCTAATTGGGAACCCACCACTTCTGCAGCGCCCGTACTTCCCCCATTCACATCCCCAACCAAATGCAGTCAGCTGCATGAGAGGCATTTTCTTTATGTCCTCCCGAGTACCCCTACCCAGCGAACCCCCCCAAAAAAGATGTCGTGTCTGCAGCAAGCGCGGATATAGGCGTGACACCCGCTATTATTGTCCCTCCTGTCCTGACAATCCTGATCTTTGCATTGGTGAATGTTTTGAACGCTACCATGCACTAGTTGAGTATTAGCGTAGGGTACAGCATTGCACAGACTAGGACACACTTTCACAGGGTCTCCCAAGATGCCATCGCATTTTGAGAGACCCGAACCTGGAACCGGTTACCGTTATAAAAGTTACAGTTACAAAAAAAAGTGTAAAAAAAAAAAAAACCACATACAAAAATATGAAATAAAAAAAATAGTTGTCGTTTTATTGTTCTCTCTCTCTCTATTCTCTCTATTGTTCTGCTCTTTTTTACTGTATTCTATTCTGCAATGTTTTATTGTTATTATGTTTTATCATGTTTGCTTTTCAGGTATGCTCTCCTGTCTCAACAGGGAACCTGAGAATGCAGCCAGTGATTCAGCCAGCTGACCATAGAGCTGATCAGAGACCAGAGTGGCTCCAAACATCTCTACGGCCTAAGAAACCGGAAGCTACGAGCATTTTATGACTAATGCCGCGTACACACGGTCGGACTTTTCGTCTAAAAAAGTCCGACAGCCTGTCTGATAGACTTCCGGCGGACTTTCGGCGGACTTGCGGCGGACTTGCGGCAGACTTTCTAACGAACGGACTTGCCTACACACGACCACACAAAAGTCCGACGGATTCGTACGTGATGACGTACACCGGACTAAAATAAGGAAGTTGATAGCCAGTAGCCAATAGCTGCCCTAGCGTGGGTTTTTGTCCGTCGGACTAGCACACAGACGAGCGGATTTCGGGGTCCGGCGTAGTTACGACGTAAAGATTTGAAGCATGTTTCAAATCTAAAGTACGTCGGATTTGAAGCTAAAAAAGTACGTTGAAAGTCCGGAGAAGCCCACACACGATCGGATTACCAGCCAGCTTTAGTCCGTCAGCGTCCGTTGGACTTTTGTAGACGAAAAGTCCGACCGTGTGTACGCGGCATTAGATTTCGCCGGATGTAAATAGTGCCATTGGGAAATTGGGGAAGCATTTTATCACACCGATCTTGGTGTGGTCAGATGCTTTGAGGGCAGAGGAGAAATCTAGGGTCTAATAGACGCCAATTTTTTAAAAAAAGAGTACCTGTCACTACCTATTGCTATCATAGGGGATATTTACATTCCCTGAGATAACAATAAAAATGATTAAAAAAAAAAAAAAAATGAAAGGAACAATTTAAAAATAAGATGAAAAAAGCAAAAAAATAATAAAAAAAAAAAAAAAAAAAAAGCACCCCTGTCCCCCCTGCTCTCGCGCTAAGGCGAACGCAAGCGTCGGTCTGGCGTCAAATGTAAACAGCAATTGCACCATGCATGTGAGGTATCACAGCGACGGTCAGATCGAGGGCAGTAATTTTAGCAGTAGACCTCCTCTGTAAATCTAAAGTGGTAACCTGTAAAGGCTTTTAAAGGCTTTTAAAAATGTATTTAGTTTGTCGCCACTGCACGTTTGTGCGCAATTTTAAAGCATGTCATGTTTGGTATCCATGTACTCGGCCTAAGATCATCTTTTTTATTTCATCAAACATTTGGGCAATATAGTGTGTTTTAGTGCATTAAAATTTAAAAAAGTGTGTTTTTTCCCCAAAAAATGCGTTTGCGCAAATACTGTGTGAAAAAAAAAAAAAATGAAACACCCACCATTTTAATCTGTAGGGCATTTGCTTTAAAAAAATATATAATGTTTGGGGGTTCAAAGTAATTTTCTTGCAAAAAATTTTTATTTTTTTATGTAATCAAAAAGTGTCAGAAAGGGCTTTGTCTTCAAGTGGTTAGAAGAGTGGGTGATGTGTGACATAAGCTTCTAAATGTTGTGCATAAAATGCCAGGACAGTTCAAGACCCCCCCCAAATGACCCCATTTTGGAAAGTAGACACCCCAAGCTATTTGCTGAGAGTCATGTGGAGTCCATGGAATATTTTATATTGTGACACAAGTTGCGGGAAAGAGACAATTTTTTATTTTTTTTATTTTTTTTTTGCGCAAAGTTGTCACTAAATGATATATTGCTCAAACATGCCATGGGAATATGTGAAATTACACCCCAAAATACATTCTGTTGCTTCTCCTGAGTACGGGGATACCACATGTGTGGGACTTTTTGGGAGCCTAGCCGCGTACGGGACCCCGAAAACCAAGCACCGCCTTCAGGCTTTCTAAGGCCGTAAATTTTTGATTTCACTCTTCACTGCCTATCACAGCTTCGGAGGCCATGGAATGCCCAGGTGGCAAAAAACACCCCCAAATGACCCCATTTTGGAAAGTAGACACCCCAAGCTATTTGCTGAGAGGTATAGTGAGTATTTTGCAGACCTCACTTTTTGTCACAAAGTTTTGAAAATTGAAAAAAAGAAAAAAAAAAATTTTTCTCGTCTTTCTTTATTTTCAAAAACAAATGAGAGCTGCAAAATACTCACCATGCCTCTCAGCAAATAGCTTGGGGTGTATACTTTCCAAAATGGGGTCATTTGGGGGGGTTTTATGCCATCTGGGCATTTTATGGCCTTCAAAACTGTGATAGGTAGTGAGGAGTAAAATCAAAAATGTACGCCCTTAGAAATCCCGAAGGCAGTGATTGGTTTTCGGGGCCCCGTACGCGGCTAGGCTCCCAAAAAGTCCCACACATGTGGTATCCCCATACTCAGGAGAAGCAGCTAAATGTATTTTGGGGTGCAATTCCACATATGCCCATGGCCTGTGTGAGCAATATATCATTTAGTGACAACTTTTTGTAATTTTTTTTTTTTGTCATTATTCAATCACTTGGGACAAAAAAAATGAATATTCAATGGGCTCAACATGCCTCTCAGCAATTTCCTTGGGGTGTCTACTTTCCAAAATGGGGTCATTTGTGGGGGTTTTGTACTGCCCTGCGATTTTAGCACCTCAAGAAACGAAATAGGCAGTCATAAATTAAAGGCTGTGTAAATTCCAGAAAATGTACCCTAGTTTGTAGGCGCTATAACTTTTGCGCAAACCAATAAATATACGCTTATTGACATTTTTTTTACCAAAGACATGTGGCCGAATACATTTTGGCCTAAATGTATGACTAAAATTGAGTTTATTGGATTTTTTTTAGAACAAAAAGTAGAAAATATCATTTTTTTTTCAAAATTTTCGGTCTTTTTCCGTGTATAGCGCAAAAAATAAAAACGGCAGAGGTGATCAAATACCATCAAAAGAAAGCTCTATTTGTGGGAAGAAAAGGACGCAAATTTCGTTTGGGTACAGCATTGCATGACCGCGCAATTAGCAGTTAAAGCGACGCAGTGCCAAATTGTAAAAAGTGCTCTGGTCAGGAAGGGGGTAAATCCTTCCGGGGCTGAAGTGGTTAAGGGGAACTCCGCGCTAAAATAAAAAAAACGGCGTAGGGTTCCCCCAAGGATCCACACCAGACCCTTATCCAAGCACGCAACCCGGCAGGCTGCAGGAAAAAGGGGGGGGACGAGAGAGCGCCCCTCCTCCTGAACCATACCAGGCCACATGCCCTCAACATGGGGAGGATGTCCCCATGTTGATGGGGATGAGGGCCTCATCCCCACAACCCTTGCCCGGTGGTTGTGGGGGTCTGTGGGCGGGGGGCTTATCGGAATCTGGAAGCCCTCTTTAACAAAGGGGACACCCAGATCCCGCCCCCTTGTAAATTGGTAAGGGGTACATTGTACCTTTACTATTTCACAAAAAGAAAATGTCAAAATGTTAAAAAACCACAAGAGACGGCTTGGGACAAGTCCTTTAAGGACGCGTCATTGGCTGGGTGCCTCCAGAGGAGGCAGAATCCTGTGCGTGTTCCTCGCTGGAGTCGCTGGAGATCATCCATCGCTGGAGATCGAGAATTGGATTACATCGCTGGAGTAGTAGCATGGATTTATTGGATTACATCGCTGGAATCTCTTTTTTATTTTTAATAAAGGACTTGTCCCAAGCCATCTCCTGTGTTTTTTTTAACATTTTGACACTTTCTTTTTGTGAAATGGTAGGGGTACAATGTACCCTTTACCAATTCACATAGGGGGGGCCGGGATCTGGGTGTCCCCTTTGTTAAAGGGGGCTTCCAGATTCCGATAAGTCCCCCACCCGCAGACCCCCACAACCACCAGGCAAGGGTTGTGGGGATGAGGCCCTTGTCCCTATCAACATGGGGACATGCTCCCCATGTTAAGAGCATGTGGCCTGGTACGGTTCAGGAGGGGGGGGGCGATCTCTCATCCCCCCTATTTTCCTGTGGCCTGCCAGGTTGCGTGCTCGGATAAGGGTCTGGTGTGGATTTTTGGATGAACCCCGTGCCTTTTTAAAAAAAAAATTTGGTGCGGAGTTCCCCTTAATATCCATACCAGACCTGAAGGGCCTGGTAATGGAATTTTGGCGAACCCCAAGCATTTTTTTTTTTCAATGACTTTAAATGACTTTTAAGTGTATTGTCGGGACCGACAATTCTCTAATAGCCGGCACTAGCACTAGTACTTTTAAATGACTTTTTTCCTTTATAAATGTAATTTTGCTTTCGGACTGTTATAAACACGGGAAACATGCACTACTTTACAGGCAAATAGACACCCCCCAGGTACGAAATTTAAAGGAATATTTCACTTTTATTGTTTCACTTTAAGCATTATTAAAATCACTGCTCCCGAAAAAACGTCCGTTTTTAAAACTTTTTTTTGCATTGATACATGCCCTCTGGGGCAGGACCCGGGTCCTCAAACACTTTTTATGACAATAACTTGCATATTAACCTTAAAAATTGGCACTTTAGATTTCTCCCATAGACTTTTAAAGGGTGTTCCGCGGCTTTTCGAATTTGCCGCGAACACCCCAAATTGTTCGCTGTTCGGGTTAACCTCATGTTCGACTCGAACAGATAGCCCATCCCTACTGACAACAGTTAGAATTTGTTCACATTCTATCCAAAAATAAAAACGCAAGTATTTTATTTGTATTTAGATGCAATTTAAGCTTCTAAAACCTTAAAGTGGAAAGTCACCCAAAAACTGAATTCTGCACTTCTTCCGCCCCCTCTTCCATTTTCATATTTTTTTTTTTGTTGGTGGGGGGAGCCGAGGTTTGAAAGGTACCAAATCCCACTTCCACTCTGACTGCCTAGGAGATTGGAGCACAGAAGTTCAGCCCCCCCCCCATTGCCAGCAACCTCCAGGACATGTTACAGGTCCAAGGAAGCTGCAGGACCATTCTGTGCATGCGTAGTGGGGAGATGGCTATGAAGCTACAAGCAATAACAGCCAGCTTCCCACAGTTAACATGGAGTTGCCAGGAACCTGAAGAGTAGGGATGAGCCGAACATCCCCCGGTTGGGCCTTAGGCACTGGTGCTGGTGCCACAACACTGCAACCCCTCACAGATACTCTAGTTGGAGCGCAGGAACGAGCCCTGCTGCAAAGAATTGCATCAAAAACTGTAATTACACGCCCCTGTTAAACAGGGGCTGAAAAATTGGGCCTTAGGCACTGGTGCTGGTGCCACAACACTGCAACCCCTCACAGATACTCTAGTTGGAGCGCAGGAAAGAGCATTGCTGCAAATAATTGCATCAAAAATTGTAATTGCACGCCCCCTGTTAAACAGGGGCTGAAAAATTGGGCCTTAACCACTGGTGGCGGCACCCAGAAACAAAAATATTCTGAAAAGCTATCAGCATGATCATTGAGGAGGAAGAGGTTAGTCACTCAGCATAACAGGATAGTCACTCAGCATCAGCATAGGCAGTCTTGAAGGGATCTGACATTTCAAAAAAAAAATATTCAGTTACATCAGCATCAGGTGCTTGGTATCTGGTGGTGATCCAAGACTGATTCATTTTTATGAAGGTCAGTCAATCGACTGAGTCAGTGGACAGGTCGGTGGACAGGCGCACGCTGTGATCTGTTACAAAGCCTCCAGCAGCACTGAATGTGCGTTCCAAAAGAACACTGGATGCAGGACAGGCCAATAGCTCAATTGCATACTGTGCAAGCTCTGGACAGTGATCCATCCTCAAGACTCAGTAACCCAGAGGATTTTCGGTGGCAAAGGTGTCCAAGTCAGATCTTGCCCCTAGGTATTCCTGCACCATGTAAAACAGACGTTGGCGATGGTTGCTGGAACCGATCATACCTTGGGGCTGCAGACTAAAAAATGGTCTGAATGCATTGGTCAGACAGCCACCTTCTCCACCGCTCCTGCTTTGACTGACCGAAGCCTCAGCAACACGTTGTCCAGGAACAGGAGTTTGTAACCTCCCAGTCTCTGGGAACGCGTTGCACAGACCTTTCTGCAAGGCCTCCCGAAGATGTTTCATCCTCTGCTCCCTCTGCGATGGCAAGATAAGGTCTGCAACCTTACTCTTGTAATGTGGATCAAGGAGGGTTGCCAGCCAGTAACGATCCCTCTCCTTGATACCATGAATACGAGGATCCTTCCGCAGGCTTTGCAGGACCAGGGAAGCCATGCAGCCTAGGTTTGCTGAGGCATTCGGTCCGGAGTTCTCTGGTTCACTAAGGACGACATGATCCACAGCCACCTCCTCCCAGCCATGTACAAGTCCATGGGTTTCTTCGGACTGTAAATGATCCCTTAAAGACTGCTGCTGATGCTGAGTGCCAGGCTCCACCTCCATGCTGATACAATCCTCCTCCTCCTCCTCTTCCTGTGTGATCGGTGGGCATGCAGGAACACTATCTGGATAAAGGGGGCCTTGAGAGCTAAGGAAGTCCTCCTCTTCCTGCCTCTGTTCTGCCTCAAGTGCCCTGTCCATTATTCCACGCAGCGTGTGCTCCAACAGGTGGACAAGTGGGACAGTGTCACTGATGCATGCACTGTCACTGCTCACCATCCTTGTGGCCTCCACAAATGGTGACAGGACAGTGCATTCATCCCTGATCATGGCCTACTGGCGTGGGGGAAAAAAACAAGCTCCCCTGACCCTGTTCTGGTGCCATAGTCGCACAGGTACTCATTGATGGCACTCTGCTGCATGTGCATACACTGCAGCATGGCCAACGTTAAGTTCTACCTGGTGGGCATGTCACAGATTAGGCGGTTCTTGGGCAGGTTAAATTCCTTTTGGAGGTCTGCCAGCCAAGCACTGGCATTATATGACTGGCGGAAATGCACACAGACTTTCCTGGCCTGCTTCAGGACACCCTGTAAGCCCGGGTACCTGCCCAAGAACCGCTGCACCACCAAGTTAAAAACGTGAGCCAAACAGGGCACATGGATCAGTTGTCCCTGTCGGAGGGCGGAGAGGAGGTTGGTGCCATTATTGCAAACCACCATTCCTGGCTTAAGTTGGTGTGGCATCAACCACCTCTGAACCTGCCCCTGCAGAGCTGACAAAATCACTGCCCCAGTGTGGCTCCTGTCCCCCAAGCACACCAGCTCAAGCACTGCATGGCATCTTTTGGCCTGCGTACTTGCATGGCCCCTTGAATGCCTACAGAGCACAGCTGGTTCCGAGGACAAGCACAGGAAGAGGCCATGGAGGAAGAAGAAGAGGAGGGGATGGAGGAGAGAGGTGTGTCAGAATCACCAGTAGTTGCATTTTGGAGGCGTGGTGGTGGAACAACCTCCAACACTACTGCACTTTGTCCTGCATCCTTCTCAGCTGCCAGCAGAGTCACCCAATGCGCCGTGAAACTTAGGTAACGTCCATATCCATGTCTGCTGGACCATGAGTCAGCGGTAATATGCACCTTACCAATGACCGCCCTGTCCAGCGAGGCCAAGACATTGCCTTCCACATGCTGGTAGAGAGCCGGAATCGCCTTCTGTGAGAAAAAGTGGCGTTTGGGAAACTGCCACTGAGGAACCGCACAATCCACAAACTCACGGAAGGAGGCAGAGTCTACCAACTGAAAAGGTAGCAGTTGAAGTGCTAGAAATTTTGCCAAGCTAGCATTCAACCGCTGGGCATGTGGATGGCTGGGAGCGAACTTCTTTCGACGGTGCAGCAGCTGGGGCATGGAATTTGCCTTGTACAATCTGATGTTGGTATACCAATAGCAGATTGCCTGCAAGTACTTGGTTGTGATACACCTAATTCTACACCTTCATTCCTCTCAGTGCAGGTCTCAGAGAGGACTGAAGGTATAGTGGGGTTGGAGATCCCAGCTGATGAGGAGCAAAGAGAGGTCCTCTTTGTTCTTTGGTGTGGGTCTTTTAGGTACGCTTGCCAATGAACTGCATGGCAGGTCAACATATGTCTGGTCAAGCATGTGGTGCCCAAACAGGAGATATTTTGGGCACATAAGATACGCTTGAGACATATGTTGCAAATAGCTGCGGTGTGATCTGATGCACTCGTCTCAAAAAAGGCCCACACCAAAGAACTTTTGTAATAATATGCAGAAACAGCAGTGCCCTGCACATGCGGAGCTCTGCGGTGTGATGCAGTCATTGTGCTGTCCTTAGGCTGGTAGTATGCTGCAGCAGGTGGAACATGACTGCCAGATTGCTGTCCTTCTTGGGCACCCCTTCTGTCTGGGCTCGCGTTACTGCCTTCCTCTAGCTGAGTACCATCATCAGAGCCTTCAAAATGCTGGGCATCCTTCTGGAGCATGTACCCAACACTGTGGTCAAACAGTTCGAGGGACTCCTCAGGAGGACATGGTGGGGCTAGGGAAGGAGTCACTGATGACATTGAGCCGAGGGAAGAGGCCGCTGCTTTGCCAGGCAAAGTACCCTGAGCCTGGGTGAGAGAGAATGAGGAGGATGAAGACGGCTTGGTCATCCACTCGACCAAATCTTCCGCATGTTGCGGCTCAACACGGCCATCTGCCAAAAAAAGCCAAGCATGTCCCATGGCCACGTGCTGATGAGGACGCACCGTGTCCACGACCAGCACTGTTGCCCCTAGACACAGAGCCTGCTTGCCCTCTTTTATTGGCTTGTGACTGTCTGCCTCTCCTTGTTGGCCTTCCAGACATAATAATTAGCCTGCAGTGAGATGTAGCTGCACAAAACTGGGATATGTATATATATATATATATATATATATATATATACACTACCGTTCAAAAGTTTGGGGTCACATTGAAATGTCCTTATTTTTGAAGGAAAAGCACTGTACTTTTAAATGAAGCTAACTTTAAACTAGTCCTAACTTTAAACAAATATACTCTATACATTGCTAATGTGGTAAATGACTATTCTAACTGCAAATGTCTAGTTTTTGGTGCAATATCTACATAGGTGTATAGAGGCCCATTTCCAGCAACTATCACTCCAGTGTTCTAATGGTACAATGTGTTTGCTCATTGGCTCAGAAGGCTAATTGATGATTAGCAAACCCTTGTGCAATCATGTTCACACATCTAAAAACAGTCTAGCTCCTTCCAGAAGCTACAAAACTGACCTTCCTGTGAGCAGATTGAGTTTCTGGAGCATCACATTTGTGGGGTCAATTAAACGCTCAAAATGGCCAGAAAAAGAGAACTTTCATCTGAAACTCGACAGTCTATTCTTGTTCTTAGAAATGAAGGCTATTCCATGCGAGAAATTGCAAAGAAATTAAAGATTTCCTACAACGGTGTGTACTACTCCCTTCAGAGGACAGCACAAACAGGCTCTAACCAGAGTAGAAAAAGAAGTGGGAGGCCGCGTTGCGCAACTAAGCAAGAAGATAAGCACATTAGAGTCTCTAGTTTGAGAAACAGACGCCTCACAGGTCCCCAACTGGCATCTTCATTAAATAGTACCCGCAAAACACCAGTGTCAACATCTACAGTGAAGAGGCGGCTGCGGGATTTTGGGCTTCAGGGCAGAGTGGCAAAGAAAAAGCCATATCTGAGACTGGCCAATAAAAGAAAAAGATTAAGATGGGCAAAAGAACACAGACATTGGACAGAGGAAGACTGGAAAAAAGTGTTGTGGACGGATGAATCCAAGTTTGAGGTGTTTGGATCACAAAGAAGAACGTTTGTGAGACGCAGAACAAATGAAAAGATGCTGGAAGAATGCCTGACGCCATCTGTTAAGCATGGTGGAGGTAATGTGATGGTCTGGGGTTGCTTTGGTGCTGGTAAGGTGGGAGCTTTGTACAGGGTAAAAGGGATTCTGAATAAGGAAGGCTATCACTCCATTTTGCAACGCCATGCCATACCCAGTGGACAGCGCTTGATTGGAGCCAATTTCATCCTACAACAGGACAATGACCCTAAACACACCTCCAAATTGTGCAAGAACTATTTACAGCAGAAGCAGGCAGCTGGTATTCTATCGGTAATGGAGTGGCCAGCACAGTCACCAGATCTGAACCCCATTGAGCTGTTGTGGGAGCAGCTTGACCATATGGTACGCCAGAAGTGCCCATCCAACCAATCCAACTTGTGGGAGCTGCTTCTAGAAGCGTGGGGTGCAATTTCTCCAGCTTACCTCAATAAATTAACAGCTAGAATGCCAAAGGTGTGCAATGCTGTAATTGCTGCAAAAGGAGGATTCTTTGATGAAAGCAACGTTTGATGTAAAAACAATGTTATTTCAAATACAAATCATTATTTCTAACCTTGTCAATGTCTTGACTCTATTTTCTATTCATTTCACAACGTATGGTGGTGAATAAGTGTGACTTTTCATGGAAAACACACAATTGTTTGGGTGACCCCAAACTTTTGAACGGTAGTGTATATACCGATTATACTGCAGCTAGCAGAAACTGCCTGCCTGTAGTATTATTTGTATGAGAACACCTGCACTTGTCTTCAGGTAGCTATACTGTAGATACAACTGTGCAGGGTACACAGTGCAGTAACTGGAAATACTTCAAAGAGCCTACACAAGCACCTGGCTACAGTTAGCTATACTGAAGGTGCAACTGTGCAGGGTACACAGTACAGTAACTGGAAATACTTCAAAGAGACTACACAAGCACCTGGCTTCAGGTAGCTATACTGTAGGTGCAACTGAGCAGGGTACACAGTACAGTAACTGGAAATACATGAAGAGCCTACACAATCACCTGGCTTCAGGTAGCTATACTGTAGGTGCAACTGTACAGGGTACACAGTACAGTAACTGGAAATATGTAAAGAGCCTACACAAGCACCTGGCTTCAGGTAGCTATACTGTAGATGCAAGTGTGCAGGGTACACAGTACAGTAACTGGAAATACTTCAAAGAGCCTACACAAGCACCTGACTTCAGGTAGCTATACTGTAGGCGCAACTGTGCAGGGTACACAGTACAGTAACTGGAAATATGTAAAGAGCCTACATAAGCACCTGGCTTCAGGTAGCTATACTGTAGATGCAACTGTGCAGGGTACACAGTACAGTAACTGGAAATACTTCAAAGAGCCTACACAAGCACCTGACTTCAGGTAGCTATACTGTAGGTGCAACTGTGCAGGGTACACAGTACAGTAACTGGAAATACTTCAAAGAGCCTACACAAGCACCTGACTTCAGGTAGCTATAATGTAGGTGCAACTGTGCCGGGTACACAGTTCAGTAACTGGAAATATGTCAAGAGCCTACACAAGCACCTGGCTTCAGGTAGCTATACTGTAGGTGCAACTGTGCAGGGTACACAGTACAGTAACTGGACATACGTCAAGAGCCTATACAAGCACCTGGCTTCAGGTGGCTATACTGTAGGTACAACTGTGCAGGGTACATAGTACAGTAACTGGAAATACTTCAAATAGCCTACACATGCACCTGGCTACAGGTAGCTATACTGTAGGCGCAACTGTGCAGGGTACACAGTACAGTAACTGGAAATACATCAATGGCCTACACCAGCACCTGGCTTCAGGTAGCTATACTGTAGGTGCAACTGTGCAGGGTTCACAGTAAAGGAACTGGAAATACATCAAGAGCCTACACAAGCACCTGGCTTCAGGTAGCTATACTGTAGGTGCAACTGTGCAGGATACACAGTACAGTAACTGGAAATATGTCAATGGCCTACACCAGCACCTGGCTTCAGGTAGCTATACTGTAGGTGCAGCTGTGCAGGGTACACAGTACAGTAACTGCAAATACTTCAAAGAGCCTACACAAGCACCTGGCTTCAGGTAGCTATACTGTAGGTGCAACTGTGCAGGGTACACAGTACAGTAACTGGAAATACGTCAAGAGCCTACACAAGCACCTGGCTTCAGGTAGCTATACTGTAGGTGCAACTGTGCATGGTACGCAGTACAGTAACTGGAAATACCTCAAGAGCCTACACAAGCACCTGGCTTCAGGTAGCTATACTGTAGGTGCAACTGTGCAGGGTACACAGTACAGTAACTGGAAATACTTCAAAGAGCCTACACAAGCACCTGGCTTCAGGTAGCTATACTGTAGGCGCAACTGTGCCGGGTACACAGTTCAGTAACTGGAAATATGTCAAGAGCCTACACAAGCACCTGGCTTCAGGTAGCTATACTGTAGGTGCAACTGTGCAGGGTACACAGTACAGTAACTGGACATACGTCAAGAGCCTACACAAGCACCTGGCTTCAGGTAGCTATACTGCAGGAGCAATCGTGCAGGGTACACAGTACAGTAACTGGAAATACTGTAAAAACACCTGCCTGCCTGTTAGTATATTAGGAAGAGAAGAACAGGATCTAGCTAAACTGAATACAGTGTATATATATATATATATATATATATATATATATATATATATATATATATATATACACACAACACCTTGGATGCATATATATATACCCAATACACTGTAAGTGCAGCTAACTGACTCGACCTGCCTACTCTATCTAACTTAAATCAAATGACACTGTCTCTGTCTATCTCTCTCTCAAGCCGTAACACACTACACAGGGCCGACGTGCAGGTGGCCTTATATAGTGTGGGGCGTTTTCTAAATCCCCAGAGCCTTAATTGGCCAAAACCTCCTTGGCTTTGGCCAATTATGGCTCTCTGTACACACAGCGCAGTGATTGGCCAAGCATGTGGGTCAGAATGCATGCTTGGCCAATCATCAGCCAGCAATGCACTGTGATGCCGCAGTGAATTATGGGCCGTTACACGCTGCTCGAATTTGGCACAAACGGCCCATATTGTTCGTAATTCGGTGAATGACCGAACACACAATGTTCGGATCCCTGCACTACCCTGTTTTTGTAGCTGCTCAATTTACATTTTCGGAAACCTGAGTGATTCTCCTCTTCAATCCCAACTCTACCCTTGGAAAGTTGATCCTTTACCTTAAAGATGAATTCCATATTTTTAAATTTGGACCAATGTAGCAAAATAAAGAGAGAAAGGAAGGAAAGAAAGAAAGAGAAAGAAAGAAAGAAAGAAAGAAAGAAAGAAAGAAAGAAAGAAAGAAAGAAAGAAAGAAAGAAAGAAAGAAAGAAAGAAAGAAAGAAAGAAAGAAAGAAAGAAAGAAAAATAATGGAAAGAAAGAAAGAAAGAAAGAAAGAAAGAAAGAAAGAAAGAAAGAAAGAAAGATGGAAGGTAAGAAATAAAGAAGGAAAGATGGAAGGAAAGAAAGAAAGAAAGGATGGAAGAAAAGAAAGAAAGAAAGCTAAAAGAATGGAAAGAAAGCTAAAAGAATGGAAAGAAAGATGAAAGAAAGATAAAAGAAAGAGATAAAAGAAAGAAAGATAAAAGAAAGAAGGAAAGAATTAAAGAAAGAGAGGGGGATGGAAAAAGAAAGATTGAAGGAAAGAAGGAAAGAAAGAAATACAAAAGAAAGAAAGAAAGAAAGAAAGGATAAATGAAAGGAAAAAAGAAAGAAAAGATGGAAGGAGAGAAAGAAAGAAATAAAGGATGGAAGGAAAGAAAGGAAGGAAGGAAGGAAGGAAGGAAGGAAGAAAGCTAAAAGAATGGAAAGAAAGCTAAAAGAATGGAAAGAAAGATGAAAGAAAGATAAAAGAAAGAGATAAAAGAAAGAAAGATAAAAGAAAGAAGGAAAGAATTAAAGAAAGAGAGGGGGATGGAAAAAGAAAGATTGAAGGAAAGAAGGAAAGAAAGAAATACAA